>CM060963.1:103416034-103578534 GCA_030765045.1 Tenodera sinensis
CATTGGGCATTGGTATGAGTCAAATCCAAAACGTTTTACATCAACAGTTAGACCTTAGAAAACTTTGCTGTCTATATATTCCACATAAACGGATTCCCGATCCAAAACAACAATGCATTGATTGTTGCAGAAAAGCTCTGAAAAATTTACAAAGTGGTACTTCAAATTTAGCTTGGAATAAGTATTGGTAATGAATCTTAGATTTATTATAATCCTACAAGTCTTACAAATTTGCAGTACTTTAAAATGGGTAATATTGCTACTGCAGTTTTAGGAGTTTTGCCAATTAGTACACAAATGTTAGTTTATCTCAAATTTTTGAAATACAGTCAAAACCATTATAGCGACATCGCTTTTAACGACATATTGGTTATAACAGTACATATATTAAACTTTCGGAGAATTAAATTGGCTGTAATGTTCAACGTTTATTTTTTATTGTTAGATATTTGAGGATTGTTAACAACAATGTAGTGCTTACTTTCTTGTTTTCTATAGATTTCAAATTGACTATTATACTCTACAGCATATATAGTTGTGAGAGAGTGATGTGACCGCCAAAACAAAAATATGGTGCTCTCTAAAAAGGGGTTACATTTACTGCTAAGTCTCTTCAATATTTATGAAATATGACTCGAGGGGTAAAATGTTCCGGAGTTAAAATAGTCCTCCATTTGGATCTCTGGGCGAGGACTACTTCTCGAGAACCAAAACATTATATTAATTGAAGATCTAACATCAGACTTCTACAGTGGAATGCGGGTGGTCTCACACAATAGCAATTCAAATGGCCCTACAATATCTTTTGTATAGAATTTCACATTTTCATCAAGCAGTTATTCTCTCAGATTCCAGGGCAGCAATTATAGCAATTACTTCCAAGTTGTCACCAAAAAGCCAAACAATTATAGAATGTTGGAAAATCCTCACCCATCTAACCGCACTTCAAAAACACCTAGTCTTCCAATGGATACCAGCTCACTGTGAACTGAGTGGTAATGAGAAAGCTGATTTTCTTGCAAAAAAGGGTACCAGCAATGTGCAGAAATGTATAGTTAATCTACCATTTTATGCAGCTAAAAGATTAGTCAACTCTGAATTCAAAAAAATTATTGAAAAATATTACTATGAAAAATCAAAAAATAAAAGATGGGAACTACCAAAAATTCACACAGTAATTCCTGAGTATCCTCGAAAAACAGCAGTTGCAACCTTCAGGTTGATTACAGGACATGATTGTCTGGCAAAACATTTAAACAGAATTGGGATATATTCTTCACCACTCTGTCCTCTATGTGATCTGCAAGAGGAAATGGACCGAGGCCACCTTCAAATATGCCCGGCCACTTCTAGTGCCCCATCCATCAGTGAAAAATATTGGAGAGCAAGAGGATTAATGACTTCATTGTCAGAAATCCAGCATTAGCTAACAACATATATAGTAAGTTTTGAACATGCTCGAAAACTTATCCCATTCATTATCCAAGACTGTGTTTGACATTATTGAACAATTTACATTGTTGCATCTTCTTTCCTCACCTATTACAGTTTTTTACATTTTGTGGGCATGTTATTGCTGCACATACTGCATAAACATACAAAAAATTCCTATTCAGTCCCTCTCCTCAAATACTGAATTGTAAATATGTAGAGCAGACGTACAAAGAAAAGGAAGAGAAGAAACAAAACAAAGCAAATATCTGGCTTGTGCAACTATCAGCTATAATGACCTAAACTGTCAATCCCTTGGACATTATTTTAACCGGATTTGACTGTAGTTGGTAAAACTCTCCAGAAGGAGAAAAGTAATTTTATGTCATGACAATGCATTGTTGCTTACAGCAAAACTGACTATCTGGATATCCTAAAAGTCTGCATCATGGACCCTCCACCACACAGCCCTGACCCAGCAACTTTGATTTCTTTTTGTTTCCAAAAATGAAAGATAAAATGCTGAAATCACTGTTTTGTCATCAGATGAAGCAGTGGAACATTATAACAACCTGGTTATTTTTAAAGTGCCTCAGGGAATCATTGCTTTAAAGACTGGTTTCATTGAATTCAGAAATGTATTGATATTAAAGGGGAATATTTTGAAAAACAATAAAATCATTTATATTTTTAAAGCTAATTATTTGGTTTCTAAACAAAGTGTAATGCATAATTGTTTTTAAATTTCCTCTGAATCATTTTGCGCTATTATAATATAGTTTTATGTAATGAAATGTATGATATTTTTTACAGTTTATCACTGTGGCAGTGAAAAAGGATGGTCAGATATGTTTTGGTTTATAACAACTCCATTTCATTCTTCTTGGAGTCCTCAGCTTGCCATATATGGGGACTTGGGAAATGAAAATGCACAGTCCCTACCAAGGCTACAAGAAGAAACTCAGAGGGGCATATATGATGCCATTATACATGTGGGAGACTTTGCATATGATATGAACACGGTTAGACATAAATATCAAAATATAGATGTAATATCTTACTATAATACTGCTCTTTTAGTGAAGAGTCAACATCTATGATGATTTCATGTTACTAAATAACCAATAGTGCATTTAAGTAAAAGTGATAATCCAAATAATGTCATAAATAGCTATCAATGAATTTATTTTACTTACTTACAGAAATCTACATCCTTGCAATTTTTCTTTTTTATTTTGCCATCGTACAAAGTGATCATGTGTTTTTTCTTTCTGGTTGGTTACCTGTTGGTTTTGGACCCTGTCCTTTAACAACTTTGGTAGCCAATTACAATTTTATTCTGATTGCTGTCCTTCCACCTCTCCTAGTGTTCCTAACTTCCCCCGAGTCTATGCCTTCTTGTCCACTTTTTCTTGACTTCCTAAGAATTTTCAGTGTTTTTTATTCTCTTGACCTCTTTCTTTGCATTTATGCATTTTTGATCATATCATCCTCTGCTTATCTGCTCTCTTCTGTGTTTTACCTTCATTTTCGCTCTTGCTCCTTTTCCTATAATTTCCAATAGTTCCACTGCTCTATCCACTTTTTCTTCTCATATAGCTACTTCAATGCTGTGTTCTAAAGTTTTTCCTACTCTCGAATTTAAATTCTGTGTAAGCATTCCACTTTGCTCTTCTTTCCATTTGTATTCCCAGATTCTCTCAAGCCTATTTTCTCACTCTGTTTCCTCCCCTTCTGCCTCTGCATTATTTATTTCTATTTCTATTGGGACATGACCATCATTCACTATTTTTTCCCCTATCCCAGATTTAGTAATTTCCTCTCTATTCTCATGACTAGGGCTTGAATTTTTAGGTAAGTACATATTTTGTTTGCATCCTAGTATGAACTTGAAACTTAGTTTAATGTTCTGGATATTTACACTGGAGCAAGTATTTTGTTTTATTGCTCCTTGGTTTCCTTTGTGATTCCATAAAGAAACTGGAATCAGTAGCAATGTCTTTAGGGGAAGCAATTCAAGTAGTACAGGATGTGGAAAAAAAACTTACGGTTCTTGACGCTGCAGCACGAACCCTAAAAAGAAAATGCAAGGAAGTATTTGAAAATAATAGTGGATTTAACAATTTCAATTATGTTGGATGAGCAATTTGAAATTATTGATGCCATAATGTGACATAACATGTTATAATGATGCTAGACTGACTTCCTGTGGCGTGGAGTGATCGTTTTCGAAATTCAAGACAATTTTTCATGACAATCGTCAAATCTTTCAGGATGGAAAATTTTAGGCATCATGTGGTCTATACTTTAACTACAGTACTCAGTGATTCCTTCCAAGAATAATGTCTGGTGACTAATAGGTACATTTATATTAGGTTGTTCAGCCATTCAGATCTTAAAAATATTTTGTTTTAGCACATATTTTTTACTTTTTGACACATATTTTCAACATTTTTAGCACATTAAAAAGAAATATTTTCTAAGTTTTTAGCACCTAAAAATCTGAGCCCTACTCATGACTACACATATTATACTGGATGGAAGGTTCTGCTTCAGCCATACGTTAACTATGATGAGTATAACAAATATGTCCACTATAATTATTGCCAAAAAAAAAATCATTTGTGTGAAATATTTGGGATATTTGGAGCCATCTAACTTCTTGACGAACAGATATAAATGGTTTATTATTACACTGTTGTGCAAACATTATGTAAACAATGCTGTAACGACTTTATTTCAATTCAAATGAATTGTCACAATTTAATGTTAATGTGACGTTGCCAAATCTCTCTTAGAAATGAAACTTTGCATGACCCTTAGGAAATAATGAGTTTCTGTATGTACAGTGACTATTCTAGTTGCATATATTTCTTAGTGCTGCATTGTTAATAAAACTTTAATTATGCAGGGATTAACCCAGAAGTAATGCTCACTGTACATGCAATCTTATCTCCAATGAAATGCATTGCGCTATTTTTCTATTAATAGTGTGCATAATTTTGAACAAGTCTGTGCTCTTTGATCAAGTGCTTAAAATTGAGCAAGCTAATGAATTGGATGACCAAAATCAATCATGTTTAAATTTGAAGTTATCATTTGTTTTTATAACAGAATATCTAATATTTCTACTGTTATAAATGCAGGACATTGATATGCAATCTTATTTCAGGAAAATGGGGAAGTAGGTGATGAATTCATGCGACAGATACAGTCAATTGCTGCCTATCTGCCTTACATGACCTGTCCAGGAAATCATGAAGAGGCATAGTAAGTACATTTTTACAGCTTTTTAAAATCTTAAAAGCCCCAATTGTTTTGCTCTTGTAAAGTACAGTGCACAACAGACTGGGAATGGAAACAGAAACCAGAAAAAGAACACATTTTCCACTGTTCAGAAAAGGTTGGACATGTGTGATGTTTTCTTGTTTTAATCATGACATAATGTGTGCTTATTCTTCATTTTCTTGTATATTGTAAACATAGTCAACGAGACCATGAACTTTAACAGACACTAGAGCTCTTTCAGTAGGAGGCTTGTAAAAACAAAACTGTAAGACACCTTGCAGCTGCACATGCTTCTATTCTGAGTTTCACTTATGCTGTTGTAAGTTCCATCTAGTTTAAGGGGACCAACCAGTAAAAATTGACAAAAATTCTTGCAGATATAATTTTTGAATTTTTGCACATGTAAAATCTTTGTTTCTTGTAGATTAGTATGCATAAGTTATTTTCAGCTAGTTGCACTTTAAACGCCTGTCATGTGACCATTTAAGTGGCTGTGTGTGCATGCCCATAGCATGTAAAATCATATCTCTGCTGTTGTTTCAGAGTTTTGCTTCTACATTGCAAATATGCAATTTGAAACTCACAGCTATTTGATACCTGTGTTGGAGGAAAGTCAGGGAATAATTGTTGTGTATTCATCTGTGAAGTATATTGAGAAGCGCGTTATTAATTGTAAACAAACAGAGAAGGGGAGTAAAACAACATGGTGGTGAACTACTTAAGTGGTTTTGACTTGCTTTCTCTAGTATTTTACAGGAATAATTATAAAACATTCTTTGTTTAATATTTATATACGTGGACATACACTTTTAAGTAGTAAGTGATATGTCATTTTACATAAGAGGATTGATTCTTTATTTGCCATTTGAATTAGGTTTAGTGTTCATAGATAAGTTTTTGTTTAAGAGGTATAACTGGAACTTAAAATTTCAATGCCACAGTTGGGATTTTTAAGTTCCAGTTCTACCTCTCAAACATTGCCCATACACGACTTGTGTGTTTAAAAACACCAACAGTAGGTTTGTTGGCATAAATAAATAATAATTTCATTGTTTAGTTTCAATAAATCCAATAGAATAGGTTATCCAAGGTGAGTTTCAAAAATAAGACCTTCTAAGCTAGTATTAGCTGCTAGAAAAAGTATGCAGAGACATTTCCAGATAGTTCTTTAAACAGCGCTCCAGTACAAACATTTGAGCCAGTGGCTTCTACCTCGAATATTAAAAGTAATTTTTCTCATAAATTAGCTGTTCTTGTGGTTCTATTTTCAAACAATCTGTTTTTTCACATTAGAGCCTTTACATCATAGTAAATCAAAGTTATTAGCTTTGGTGTTGATCCATGTTAAATTGCATGTGTATATGTTTTAACTGACTGCCTCCATAGCGTTGGTAGCACGCTTGCCTCTGGTGCGGAGGACCCGGGTTCCATCCGTGGTACTTGCATGGGGATTTTATCCCCTCTGGGAGGTCTGGCATGGGGTGCACTCAGCCTCGTTAGTCCTGGGGGACAAATTGAGGAGCTACTTGATGGAAAAGTAGCAGCCCCAGGTCGTGAAGACCACATAACTGGCTGGGAGGGATCAGGATGCTGACCACGTACCACCCTCCAGTACTGCACCCCACCAATGATGCATGTAGTGGGTCGAGGTGAGGGACACAGTGGCTGGATGGTAAGGCTTGGGTGTTCATGGGCTGTTGTGTTGGGGTTTAATATATTTTAAATACATTGTTGCAATCCTTAAAGTGTGATAAAACTGACAAAAAAGTTACCTAAAATTTTTTTCTACAGTGCTAATACTTATTTGATACAAATCTCATGTGATAAATTTTATAAATTGGTATTCCTGGAATGTAAATCTGAAATTTTATTACAAAATTTTGGAAACTGAGCTGCAAGGAGCTTTTCTGTTCTGTGAGAAAATATGTTTGTTTACTAAAAATTGTTTCATGCATTTGTTTGAAAATTTGGAAAATAATTACATATAATATTAGTAGTATGGCTTATTGGTTAAGAGACACAGAAATGAAACTTTTTCAGGTTGATCCTTTTAAGAATCAGAAGGGTAGCAATATTGCTTTAGAAAAATGTTTCCCACAGGGAATTTTAAGGTTGAAATTTCAGATGAAGAAAAAGTTTGAATTAAATGGGGAAAATTGATTTTGCATGTTATTAATAAACTAGTCAACATGCTTTCCTATTTTCATCTTGGATTTAGAATTATTGTGAATTAATAACCCTGATTGCTCAAAGTTTTCATTTTCTCTTGTTCTGGTTGTCCCTGACTTGTGAAATGACTGAAGGAACTCCAAATGAAATTGAGGTTTGGATTGTGCATGATTTCACTTCTTGTTGCCCTCCCATTCTGATTCTTGTTTCTGTTCCTGAGCAACTCTTCATCAGGCTTAAACAAACAAGAGCTAATGCAACTTTCCATATTCAGAAATCAGGTGATAATGTTTGACTGTTAAAGAGAAAGATGTATTTTTAAATCACTACATTGACTTGCTATGTGATATCATGACTGGAATAATTAACCCAATTTCATCGTATTTAAACAATACGAGTTCCAATGAAATTAGATTTAAATATGCTTCTAATGGTGGTGTGAGCATGATAATTTTTAAAATATTGTGTAAAATCAACCAGTAAGGATACATGTACACAATTTTACTTGCTTATTGCTAAAAATTTGTACACGCCATCCATGATGAGCTAGAATGATTGTCGGTTTGTTTCCAGTTCCAGTCACTTTGTTTTAGTCAGCATCATCAATACCGTCACTATGAACTTGGTCACTATGGACTACTGCTTTGGGTTCCTCAGAATCTGATTCACTAAAGGATAAATTGCTTAGAGGTAGAATTGGAACTGAAAAATTAAGTGCCACAGTTGGGATTTGAACCTTAGACCCTCTGCTTACCAGGAGGGTGCTCTAACCATTAAACTTCTCTGACAACCTGCCAGATATTGAATTCTCCAACCGATTTACAAAAACACCAACAGTAAATTTGTTGGCATAAATAAATGATAATCACTGATAGTGCTGCCGAAATAAGAAAGTCACTTTAAGTGCACATAACACTTGTAGCATCTGTAAGCAAATGATGCTCTGATTGATCCCTGGCCGAAGCTCTCTGAGGAAGAAAACTAGATAGATCTATTTTTTAATGTTACTACTGTTTTACTGCTGTGTTTTTTACATTAGCAGTGTTGATGTTAAGTGGCTTTCTTAGGCTGGATTTACTATAGTTTATCATCATTGTTGAAAACACTAGCAAAAGTCTTTTGTAAACTCTCTATCACCTGCAGTTTAAAATCTGTCTATTTATGCGTAGCAGTGCATGTTTATGAGTTGAGCTTGTCATAAGATTTAAATGCCACAACAGTGTCGTGCGAGTGCAGCCTGTCATATGATGCAAATGGGTTACTGAGATACCTGTCTTGTTATTTTTTACAATCAGTGTGCAGTGTGAATGAATTATATTGGGAGAGCAAAAATCCTGATTGGGCTACGCACTCTTTGCCTGTCTGCTTCCTGGTGCTCACCATCTGCCGCTATCATAGAAAAGTACGGATGAAACCATAAACATCTTTCTATGATAGTGGCAGATGTAACGAGTGCCGAGAATGCTGACAGGCAAAACACTGTGCATCTAAAGTAAGAACAAATTAAAAACTGTGCATCTGTTTGGAGGTTGTTTGCTCTCCCGGTATTTTAAATTATTTTGATGCGGTATCCTTAGAATAAGGAAATGTGGACAAATAAATTTGAGATGAACTAGATAGTTATTTGTTTTTACAGTAATTTTAGTGACTACAGAGCAAGATTCAGCATGCCAGGCAATACTGAAGGACTGTGGTACAGCTTTAACATGGGCCCTATCCACTTCATATCAGTATCCACTGAAGTTTATTATTTCTTGGACTATGGACTTAAGCTGTTAATCAAGCAGTATGATTGGCTGGAAAAAGATCTCAAGGTAAACATAAATGGAGAAGGGGCTAGCAATAAATAGAAACACAACTCGTAACAATAAAACAGTTCAACAGTATACTAGTTGAGGTGTTGAGTGCAACCACTAAATCTACATAATGGAGATAATGGAGTGTAAAGAATAACTGTGGTTTGAAAGTGCTATATTCACTTTAATAACTAAGCAAGAGTCATGATATGTGGAAATTTTAATCAATATAGCACCGACATTGTGATACATAGTTACATACATGCAGGATGGTTGGGCCACTGTTTCTCTCCAGGAAGCCAGACTCAGTTCCATTCAATAACACACTTCTCATGCCATCTGCTGGTGGTTGTAGAAATGTGGTATAGGCCACTACTGATCTCCTAGAGTTTGATATGGGGAACATGTCTGTGCTAATGACTCAGTTTCTGAATTTTTGTGGGTTGGGCCACTGTTGCGCTCAACGCCTCAGTTATATTCAAGTAGTGAGTGAAAACTTCAATCTTCTTCTTTTGAGATAAATTTATATAAATTGCTGCAATTTAATCTCTAAGGTCTTCTTTTACATGCCAGTAAATCTACTGACATGGAGCTTTCATTTTAAAGCACACATAAGGACGTCATTATCTGGAACACGTTTGAACCTGTGGCTTGGGTAACTGATGTATTACTGTTGCAGAGTAATGGTTATACTACTTTTTGTCATTATATGGAATACAGTATTAGAAGGCATATGAACTAAGCTAATGCCTGCCTGATCCAGCTCCACTGTTGCCTAATGTTGTGTCAGAACAAGAAAGGCAGGGAGAGAAAAAGAAGGAAAATAACATTCGTCACATTACAATCTTATCAGAACGTAAGCTTGCGTAACAACCAATGCTTCTACATAGTATTATAACCTGTAGCATTTATATTAATGTACCTATTTGCTGAAAACAACATGCCTGAATTTATAAAAGTAATTTATTGTAGAGGAGTTGCTAGCTCACCATCCTCCTCCTCTTCTTGTTCTTCTTCCTCACTTCAGATCCAAATGACTTAGCTGTCGACGGGCCCTTAAACTCCATCCATCATCTTCCTCACTTAATTTGGAATCAGTTTCCTGCAGATTTATAGCCAGTTTTTGCAGTGTTATCTTGAGCTACTTCTTTATGGAAATCGTCTTCCTAGAGTTTTTCGCAGTGAGCCACATGAATAGCCCAGTCTTCTGTCAAGTGCAAAATGCATAAGCATTTCAACATCTGCAAGACGAAAAGTGGTGAGCAACTTCCCTTTTACTTTAGCCCAAATCAGTTCTATGGGGTTCTGCTGGAAATGATAAGGAACTAAATGAATAATTTGGTGTACGTTTTCTAAAGCAATTTGATCCAGCTTGTACTTTTTTGTAACAATTCTGCTCTAATTTTAGAAGGGTGGAATGCTATATTATTACATGCTAGCCAGTACACTTTGAGAATAATATTTCTGACCTGGGAGTGGAGTACTTAGCCTTTAGTGCCTGCACCGCTGGTACCAGGTTTTGAAAGTGACATTATTAACACTTCACGAAGCAAAGAATGTAAAAATAAATGCTTTATGCTTATTGTCACAGTTATACAAAGCACTTAATTTGCCTTACACAGTGGTCCTGAACCGAAGTTCAACAAACATGCCTGTATACTTCCGACTGCAGTAAACTGTGTTCAGTTAACTTATAAAGGAAATACTGCTAGCAAGGCTAAAATTGGCAAACCCAAGGCCAGTCTTGGGTGCTTCAGACCAATCACCAGCTCACCTAAATACCATGATTCAGAGAACAAAAGAAAGGAACACCAGATGGATAAATGGAAGACAACCTAATATTAAAAGGACAATGAGAATAGGAATGTGGAACATAACTTCATTGACCAGAAAAGATAGGGAAATAGTAGAAGAAATGGAAAATATCATATACAAATATTTGGAATAGGTGAAACAAAAAAAAAAAAGGAAATGGTCAAATACAGCTTGACAAAGGATATACAATGAGATACACAGGAGTAAGTAGAGGTCAAAGAGCTAAGTAAGATGTGGGAATAATACTGAATTAGAATATGAGTAGCAGAGTTACTAACTGGGAGGCAATAAGCTCAAGAATAATTAGAACTGATTTACAATTAAAAGAAGAGATATCTGTCATTCAGATATACGCACTTATAGAAGATGAAGATATATTAGAGAAAGAAATGTTTTATTCACTATTACAATCTGCAGTACAAAAAGCCCAAGAGGATAATAAGCATGTATGTGAAATTGGGGATTGGAACATTTGAATTGGAAATGATCCAAGACGGAGCTTCAGATGTATGGGAAAATATGGAATAGAAGGGATTAGGAATGAAAACAGAGACAGAATGGTAGAATTCTGTATAGATAACCAACTATTAATTGGAAATACTTTCTATCCACATAAAATAATATATCAAATTATATTTGTAGCAGAAGAAAGAAATGTAAAGAGTACAATAGATTATTGTACATATACAAAATATGCAGAGTATATAGTACAGAATGTCAGAGTATTCTGAGAGTATTTAAAGTACTCAAAAACAGGAAGGACCCTAAATACACTAAAATTAAAATAGAAGAACTAAAACAAGAGAAGAAAAGAGAACAGTATAGAAGAATATTGGAAGAAAAATTAATACAGATGGAATCTAAAATAGACATGGAGAACATAGAAATAGTTTGGAATACCATATTAGAGAACAAAATGATGGAATGAAATGGTTAAAGAGAAAGTAAAGATAAAAAAGTAAAATGGAAAAGCTATATATAAATACAAAATGAAGAGAAGATGGAATCAGTATGTGAAAGCAAGAAATAAGCAGAAGAAGAAGTAAGGAAGGCCAAAGCATAAACCTGCGAAGAATTTGGTAATGAAACAGAAAAATTTTAAGAAAAATAATAAAGAATTTTGGAGTACTATTAAAACACTACAGAGAGGACAAGAAAAAAGAATAAGAGGTATTAAAAATGAGGATGATAAATTAGTTTCACAGACAGAGGAAGTGTTACAAACATGAGGAACATATTATGAAAAGATGTTAAAAAATACTGAAAGGGATGAAATTACAGAAAATAATACAAGAAGAAACATTGAAGAAAATAATGAAGAAAATTATACAAATGAAATAGACATAAAAATAGTAGTAGCCAAGACAAAAATGGGTAATGCATCAGACCAGATGAAATAGCACCAGAGATGATTAAACATGGAGGAAAGTAGAGAATTAAGTGACTTAAAATAATATGTCAATTAGCTTTCCAAAAAGAAGTTATATCAAGTGAATGGGAAAACAAATTATTGTACCAATACAAAAAAAAAAAAAAAAAAAGGAAAGGCAACAGAGTGTCAAAACTATAGAGCCATTTGTCTCTCATCATTAGTATTTAAAATATGCACAAGAATTTTAGAAAACAAATTAAGAAGGGAAATATTCAATAAATTGGAAGAGGTGCAAGCTGCATTTAGGTCAGACAGACAGACAGACAGACAGACACAGGATCACATAAGCTATGTTAGGTTACTCATTGAGAAAGCAGATAAAACTGAAAAGGAAATATTTTTGCATTCCTAGATTTAGAAGCAACATTTGATGCAGTTCCAAAAGGGAAATTTGGAAGGCATTAGGAAGTATAGAAGCATCAAAAAAGGTAATCAGAGTTATACAGAGTAGACATAAATGTATATGGAAGAGTAAGATTAAATGGGAAAATGAGTGGAAATTTTCGAATGGACAGAGGAATGAAACAAGGAGACAGTCTGAGCCCATTACTGTTTATATTTATGGACCAAATAATTAAACATTGCAAAAGAAGAACCAAAAAATATAAAGTTGGAAATTTAAACTAGTCCAGCTACAGGCATTTGTCTATGCAGATGATATATTCCTAATTAACAATAGTGCTCACAATCTACAAGCTAAAACAGAATGGGTAAGTACTTAAGAGGAAAGAGGTATGGAAATAAACAATAAAAGCAAAGTTATGAAAGTAGAAGGAAAAGAAGTGGAACAACAAAATCTAAATCTAAAATGGAAGGATAATATCTTGAAACAAGTAAATCCATATCAATATCTGGATATGATAATTTCTGCAACAGGAGAATTAGAAGATGAAATGAATAATAGGATAAACAAGGCAAATGGAATATATTATCAACTTAATGATAGTATCATAGGAAAGAAAGAAATATCAACAAAAGTTAAAAGGTGAAGAAGAAGAAATACTGCAGTTTAGTACCATACTCCATAAATGCATCCCTGACCACTGCTTAATGAAAAAAATAATACGTGGGCAAGGTTAGAAGTTGGAACATACTGCAAACAAAAACATGAGAGTAATCAATGTTTATTCCTAGTACAATAATTTGTGAAGCATAGGCATAAAAACATGGTCTATGTACAGGCTGCTTCAGAATTTTTAGCTGTATATACCTAGGCACATTCTAATGTCGAATTTCCAGGAATAATTTTGGGTTCTAATGAATGAGCTGGACACAGCTTGAAACCCCAGGGTTAGCACCAAAACAATAAGATAAGTGAAGTTTTTAGTTTCTAATTTGTTCTTACTTTAGAATCTTGTTGCTTCACTGTTAATAGCTTCAATTTTTCCTTATTCAATTTTTCCTTATATAATTTTGGGTGCATGAAAGAGAGGAAGCTTTGTTGCTCACACTTCTGCCGTGGGTGTGTCCAAACTAGGCAACCTGCATATCTATGTTAGGCCAGTTGCTCTAGGCGAGCCCCTCCTAGTATCACCTCATATACCATCTAATACCATACGCCATATGATATTCACACATTCCATTATTAATTTCAGGAAGCAACACACCCAGCAAATCGGACAGAACGTCCTTGGATAATTATTTATGGGCATAGGCCAATGTATTGCTCTAATGCCAATACTGATGACTGTACAAATTATGAAACATGGACTCGTGTGGGAGTACCATTCTTGAATTGGTGAGTGTGCTTCATTTTGTGATATCCATTGCTTCTAGAAATTTTATTTTGGCAAAGTTTGAGAGGTAGAACTGGAACTTAAAAATTCAATGCCATAACTGGGATTTGAACCACAGACCTTCCGCTTACCAGGCAGCTGCTCTAACCATTGAGCTATTGTGACAAACTGCCAGAATGGCATTAAATTCTCAAACCAGTTCGTATTTCTCCTGATGTGAGACTGCCTTTGTGGTTTACCAGGAGAAATACGAACTGGTTTGAGAATTTAATGCCATTCTGGCAGTTTGTCACAATAGCTCAATGGTTAGAGCAGCCACCTGGTAAGCAGAAGGTCTGTCGTTCAAATCCCAGTTGTGGCGTTGAATTTTTAAGTTCCAGTTCTACCTCTCAAACTTTGCCCACAAACGGCTTGTGTGTTTAAAACCACCAACAGTAAGTTTGTTGGCATAAATAAATAATAATTTATTTTGGCAATTAAACTTAGAGATTGATACAAGTGAATTATTAATAGGTTACAATAGATGGCTTTGATATGTGAAAAAAAAAGAAAGTCATTTGTAAATTAAATCTACACCACTGCAGATGTATTTTGGAAAATGAAGAAAGAAATTATATACAGTAAAACTTCTTTTATATGTTTCACACATATGTTTTTTTTCAGTAGTCCTGGCAAAATCCTGTAGCATATTACGGCAAATTATTTCGTTTATATGACCTTCATTTATACGATTTTTATGCTTATATGATCATAGCTTACATCCCTGAGAGCAAAATGCACCATTTATATGTTTATGACATTTCCTTCTTTATATTGCAAGAAATATTCAAATCCAAAACTTATATTCACACTGTACTACCTGGCAAAGCATTCAGGCATATGACCTTGGTTGTCAGAATGCTCCGATTGCTTGTTATTTGTTTACTAGAATAGCGAAGTGACTTGACCTTGACATACAGTCAGTAATGCAACACAAAAGCATGATCTCTCGCACCTGCCATTATATAAGACGTTGCTTTTCTGAAGCAGTTTCACATTCTTTCTGATGCACCTCATGGATTTGTCAGGTAGTACATTCTTGGAAAACATATCTCAGTGCAGAAGTGAGAGTGACCTTGAAGCAGCTATTTTTGAGCAAAGTTGTGAAATACCAATGGACTTGCTCAGTCATTTGTGCTCTGTCCTGAAGTTGTGTTAGTGAACATGGGTGAAAAGAAAAGGAAGTACATTACGATTGCTGAAAAATGATACATTTTTAATTTAGTGAAGGAAAGTGGCAGTATGAAACGCACAGAAATTGTTAAGAAATTAGGGATCGCTCCATCTACCTTAAATCCAATTGTAGCTAAGGCAGTGGAAATTGAAGAAAGCACACGTGTTTTGGTGTTTCTACAAATAAATGGACCCACATTCAGGGTGGAAAATACGAACATTTTGTGATGCATCATAATATTTCTGAGGAAATAATGGCCAAATGATACCATTCTGTGGCAGCTGTAGCTAACAAAAAAGAAGCCAAGATAATGGACTACTTCCTCAAGTGACTCAACTTTCTTCATTTTTATTTTTATTTGGTGCATTTCTCTTGCGTCTGTATTGTTTCATATTGCTGATTATAGTTATACAATCCTATTACTATTTCTTGTTGTTCACTTATTAACTGTAACCCACATGTGTAAATTTTCCAATTTTTATTTGCTGATTTTCATTTATGCATTTTTTACTCTTATACCTTTGTTTCCTTTAGTCCCCTGGAAAAGATATAAACAAAGTTTTACTGTAATGCATATAGGTTTCTTATTTGTTTTTATGGTTTCTAATGATTAATAAAATCCAAATTTTGTGACTTATAAAATCTGAAGAGTTTTCTTATTTGAAAAAGTTGAACAACATTGTTTTAAATCAATAATGGCATGTAATTATTAATTTCTGTGCTTTGAAGATTGAATATTTACAAGATTTCATAAACAAATTTCTAATTTTACTCTAGAAAAAAGTCTAAATTAAGGCCATCATCCATTTCTTACATTTAAACATTTCTGCTTTATGTACTGTTGTTACAATAGCAGAAATACCATTTAAGCCTGACTAGAATGACGAAAATATCTTTTTGCCTTACTATTAATAAACTGGTAAGATGCAGCTTTAAAAGTTGGAGGATGAGTTTATATTAATTTGTTTCAACAATAGTATTGTATTGTTTCAATGAAAACTTGAAGCTGTTAACAGTGAAGCTACAGAATCTAAAATAAGAACAAATTTAGAGACTAAAAGCTTCACTTATCATAGTATTTGCTGCAATTTGAGAGCATTGAAAATGTGATGGAAACATCATGAAATATATGGCTGCGTAATATTTCAAGAACTTGCAGCAAATACTAAGATAAGTGAAGTTTTTAGTCTGTAAATTTGTTTTTATTTTAAATTGCATTGTTTATTTGTTCTTTTTGATCACTAGTTGTACATTTTGTACATCTGATATAGAATACGTCAGGTTAATATGATATAGTTATAAGTAACGGTAATACAGTACACCTAATTAACAAGAACAATGCAGATTATTTACAAAGATATACACTTACACTATAATATCAATTCTCTAATAAAAACTGCTTGGTTTTTGTTTTACAAAGATCTCTTGCTCCACACATATGCATTTAAAATATATAACTACATCCATAGAGTAACATGAAAGTAAAATCTGATGTGTTGCACTCACACGACTTTCTCTACTCTTGTACTAACCATTCTAACAATCTCTTATTCCTATATCTTCTTCATGTTAGTTAAGATAAACATTTCTACAAATTATCTTGTTGCTTATTTCCTTATAGGTGCAAGGGGAAGTTAGAATACAGTAGGCTTTGTGTGATAGTCAAATGTTTAAAAGCTTTGAGATTCTGTTGTCATTGCACACTTAACATATAAAAAAAATGAACGATGATCCATTTCACAAAAGTTCTAAGTTTTCCGAAACTCTCACACATAACAGGCAATATCTCCAAAATGGTTCACTGTACAAGAAATTTATTTAGACATAAATTATGTATTTTAGCAAGATCTACATTTTTTTGTATAGTATGATTTGGTGTATCTCTAACAGTTTACCAGATATGCAAAAGTCGTCCAGAGTAAATACGACTACAGGGGCTATAGCCAGAAAATTCAAGATATACATTTTATTTGTCATAAAAATATCTCAAACATATGACATTTTAATCAAAATCGTTAGAGCCATTTTCAAGAAAATCAAAATTTTGGAAAAATGTTCCATGTAAAGGGTAGTTTAGGGTGGGGCTATTTTCTTCAAAACCTTCATGTCGCATCCTTGAAAGACATTAAACATAAATACCAACTTTGGTTTTTAACCAACTTTTTGTTTTTGAGTTATGCTATCCAGAGACACACACACGGACCTTTTTCTAAAAATGCTTTTTTTTGGATTCAGGGGGTCTCAAAGCATACATTTCCTGTGAAATCTCGACATCGAATTTTTGGGTGGAATACAATACTTCCCCAACTTACCAGTAGAGAAAGTAATAATATTCTTATTAATTATATAGTGCAAATGAATAATAAACACATCAGTGAGAAATAAATATACCCAAGCAGTTTCTCAAGTAAGTTTCCCATTGTCTCACATTGTGTTTTTACTTTCTCTGTTACATGTAGTAAGTAGAGGAAGTATTATATTCCAGCCAAAAATTTGATGCCAAGATTTCACTGTTTCTTTTGTTGTACAAGTCTTTAATACTATATACAAATGTACAGCTGGCACATGGGTAAATATTGTTACTGGGACAGTCCACATCTTGATGAAGGAGATTACTATTTTTGTGTGTGTATGATAACATTATTACTCGTGCTTGAAAGCAAATCTGGCATGGAAGTACATTCTTGATAATGCATTTGTTATTACAGATAAGTTGTGTGTTTATTGTCTTTTATCATCTTCATTAAAACTGAAGATGAATACTATTATTCATTTCTAATCAATTCTTAATAGTGCAATGTTCATAACATACTTAAGATAAGATCCTTACTTTACATTCATTGTTTTAAGTGTGTGGACACTTGTAACACACTCTCAGTTTTTGCTGATAAGATTGTAATGTTGGTAAATAAAACATTCTTTGAAATAGGGTCAGAGGATAAACAGTACTTGTTTCTACCTCTTTTAAGAGCTAACGTTGTTCTCTTTATCTTGCTATGCTCCGTTTTTTATTATTCTAGTTTGCAAAATGCTATTTTTAAGGACTCTGCAAATGAACTGTTTAGCAGAAACTTGAAAAAACTTAGTTTATTGTAACCACACTAATTTAATCTACTGCAGTTGAATGATTAAATATTTTGAAAACTTTCTTTTATGTAGTTCTCTTAACTTAAATTGGTACTCACACCAATAAGATTTTCTTGCACTAATGCAGTTTTTTCAATTTTTGAAGTTTGCTCTGAAAATGTTAAATTTTGGTTGTGTGTAATATGCTCCAGAATTTACACTTCATTTTATTTTTTGTAATCCAACATGTATGTTGTCATCTTTTGGCCTAGTAATTTTATAGAACAAGCTATTGCCATAAGGTTAACTTTGCCTTTGTAATTGAAATTGTACTAAAATTACTAACTTATAAAATTTTAATCACCTCAAATCAGGCTTGACTGGCTTTTGCCACTCTGTTTTTTATATTTATGTATATGATTTCTTTTTTATTAGTAATTTTATTTTTGATTGAAGTTTATATATGGCTTTTGCCATGGAATGCTTTCTAAGGATGCTGATGACCATGCAGTTGAGTGCCCTTAAACCTACATCTCCTGAAACCAGCTTTTTAGACAGCAGTGATATTTATGGAGAATAAATTTTATTGAGATGCTTTGAAAAGCATTTCTCAAAATTAATTCATTAAAAAGGTTTCTTTAAAACTAATTTTACATGCAAATGGGATACATTTAAGTAGAACAAGATCTCATCTAGCCTTTTTATCATCACCATCACCACCACCGCCACCGTCGCCACCGCCGCCACCACCACCATCATCACCATCACCACCACCATCACAATCATCGCCACCGATGCCACCGACGCCACCGCCGCCACCACCACCAGCATCATCATCACCATCATCACCATCAGCAATCATCATCAGCATCATCATTGTTATTTTAGTTTTTGTTTATTTGCTTGTTTGAGAAGATTCCCTGAGCCCAAGGCTCATTTTGGGAACATTACATTATTACAATAATGGACAGAAGAGAACCTCCCCCCTTCAATCCTTAAAACTCATAGTAGTTTCCTAGAAAAGGTAACACAGATTAAATCCAAATTGAACATTCCTAACACCAGAGAAAATCTACTTATAAGAGAAAATCCATTGGAATTATTGCAACTTACCTTCAATTTGGAATTAATAGAGGAAATAAGTAAATCAGACACACCAAAAGAAATACAAAAACTTCTAGCTCTGGAAACAATCAATACTAGGTATCCCACAGAAGAATGGCTGCACATATATACTGATGGATCCTCGAAGGAAAACCTTACTGGAGCTGGAGTTACATGTTCACATTTTTCCTTTTATCATTCTGTTGGCAGAGACACAACAAATTATGATGGAGAAATAGAGGCTATATACATTGCTCTCCGACAATTATTAAATCTTCCCTTAAATAAATTTAACAAGGCAGTAATTCTTTCAGATTCTAAAGCTGCAATTCAGGGAATATGTTCAAATACTACAAAGAAGTCAACAAAAATTAGAGAATGCTACAAAATGTTAACACAACTCCAAAAAGTTAATAAGACTGTTCATCTCCAATGGATTCCAGCACACTGTGGAGTCATGGGGAACGAAGCTGCAGACTCACTTGCAAAGAAAGGCACAACAATAAAACAAAATTCTGAATTCAATTTCTCATATTCCTCAATAAAACGCTTGATCATTAAAAATTTTTTTCATTCATACCTACAAGAAATAGAAACAAATGCCAAAGATAAAAAATGGATTACACTACTTTCCAATCCAGATATAATCCCCCAGAGACCAAGGAAAACAGCGGTTGCAGCCTTCCGACTATTGACAAATCATGACTGCTTGGCAAGTCATCTCTACAGAATAGGTATCTCAGCCTCACCAATATGTGTCTTGTGTAACGATCCAGCAGAAATGAATGAAGAACACTTGAAGACCTGTGAAGCATTAAGATCAGAAGAAACTGCAGTTCAAAAGTATTGGAAAGCACGAACGCTAATGGCTTCATTGCCAGATGCAAGGCACTAGAAAACAACAACAACAACAACATTATTACAATATTGAAAAGCTAGACTGCTAATGGCATCATTGCCAGATGCAAGCAAGGCATTGAACGACATTATTACAATTATTAAATATTGTATATCAAATAAATGAATCTAAGCGATAAATTATAATAATTATGCACGTATCAGTATCAGCACTGTAAGATACAACAGAACATGATACTACTAAGGACAAAAAAGATTGTTATATAAATCAATAACAAACTAAGCAAAAATAGTACAAAACTAAGGATTATGCATAAAATAATATACTACAGAAACATTGCACACTAATTAATGAAATCCAGTTTTGGTAAACAGAAATTACTACCCAGAGGGTTGCTAAAAATTAATTAGATAATGAAAAAATCTGATGTGTTCCACTCACATGACTTTCTCTACTCTTGTACTCACTATTCTTACAAAATCTTATTCCTATATGTTCTTTGTGTTAAGATAAACATTTGTACATAATTATCTTATTGCTTATTTCCTTGTAGGTGCAAGGGAAATATTACAATACAGTAGGCTTTGTGCGATAGTCAAATCTTTTAAAGCTGAGATTCCGTTCTCTTTGCACACTTAACATAGAAAAAATGAACAATGATGTTCCATTTCATGAAAGTTGTTTTCCAAAACTAACACACATAACAAGAAATATCTCCAAAATGGTTCAACCTACAAGAAAATTTATTTGGACATAAATTGTGTATTTTAGCAAGATCCACATTGTTTGTATAGTATTATTTGGTCTATCTCTAACGGTTTACCAGTTATGCAAAAGATGTCCAGAGTAAATTGTAGAAAGAAATATCTTCCGGGCTGTTATGCCGTGGTCTGCTGGAGATCTGTCTTCCAGATGTTTCGTCTACAACTGCGGTAGACATCCTCAGTGGCGTTGTTGAAGTCTCCTCGTGGAAGGTATCACTGCGACTGATGCGTCGACTGTCTGTGGGGCTCCATTTATACCTTCCGCAACGTGCGCTGATTGGCCCGGGGCATCCAGAGGCGTGGTGGCTGGTGGAGGGGGTTCTATCTCTCTTATGCTGCTGGTCTCTTCTGATTGGCTTACCTTGCTATCCTGCTTCTTATGATGTTCTATGACCGGATGCCAGTTGCTGTTTAATCTTAAGGCCTCTTCCTTCTTATTAAAGTTGTAGGGTGTAGTATAGTTAATATCTATCGTATGAACAATGCTTTATTGAGCATTAGTTAAATCTGTATCAAAATATTAAGATTTAGAAATAGATGAGCTACAGAAAAATGCTATTTCTGTGGCAATGAACCCACCATTTAATTACCAGCGCAAAATTGAGGATTTAATAGGAGGAATTTTATTTGAGTGGAGGGTCTGTTCTTCATCATTCTTAACTTAACTTCTTTTATACTCAAATGTAACATTAAAGGATATATCAAACTTCAGATCAAGCTAATTCAATAATAATAGAACAACTTTTATGAAAATAATTCATTGATTTGAAATTATAAAATAAATTTGTAACATATGAAGAAGAAAGTACTTAGCCTTTAATAATGCTGTCATCTAATTGGTGTTTATAAACTGAAATTCTCTTTTACATAGGTTTGGCATGGAAAAGCTCCTAAATGATTATGGGGTAGATTTGGCAATTTGGGCACACGAACACTCTTATGAACGGATGTGGCCCATGTATGACTACAAGGTTCTTAATGGCAGTTATGAGGAACCATATAGGAATCCACTTGCACCAGTTCACATCACCACAGGATCTGCTGTAAGCTGATTTTGTTGTTTTAATATATTACATTTTGAACAGTTGTGTTAAGATACATTAAAAAAAGAAAAGCAAAACAAAGGAAAATGAAATAAAAGGTGCATGATGTATTTAAACCTAAGAAAAATATGAGAAACTGTTAAAAACAGCCAGACAGTTTGCAATGATTAGTACTACTTTGCACCCCCAGGGGCCAACTTCGGTAGGTATGAGTTTGGCGCACCTGGGGTCCCGAGCCAACTGACTCCCTCAATGTGGAGTCCTCTTCGTAGTGAGGGAGTCAGTCAAAACGCCCACTCAAGTGTAGCCCGTGCATGGAGACCTGTGTCAGTGGAAAGGATTATCCTGGTTGGTTGAGGAATGCATATCTGAGTCCGGTCCAGTTTGTTTCTGAATTTGGGGAGGCTGTGCATTTCCGATACACCGATTCACCTAAACAGGAGGCTAGGGGCTAACCCACCCCTAGTCAATCGGCCAGGACTAGGTAATGCACCAAACTTCAGGATGAGTGATATGGCGAGCCCGTATATCCCCTGTGTAGTCCTGTCATCAGTGTGATGACCACTTGTTAGGCTCTGTGGTGGGTGGGGAGCACCTGGGGAAAAAATTTATAGCCTTTTTCTAATGGCACACAATACACCTAAATGCAAATGCTAAGGTCAAGATGGAAAAGAGGTATACGCAGCTTCCTGTGCTCATTACCTGCTAATTCATAGATCGAAAGATGGTCAGTCATTTTTGAAAGTCAACCCTTTTGTTATTCAATCGGGTCTCAACAAAATAGCCGGCCCTGTTAAATCCTGTCCCATTTAAGATCAGGATCTCTTCTTATTGAGAGCTACACAGCCACACAGTTCGACAAGTCATTAAAGGCCAAACTCCTGCATGGATATCCTATCCATGTGGAGAAACACCAGAGCTTAAACTCCTCCAAAGGCATCATCACCTCCTTTCCGTTGGATGATATGCTGCAGGAGGAGATCCAAGGTTACCTGTTGGACCGGAGTGTAACGGAGGTTTACCGTGTACGAGTGAAGCATGATGGAGCCCAGGTGGCTACCCGCACGCTATTTCTAACTTTTGACTGACTCGACCTGCCTGTGAGAAGATCAAAGCAAATTATGAAGTTATCCCTGTTCGCCCGTATATCCCACGCCCTATGTGTTGCTTCCAGTACCAACCCTATGGGCACTCTAAGACCTCTGTAAAACCTCCATTGCTGTGAGTGTTAACTGTGGCAAGGAGGCTCATGATGGAGCCTGTCCATTTGTATTGAACTGTGTAAATTGCCGAGGTGCACATCCAGCGACTTCCCGCAACTGTCCTCATTACCAGGACAAGAAGGCCATTCAAGAGCTGTGGGTGAAGGAGAAGCTCTCTTTCTCCGAAGTGCACAAATGTTCACCTTGCTCGCCAGCCTTCTCTCCTGAGGTTTGGCACCTCTAGTTCAGTGGTTTCAACTCCGGTGCCAAAGTGGGACATGGGCACTCAAACTTGCCCTGTTGCCACCACAACGGCTGCTCTGCCTCGTGTTTCCGTACCAGCTTCTAATGCCACCGGCTCCAAGTCTCTTCTTACTACTAGTGAAATGCTACTAGACAGTGTATTCCGTTACTTTTCTGAATATTGGAAAACCGACGGATTCTCTTCTCTGACAATATGATCATGCAACCGTATCCAATGAAGCATCAGACCTTAATCAAAATTCAATTCACCCTATGGAGGTTACTATTTATTTTACATAGTTACCACATAGTTACGATAACCAATTGGCTATTTTGCCAATTCTTCTATGTTCTGTCGATCATCTCATGATCGACCCTAAATGTCTCCCATCGATCTTGATATGTTCGGGACTTTAAAATGTAAATGTGATAATTTAAAAATTATAAAAGATATTTACAAACCTCTTTGCTAAACAATCCAAAATATAGAATAACAGTATTAATCTTTTCCATGAGGCTTTTTAATGTATAATTGCTGCCTCAACTCTTATTATTTAGAGTGCTCCTAAGTGGTCGTAAAATCATCTGTTTTGTTACCCACATCATAAACCCCTAGCGCAACAGCCCATGAAGGGCCAGGGCTTATCACCCAGCCGCTGCATTCCCCACCTTTGCCCACTACAGGCGTCATTAGTGTGGTGCAGTAATGGAGGGTGGGACGTGGTCAGTGCCCCGAGCCCTTCCGGCCAGTTATACGGCCTTTGCGACCTGGGGCCGCTATTTCTCCATGAAGTAGCTCCTCAATTACCCCCCCCCCCCCCTATGGAGGCGGTCTTTTCACATCATATGAATGTATATTACAATTTTTTATATACGTTTCCTTCTGTTACATATTTTATACTTTCATAAATATATATGCATGCCAGTATATTCAGGCTCTTAAATATTAGTTTACAGCTAGTTATTTCATCAGCATTTGCAATAATTCTAATGGCCTTCTTCTGTAATCTGAAAATTTTTAAAACATCTTTTGCATTTCCCCATAATGAAGTTCTATAACATCATCGTCGTCATCACCACCACCACCACCACCACCATCATCATCATCATCACCACCACCACCACCATCACCATCAGCTTCACCACCATCATCATCATCACCACCGCCACCGCCACCATCATCATCACCATCACCTTCACCACCACCACCATCACCTTCACCACCACCACCACCATCATCATCATCACCATCATCGCCGGGCGGCGCCGTGGCCGAGCGGTTACCGCGCTCACCTACCACGCTCACCTAGGCGGCCCGGGTTCGATCCCAGGGAACCGCATGTGGTATTCGTGGTGGACGAAGCGGCGTCAGGGCGGGTTTTCTCCGGGTGCTTCGGTTTCCCCCTCCATCTCATTCTACCGGTGCTCCATTTTCATTCCATGTGTTATCAGTGTCATCGCCTGCGGTGCCGTAGTAGTAAAAGCGGGCGTTAAACACTATAACAACAATCATCGCCATCGCTGCCGCTGCCGCCATCATCACCATCATTGCCATCGCCACCACCGTCACCACCATCACTATCACTATCATCATCATATCACACTTTCGTGTTTCGGTCTTGAAAGAGTTATTTCATTTTTATACCTATTGAAATTGCTAATACATGTACTCTTCTCATTTATACTAGGGTTGTAAAGAAAATCATGATTTGTTTACGGAAGACCAACCATACTGGTCAGCATTCCGAAGTGTTGATTATGGCTACATGCGTATGCGTGTGTTCAACAGAACCCATCTTTACACAGAACAGGTGTCAGTTGAAAAGGTAAGTACTTTCACTTTTCAGTAATGCAAACAGAACTATCATAATCATTTGTAGTAACAGAATGTTTTTGCTAGTTTTAATAAAACAAATGACGTTTCAGTGGTTGTTTATTTTGTTGAGAACATTGATGAGAAATATTAAAAATAGAATCTGTATTAACTCGTTATATTTTTAGAAATATGAATGAATCAAATGTTTATATTTTAAAAATATAACAAATATTTAGGGACTATAAGCTTTACTCATCTTAGTATTTGCTTCAAGTTCTTGAAATTGAATGCAAACTAGTTTTGTGATACATTTATCACGTCCTCAGTGCAAGAGCTTATTTTTAAAACCTACATTTAGAATAACATTTCGAAGCATGAGTAATGAAATGACAGAACTCTGTAATCACCATAGATTATACAGTAAATTTTTGTGGAATATCTTTCTGAAGCATATGCAGCTTCTTTTTCTGAAGGCAGAGTGCTTTTAGGGAGTTTTTTCTTGTTACTATGAGGATGGTGGGTGGTTTAAACTTTTTAATCTGTGATCAGGGGCCAGGTGCACAACAGCACACTGTAGAAATAGCACTAAAAATAGATTTCTCTTAGAACGTGGGCCAGTATGGAAACAAAATGGATGAAAATATGTTTTGTGGTGCTCTCTTAGGTATAACTTCAAACCACAGAGTCAAGTGCTGAAATGAATTCAGTCACAGTTCGATGTATTCAGAGAAGGGGCGCAACACCATATGTATGCTCTGATTCAACGTTATCCCTATGAGCTTGAAGTGCTGTGCTTGTCACAACCAGTTTTGAGTAGAGCATTGCTGGTTAAACAAAGTGAAAGCTTCTAAAGACCTACCAACAGAACTACTAATTTATAACAAAATACTAACGAGTGATAAGAAAATTGCAGATTTCTTCAATAGATTTTACACAAAGACACAACAAATTACCCTAACATACAGGAAACCAAATAAAGAATCCAAGAAGAGAGTCAAGATAATTAATAAATCTAGAACTGTGGGAAACAGCATCTGTAGTCAAGACTTTAGTTACATGAATTATATGTAGCAATAGAGCAGCTTCAGAACATAAAATCTCCAGTACCAGACAAAATTCACCAGAATTCATCAAACATTTTGACAAAGGACTGCTACAATTTAGGCAATTTTTACTGCTTCCTTACTCATGAATTTGAAAAAAGTTTTAATAATTATTATAATCTATTCATCAACTTTTCATATTTGCCAATTAATACTTTTTTCTAAATCATTGGATTAACAAAAAAAATATATATAAAAGCAATAAAAATCAATTTCAAATAAAAAGTTAAAGAATTTAAATTAGAGCCAAGGAAAATAATACATATCAACATAGAAAGTGCTGTTAAAGCTATAGAGTTGGAAAACCTCAATTCCTGCTGCCTGGAAGAAAGCAACCATTATTCCCATCTTGAAGAAAAACAAGCCCCCAAGTGATATCAACAGCTACAGACCCATCTCGCTAACCAGGTAATAGTTAAAGTTACAGAAAGAATGGTGGTAGCCAGTTAAGCTGGTTTTTAGAATGTTATACCTTCTAATACTCAGGCAGGATTTACGCTAAACCATAACTCAAGTGAAAATGTAATAATACTAAGCCAGGACATTAAGGAAGCATTTCATAAAAGGGAAGATACAGTAGCAGTATTCATTGACTTTCTGTCAGCAGGTTTTCAGTTTGTTTGAGTATTTATATATCTTCTATCTCTTCCGAAGTCAGTGTTTTCTACAAATTTGTTGAAGCTATTCTTTTTTGCTAATGTTATTTCTTTCCTAATTAAGGCACTTTTTTCCTCCAGTCTTGAACATCTATTAGAGATTTTGTTATTTCAGCTTTGGATCTTGCTATATCTCTGTCTTTTTTAAGAAGAGATAGATGAGGGGACCAGAATGGAGTGTACTATGGGGTCTGCATTTTGGAATATGATTTTTGGCTGCAGTTAAAATTATGTTACAGAAAGTTTTCTTTGTTTTGTCTGTTGACAGAAATGTGGAGTTGACAGGGATTTGCTGCATTTGGTATCAATCTCTTTTTGAAAAGTAGACTAATTTGCTTTCTTGAAATTCCAAGAGAGTTTCAATTCTTGTTTGTTTTCTCCATAAGATAGTTAAACTAACAACGGTGCAGAACAGATGTGCAGTACAGTTGTTCCTGCGTAAGTGAGGAAAAAGAAACTAAGTGACATGGCAGCTGCAAAGCAGACGGGAGAAGTTATAAGAAATAATGGTTTGGCAATGAGATTTAAGTAAGAATGGAGTAAATGGGATAATATAGAGTTGCAGATTAAAACTAAAGCATTGGGGAAGGTAGAAACCAAGATGGAAAAATTGGAAAAAAGAATGGAAAATATGGAAGACTTCATAAGAAGATACAACTTAATAATTTCTGGGATAGAAGAACAAAAAGGAATTGGAGCATTTCAAGAGATACGAGAATTGTTCATGAATTGGCTAGGGATAAATATGAGAGGCTTTGAACTGCGGGATGCATTTAGAATTGGGAAATTAGAAGGCAAAAGGAATATATTGGCAAAATTTAGTAATACAGAATTGGTAACAGAAGTATTAAAAGAAACAAAAAAGCTAAGGGTAACATTTATGTATATATTAATAAGGATCTTTCTTATGAACAAAGAGAACAAAGGAGGAAGCTGATTGAAGAAAGGATGACAGCAAGAAGACAAGGTTTCAATGCATTTATACTAGTGCATTTGTACAAAATGGCAAACTGTGGATTGATGGATAAGTGGCTGAGCAGAGAAGCAGCATAAGGAACATCTAAGACACAGAGCATACAAAAGTTGTTGATGCAGTAGACTTAAATAAGCTGACATCAGTATCCGGTGTGAATGTCCAGAATGCACGTGGAGTAAATGAAGTGTGTCTTGATGGAGGAGAAGTGATGAACAATGTAAATGGTGGAGAAGAGGGGGAAATCTCAGAAATGGCAGTCGGCGGAGCAAAGAAGAAAAAAAATGTAATTGCATTACGCTGAATACAGAGTGAAACAAGTTTGGGAATCGAGATGATTAAGAAAATGAGCAAAAAAAGGTGTGGCGATACAAGGGATCAGGGAAAAGCAGAGTGAAACAAGTGTGGAGGTGCAAGGGATCATGGAAAATCAGTGTGAAGCAAGTGTGGGGACTCAAGGGGTTAGAAAAGCAGCGAAATTTAGGCAGGGGATATCGAGATGTAGGAACATCTTAAGGTATAAATATAGTTTTGTGGATAAATTGTAAAAAGGAAGAAATAAAAGGTGTTGTGAGAAGTATAGGAATAGATTTGAACAGATGTGATATGGCTGTAATACAGAAAGCTGCTAGTGAAGTTAAATAAACAATAGGGAAAGGGGATGCAAATGTGTTGATGTGTAAGTGATAAGCATTGAAAATGGTGGTTAAGTGTATACAGATGGTGAAATAATAATAATATGAAACAGAAATGAGTAATAATTTATAGAGAGGGACAAAAATTTGGCAAATATGAAAAATCTAGAGCTGCATAGAAATTAAATGAAAAAGCAATGACTATTAAAAGGGATAAACACGTGTAAAATATGTAATTGTGATGAAGGGCTGCCCTGTTAGCAAAAGGGCCAGGGCCCAGCTCAGGGGTAGCCCAAAATGTATTTGTTTTTAGTACTCAATAAATCATATCATATATGATAGTTGGGTTCTAATGACGGTTAATGTCATTCGATGGGCAGAGCCTAGATCTTCTATCTTGTGTCATGGCATCAAAAGGCATCCCCATTTGACAGATTGGGGATTCTAAAGTGAGAACAAATTAGAAACTAAAAACTTCACTTATCTTAGTAATCTTGCAAGTTTTTCGTGCAACGTTACTAAGATAAGTGAAGTTTTTAGTTTCTAATTTGTTCTTACTTTAGAATCTTGTTGCTTCACTGTTAATAGCTTCAATTTCTTTAATTAGATTGGGGATTGTTGGTGGATTTATTTACATAATCATGGTCCTCCACAGCTGCTGGGGCTTACGAGTGGGTGATGTGACTGCCAAAATGTAAAAATTGGTGCACACAATAAACAGTCATTACACTGCCAAATCACCATGGAAAAGTGCTCAATAGTTAAATATACCATTGGTAAAATAGTCCTCTGATTGGATCTCTGAGTGGGGACAACTTTGAGCAATTTTTATTAGAAAAATTCCAATATTATGTACATGTATGTGATGAATAAAGTATTGTATTTGCACAGATGTAATGTGGTTTATCTGGATTTAAGTTCTATTAATTAGACTAAAACATTATTTCTTTTATTTGCAGGAAGGAGAAGTGATTGATCGCATGTGGTTGATCAGAGACACCCATGAGCCATATTATCTACCATGATGCAATATAAAAGTTATCAACTATGACTGCTCTTCATAGCAATATCTTAATATTAACAATCTAGACATATCAATAACGTAGAAGGAAATTAGCTTTTGCAATAATATATGAATTTTTATGAAGTTCAGTAGATATCACAATTATTATAGAATATATAAGGAGTCATTTATAACACTATAAATGGGATTGAACAGTATTAGCAGCTCAACATCTGTAGTCTTCTATGACAAAAAGGTTGTGTTTGAGGATTAACTGATGTGGTTATTTTTCTGGCTTGTGAACAGTGAAGCACGTAAGTGAGCTAAATTTTCTTTCCTGTTATAGTAATTTCAGTATTTTTAATGTATCAATGTACAGTACAGTGTACAGTATCTTTATTGTTAGCTTTGTATAATAATGTACATTGTAAAAAGTGTATGTGAATATATTTTTAGGTCACAAATTATTTTATTTCTTTTGCTTGGTTTCTGCAGTGTTTGCTTGTAACAACATTTGGGGTATATCCTGCTGCTTGTCGTCAAATCTCAGACAGACATGTGTAAGGGCATTTTATTTACCTTTGATGTCTTGTAAGTCACTCTTTCCTTTGAGCTGCCGTGCACAAAGACTACTTCTGCATTGATTTTGAACCAGGTAGCGCACTCAGGTTCAACCAGGTTTTGTATTATTATGTTAAGGTTGTCGGAGAAATGCAAATGACGGTAAGAGGAAGAGTCACATCTATGAGGGCTGGAGAGAAATAAGTGGCAACACTCTTTTATCTCTGTGCAGGAATTTTTGTTTGACCTGAGGTTGGCATCACATGAAAAGGGTTGGTGGAGCTATACAACTCGGGTGGCAGCGTCAGTGTAGGTGCTGCAGTGATGGAGGTGGCGTATGTTGATTGTAAGTTGTCAAAGCACAGTGCCCTAAAGGGGATATTTACCAAGCTCGAAATGGACTAGTATCAAAGTAGCCCGTGGAAAAAATGCCAAGGCTACATGATGCATATGGAAATGAGGCTCTGCCATATCGGACTGAGGTATGTTAGGGTGCAGCTTTTTGTTCAGGACGTGATAGTGTGCATCAGAAATCACGTGGAGATCAACATCGGATCAAAAACAGCATCATTGAATTGATTCAATCTTTGCTGGAAGTGGACATCATCTGGAATATCATCTTCATCCAGCACTGCGCAGGGTATGACCCAGCTTCCAAGACAGGAATCCACCCATTATGTGCAGGACAGTGCAGTAACTATGCGGAACCTGTTTGCACAATGGAGGTGGGAGGTTCTAGAGCACCCATCCTATTCACTGGATATGAGCATGTGCGACTTTCATCTGTTCCTGAAGATGAAAGATTCACTGTGAGGGATATGTTTTCGCACCAGATGGGCCGTACTTCAAGCTATACGCTGCTCTCTTGCAGACATCAACAGTATCAACCTACTCCTGCTGGTATCCTGGGACTTCTCCATACCTGGCAACAGGTGCAACACATGGCAGGGGATTACACTGAAGGCCTGTAGAAGTATAATGATTGTACAATAGATAGTTCACACAAGATTTATATGTTGCTACTTACTTTTTTCCAGGCCTCATATTTTGTGGAGATCTATTAAAGACCAATGCACTGCTGTGGCACTATTTATCAATATTTATATGGATTATAACACTTCTATAGTTTTCTGAGGCTGGTGGTGTTTTTGAGTTTTTGGGGCTAAAATTGCAAAAGCTAAGTTTGACATGATTAATTGACAAAATCAGTAGTTAACATTAGTTAGCACAATGTTTTTGTGCAGCTAGAATTATTGCTACATGCTTCAGTATTTTTTATTTGTATTTATCTACACGTTGGAAGAGGAATGTATTACAGTTATTTTATTTTTCAGATGATGGTTAATTTGAGGGAAGGCATCAGTGAAATTTGGACAAAAATTATGAAAACTCAGATTTTTCGTTTTTTGCCTTAAAATTATGGCTGTACCTTGTATTTTCAGAATCTACAGTTGCTTATACTGCATTGCCATTTAAAAGACTGTTATATCATCATTTAAATGACCATGTGCGGGTGGGTATGGCTCCTGAAATGCATTCCATTATCCCTTTCTGGCATTATCTCCATTATATCAAGCGATTAGATTCAGTGCTGGTGGATGTAAGCAAAGACAACTTGTGGAACTTTCTGCAAACATTTATCTAGGTAAAACAGTGCTTAAGTATGGCAAAAGTTTTGTCTGTGTACATGTGTTAACCATGTGGTCATGTTTTTCTAAATTTTATACAAGAATTTTTGTTTCTAAAAAGAAATTGCAAATTGTAGTGACTTAAGCTATTATTTAATTCAATATGGGTAATGGAGCTACTCTCTATGTAAAGGAAAGGGTCACAGCTAGTAAAAGAAAGTCCAATCAGCAAAAGAATTAGCAATATTACAAATGAGTAAAGATTAAAGCAAAGTGCACTAAGTACATTAAATACATCTAAATCAGCAATAAAACAGTTAAGAGTAGCAGAAGAAGAAGCTAAACAGTTAGCTGAAGGACCTTCATATGGTTCAGGGGAATTCTAAAGTAGTAAATATATGTTGTGCTACACTTAAAACTTAAAAGTCATTTTTCTTCACTTTTTATTTTTTTTACATTCTTTAATCCTTAAAATACTCCTTCTAATGCAATTCTTAATAGATTTCTTTGAAAATTTGCACATATGTTCTTAGATAGTTGCTTCATAAAACATGGTATTTTAAATGCTCAAGATATAGCAGTTTAATTGTTATTGAATTTTCATTTAGAAAACTATTAATAGTTTGAAGAAAAATGGCCATCAGTGTATTTAATATCAGTACTGTTTGACATAGCTAAATAAAAATACCAGGTTTTGTAGACCTGAGAAACATATAGTTAGAGTTTACTTCATTTATAACTATTAATATTTTATATGAAGCATTTTTTGTACTACACTAAAATGCAGCAGAAAACCTAATAAATATTTGTTTTTGCAAAAACTATCGTAGGTACATAGAAAAGTGAAATTTGGTAGACCTACTATGTAGATATGCTTTGGCACATATGCATGCAAATTTTCACATCATTGTGACAAAAATTGTCGATTTTAGTCATTTTCACAGATGCCTCCCTTTAAAGAATAATAGGTGTTTAAGCTTGTTGGTTGAGAAATACTTCCCTTATGACAATAAAATGAGTTTGAGTCAGTTTTAACTTGTACTAAAGAGGAGTTTTTTTTTGTTGTATATTAACATGGTGAAATGGTGCTCAAATGAGCTTGGGGTCCATAGAACTGAAAGTTATCCAACTTTAGTCTTCCAAGGATAGGGGAAAACCTTGGAAGAAAATCTTCTCAAGATAACTGACCACAATCAAAATTGGAACTGTGGACCTCTTGAATGTGAGGCAGATGCACTGCCACCACACCATATAGGCAGGCACACTAAACGGGAGGTCTAAAAGTCTAAAATAACAGAATTTTTCAATTTTAGTGCTTTGCACTTTATAAAAATATAAAATATTATGATTATTTGGTGTTTTGTGTTATTAAAATATTGAAATTGTGTCTAAATAAATTTTTAAAACTTTTTAAGATACCTACACGTCACTTAAAAATTCAAGGCATTTGCAGTGTGGTTGTGATGCCGTTTTTAAATGGAATACTAATGAAATGGGCTGTGCTATGAGACTCGTTTTCTATCTACAGGGTCATGGTAACAGATGGAATGCATATATCAATGTTTCTTTATCACATTGTATTTATTTATTAACACTTCGATATTTTACACTCTCAGCACCATATTAAATACTCAAAAACCTTCACACTTTTTTGATTTAGCAGAATTTATGCTGGAAGAAAGTTTGGTGAAAGTTCCATGTTCACACGCTACCAAAACACGTCTTATCACCTTGAACATATAGATGCTACTGAATCGTTTCTTGGCGTCGCTTTGGCACGACACACCGCCATTTTGCCTTCATCCGCCGTATTCATCCGCGCAAATAGTTTTTATTATGGAACACAACAGACTAGCTAGTAACAACAAAACATTGGCTATCCTGAATATTAAAGATAAGTTCCTGATACACCCAAACAAGAACTAGGAATTTATACACTTTTAACAAACATTTATATGAACGATTTTCTATTGGGGTCTAATATTCTGTCTCAGTTGTAAAAAAAGATTATATATATATATATATATATATATATATATATATATATATATATATATATATATATATATATTCTGTGTGTATATATATATATATACACACAGATAATGCTTGATATCCAGTAAAATGATGTTTTCAGGCTTATTGGCCGTGGTCAAGTCGATGTGTGAACACCTAACGTTTCACCCACCATTCCGACAAGCATCATCAGAAGAAGGTGACTTGTTGTGAAAGGGTGCTCATCAGGAGCGTCCATATTATATATGATGGGACGAGACCGCCCCCTCTCTCTCCCATTAACTGCACCCAGCCAATCATGGCCTGCTGGGCTGTATGGCTTTGTACATATGTCGGCCAGTACTGGTATCCATGCTTTGTGAACGCATGCTGCTTCCTCTTTTCTATTGAAGTTATTAGTGTGTTTAAAAATTTCTATGGCTCACAGTACATTCTGGCATGGAAGTGTGCTGTGGTGTCAAGAGCTGTGGTTTCATTAAATCTAATGTCATGGCCCTTTAATAAAGCGTGTTCGGCTACTGCTGATTTTTCCATGTGTCCCAAGCAACAGTTACACTTATGTTCCTTTATTCTGGTGTTTATACTCCTCTTGGTGATTTCAATGTATTCTTGCCCACAACTGCAGGGTATACGGTAGACTCCTTGTGACAATAGTGGGTCCCGTTTGTCCTTAGCTGAGTTAAGTTTTTGTTTTATTTTGATGGTCAGTATGAAAATAGTTTCCGACCATACCATCATAGGTTATTTGAAATTTGGTGAAAAATGTGAAAATTCTCAATATTTTGTTTTTTGTCACTCAACTTGCACTCTCATGCTACACAATTGGTTTTTTAATATCAAACATTTTAAAGTCACGGATAACTATTGAATTGGTCCTATACCAGTTAGCATTTAGGTAAAACAATGCATTTAACTGAAAACTCCGTTTTTCTCAATTCCCTTTTTTTATCCAGCATTTTTCACTATTCAAAATTATTCTTGGACCACAGTTTATAACTTATTAGCTTGAATTTTTCAGGAGAACTTCAGGAACTAGGATTTAAACATTTTGTGGCCTATATTACAAGGGCGTTTTTTTTTTTTCAACTTCCGATCGCTTAGTATAGAAGCTACGTGAGCAGCAAAAAGTGGACATGCACTGTAGGCTACTGCACAACTCTCGTGCTACACACTCCGCCATTGCCAACTTCAAGGCATCAGTCTGTGTTGCACTACAGCCACGTAAACATGGAGGCCTTCATTGTTGCTCCTGCCAAGTGTGAATTACGAAGTGTAATTTGGTTTCTGCTAGCAGAAGAGAATAGTGCAGCAGAAATTCATCGGAGAATGAGCCAAGTGTACAGTGATAACTTCATGACTGACGGTGTTGTGCGTGAATGGTGCCGAAAGTTTAACAATGGCTGAAATGATGTGCATGATGAAGAGGGCCAAGGATGCAGGTCTGGTTACAGCTGATCTTGTTGAATGAGTTGACAGAATGGTTAGAGAAAATCATAGGTCTACCATAACTGCTTTGTCTATGGAAATTCCGGAAGTTTCAAGATCTGTCGTATGCTCTATCGTTACTGAGCATTTAGGCTACAAAAAACTTTGTGCTCGTTGGGTTCCAAAAATGTTGATGGACACCCACAAAGTACCTGAATGGCATCAGCTTTGAATTTTCTTGACCGTTACCACGATAGAGAGAACTTTTTGAAATCAATTGTTACTGGAGATGAAACTTGGATCCAATACGACACACTGGAAACAAAACGACAATCACAACAATGGATGCATCCAAATTCACCAAACAAACCAAAAAAATTCAAACAAACATTCAACAACAGAAAGGTTATGGCTACCATGTTTTGGGACCAAACAGGTGTGTTGCTTGAGGAGTTCATGCAGCCTGGAACCACTATTAGTGCAGCTTTTTATTGTGAAACTTTACGACGTTTGTGGAGAGGCATTCAAAACAAACGAAGAGGAATACTGACTTCAGGAATTGTGTTGATCCATGACAATGCTTGTCCACACATTGCGGGCACAACCCAATGGCTCCTTGAATAATGTCAATGAGACATTTTCGATCATCCGCCATATAGTCCTGACCTGGCACCCAGCAACTTTCACCTTTTCCCTGAACTGAAGAGGAGGGCAGCTCTTTCAAACCAACATCAATGCTCATTTGAAATCATTGGTGGCAACATTTTTTGAAGAGGGTATTGCAAAGCTTGTCCACAGGTACGACAAATGTCTCAATCTTTTCAGTGATTATGTTGAAAAGTAACCATAAGTGTACAAAACTTTTGGTAATAAAATAATTGTTTTCTATGAACTTGTCTTTTATTTATAGCTTATCAGAGGTTGAAAAAAAATAAAAATGGCCCTCGTAAAAATATGAAATAGTTAAGCTGAAATTATTTTCCTTAGCTCCCATTGAAAAGATTGGAAAATTCAATAAGGTGGCAACAAGCAAGTTTTTCTTATTTAGCTAAAATTAAGCAATTCCTGCACAATAATGTCTTTATATTTGTATGCTAAGGTCAAATTAAAAATTTGTGAGTGATACAATGAACCATACGGTTCATATAAGGAGCATTTTGCATTACCATATCAAAAAGGAATTAATTATGAAAAAATATGACTATCTTAAGAACGGTTTGACAGAGTGCATTAAAATTGTTTGTGCACTATACTGGCTGTTCATTTTTATTTCTTCCTTGTTGGTCACACATGACGTTGCTGCTGCCTGGCAAGTCTTTAGTTGCAACAACAAGTTGAAGAAAACGCATATGACTATATAGAGAATACCCAGGTTGAATGTTGCAGGGGTACTTTGGCTATTGAGGCCTGCAGTTGGTGTTCACGAAGCTTCCCATAGAGTGTGCAACACTAGTTTTTTCCTGTGGTTTATTGGAAGACTTTCGGACAGTGAAATTGAAAAGTAAAGAACATGTGCATAAAACACAGTGCAACAAATTTGAACTTTCTGTTTCGCTGCTAGATGAAAGTAGGTGTTCTTTATCAATTTACATATGCTGATTACAAAAATGAAATCAGAAAAAAGTTCCATCATGTACCAATTTTTGTGGAAAAGATATGCCTCATGAACCACTTGGTCTATATGTCATGTAAGTGGCAATATATGTTCAGTCCATAAAAAAAACGAACTGGTAACTTTAAAGCACTTGGAAATGACTGTAATGCAGTAGATGAGGACATGGTGCTGAATAAAATACAGATCACGCAATAAAATAATTTTTGTATTCTGAAACCCACCTGTGCCCAAAAAAAGTGATAATGCTGAATAAAGCATACAATATAAACATCATTTAGAAACTTTTCTTAAAAATTTTCCTTTTGTAGGTGTATGGCAAAACCTCTTGTAGGAGTGTCCAGCAGATTTGGTGACCATCTTCCCTTATATCGTCTTTCCATGGTAGCTATATCTTGATGAAAATCTCTCGCCATGTTCGTCACTCACATCTCCATGATTAGGTGGAAAAAAATTCAATGGGAATGAAGTAAACGTAATATCAAGGACATGTTGCACTTCATAGCCTTGTAACAGTCTAGCATGTGTTTTATCAGTTCCCTGTGATTCTCAGGCCTAACATTTCACAAAAAACAGTTGCATACATTTTTTAATGCAAGCAAAGATACTTTTTCAGTATCTGTCAACAACGTTTTGGAGGTAATATCTTTTCATTGACTTACGAATCTGAGGTTCAATGAAAACATTTTCTTTAATTTTTGCATTACTAATGGCAGGAAATTTAGATATTAAATATTGAAAACTCCACCCATCTTTGGGTATTGCTTTCACAAAGCTTCATAAAACCCAATTTCAGATGCAGCAGTGATAACAGCACACTGTTTTTGTTAACAAGGGGTTCATGTGACATTTCTTTCACCAGGATTGAAACTTTCTCTTAAAGGCTGCTACAATAAATGGTAACACAAAGTGGAATGTAAAGAATTGGTTTAGTGTTGCATTATCAACTGCAAAACCCCCTCAAACTCATTGGTCTGTAAGTTACCAAATGATAGGGATGATTTGCATGTATTGACATTATTAGTTAACTTCTCTAGAATAGAGTTCTTAAATTCCTGCTCAAGCACCAAAAATAAAGTTGTTTGTTAGCTAATGCTGGATTTCTGACAATGAAGTCATTAATCCTCTTGCTCTCCAATATAAAGAGAGCAATAGCAGTAATAGTAACCGCTTTTCATAGAGCACCATATTTTTATGTTTTGGCGGTCACATCGCTCTCTCACAATCCCCAGAATGTCTGGAGGACCACACCTGTCGTTGGTTTACGGGTCTCACTGACCTGACCGGGAGAGTTATCAAAATAAATTCACCGACCATATCCTCTGATTACCAATCAGAGGGCGTATTACATGCCATGAGAGGTCAGCATGTTAGGGGTTAAGACTTTATAGAGAAATGGAGAGGTTGGAAAAATAAAGACTCCCTAGCCCTCAGGAACCCTAATAGCACCGGGGTCGGAAGAGAACAAGAGATGACCAAAGTAAGGTCAGATAGAGAAGTTACAGTGAGGGGCAAAACACCAGTAAGTGGAAGTAATGTTCTGCTCAGCTTGGGTACCTTGTGGTCGCTATTCACATATCCCCTAGACGGAGACCCCTGAGTCAAAAATGAGAATTTAAATGATTGTGAAAACTGTATAGAAAGAAAGCTTCATCTTTGTAGAATTAAATATAAAAGTACTTATCCAAAATGTGAGGGTTCCCACAAAGTAAGGCACATTTTTTTTCTTCAGCCGACAATGTTGTGAATTCGAAACTTCAGGCATGCATTATTTGAAATTTACAGTGTGCATGCAAATGCTCTATTTCTCCGACAGATAGCATAGCTGCAGCAATGTTTTAAACTGGTGTCCGTAGGTTGTGGACCTTGCAAGCAGCATGTTATTGTCGAATTTCTCATTGTGGAGAACAACACTGTTGGGAAGATTAACAAACATTTGTGTGAAGCCCATGGAGCATCTGCAGTTGACTGATGTGCGATTAGTCACTGGACACAGAGGGTGAAAACTTATGGAGCAGCACCATTAACTCTGAAGCATATGTCAACACATTAGCCAAACTTGAGAAGCACTTCCAGCAATTTAGGCACCAGATTAACTCAGGTGGTCGCTTGATTCAACATGATAACACTTGGCCTCGCACAAGTTTGAGGACTTTAGTAAACAGGGTTGGACAGTGTTACGCTGTCCATCCTACAGCCCAGACTTAGTTCCCTCAGACTTTCTCTTGTTTGGGCTATGTAGGGATGCCATTGGTGAAAAACCTTGAGCATGACGAAGAGGGACTTATACAATGGAAAAATGGCTTTGTGACCACGAGTGGTATTGACAGAGCACACACGCACGCGCACACACACACACCCCCCACCCGAATATCTCGTTAGGAAATACCTGTAGAACAAATTATATGGAAAAATTAGGATTGTAGAAGCATCATTCTTTCTTGTGTGTAATGTTCACTGTATGAAATAAATAATTGTTAAAGAAAAAAAAGTGTACCAATGTCTTTGTGATTAGTTGAGAATAATCATTGTTGTTTGACTACATAATGGTCTTTCTTTGTCCTATTGTCCCTGTGATATAAAAAAAACATCAATATTTTTATAACCAGTTTGTGTTCCAAGAAGTATTCATAGAATTTTGAGATCACTGCAGATTTGCCATTTTTGACTGGAATAGCCAGTGTATTTTAGAGGCAGTCTCATGTTATCGTAGGTTTCCTTTAGCTGAATTGAATGGGCCCCTGGTATGGAAGGTTTCTTGTTTCCATTATGTAAGAAACAGCTTTGAGAGTGCTTTTTGAGGAATCTATAATTAGGAACCATTCTTCTGGATTATGAACCATTTCAAATCCTTTAAGCAACCTGTCTAACAATATACCAAAACTTCTGTCATTGGGAAAAAAGTGGATAGACCAAGCTGTTTACAGAATTGGTTTACGCTTGGTTGTAGCAAGCTGTTTTCTTAAAGATCAGACACAAGTAACTCTGCCTGTCTTTTTTAAAGATTTAAATCTCTTTCAAGATCCTTCAATTCTGCCTGTGATAATGGCTGTGGTAGTAGTTGTCATTGCCTTGACACATTTTCCAGTGTCCATTCTGCTGGTAGTTCTGGAACTGGAAGAGAATCAGAATGCGGAACTGGGCGCATTGTAGATACCAAATTTGGATAAGAATCTATGTGTTTCCTGAGATTCCTGTTAAACAAAAGTAACACCTGTGGCATGCCAAATGGGCAAGTTGCATGTAACCAGTGTCTTAAATAGTGGGAGCAATGCGAACAACAGTTCTATGGTGCCCAGTACTTATTCTCTTTTACTTTTGATTTAAAATACAACTCGTACAAGCGGAGAAATTTGATACCTTTGGAATTTTATTGTAAACTCACCACACATATATCCGAGAAGGTTCGGTGAATTAATACACTTCCTAGACATTGCTGAGCAGGAAAACTACTCAACATCCACTGACAGCATTATTCACGTTAGGATATTCACACACACTGGAGAAATAGACACTAAATGATCCCACTACCTACTGACTGATGCAAGTGCAATTCTACTTTACCTGCACCGACTTCTATATGCAGTGGTGATAAAGTAAACAGAATGTGATAAGTGCTGCAACAGCAAAAATCATGCAGTCTTGTGTAGATAAAATTGCATCTCCAGCGAAAAGTTAAGACGATTGCAAAAACTGGTTTTCACTATTGTAATCAGTGCACTGAGTTACATAGGAATCACATATTTTTGTTCCGAGACACATTTCATTGTTGCACTGCGTAATTAAAGCAGTGGTTTGGTAAAGTTTTGAAAATGTTCATTTTTATTTCTTCCTTGTTGGTCGTACGTGACGTACAGTTTTGAAAATGTTTAATGTGGCAAAGTCTGGAGAGATTTCAATGAGTATAGCGATACATAGAAAATTTAATGTATTGCACTTCCTTAGGTAAAACTGAACCATACCTGAAAAAAAATATTAAAAACTTTGGCATTGTTTAGAAGAGGGTGTTTTAAATTAAACATTTGATCTTCCACACTGAGATTTGTTTTGAAAGTAAGGAATGAACATATTTTTGGTTAGGCATCTCGAAGATGCAAAATATCTGTGTGTCATTTATGTATGCCATGCCATAATAAAGTACCGTAAAATAATAGTGGTTACTGTTTAACATTTATTTTAGAATTTTGTGAGGTGTCTCTTGGAATTCTTCGTACCTGTGCAGAAAATAATCAATGTGATTCATATCATGCTGATATCCTCTTCATTCAGCATTCTGATTAAAAAATAGCTTTTCAATATGTAGACATGTTGCTGTATTGTCAACTTCATATTGCTCTCTACTAGTGGCGATATGCTGCATCATACTCATTGTTCAGAAGGCCGTTTCTATTATCATGAAACGGTGAATTTATTTTGATAATTCTTCCGGTCAGGTCGGTGAGACCTGTAAACCAACGACAGGTGTGGTCCTCCAGACATTCTGGGGGTTGTGCGAGAGCAATGTAACCGCCAAAACATAAAAATATGGTGCTCTCTAAAATACGGTTATTATTGCTGCTATTGCTCTCTTCAATATCATTGTGAAAAATATTGGAGAGCAAGAGGATTAATGACTTCATTGTCAGAAATCCAGCATTAACTAACAACAACAATATCATGCGGACAGGTTCAAAGGATGCTACATGCTTTAGTGGTGTGATGTCTACAAACAGTTGCTGGGGGGCAGCTCCAAGTGAAAAATACTCTAAAAAGCACCTGACACCAATCATTGATTCAGCTGCTGATTTGATTTAAATAAATAAATAAATAAAAATAAGGTAACTGGACCTGCTTCAATGAGTAACATCATCAATTAGAAAGCAAAGGCACAAATGAAAATGAACACTGTGTAGGTTTTTTGTACAGATTATAGTTGCAAAAAATTTCAAAAAATGAAAGCAATGAGAGGAAAACTGGATTTTATGGCTTTCGGCACCTTAGGGGACAAAGTGAAGATGAAAAATACTCCATCAGCTGCTGTGCTTTCACATACTTCTTACTGCATGTCTTAAAATTTTTTTATTTAATTTATTGGTTCTGTAGATCATATGGATGATATAGGACATATCACAAATAAAGAGTGTACATCTTCATTGCAATTTCAGAAAATCATCTGCACTGTAAAATTTGTTTACAAGTCATCAACATCATACATCAATCTACAATGCTTAGTAAGATTCACAAATCATCAGCTTTATACAAACTTATATCTTGTACAAAAGTTTGAAATTGTTTGCTACCATTTAGTGCCTTAATTGCAGTTGGCAGTCTGTTGTATAAAATATGTCCCGCTGCAAAAACATCTTTATCAGTGGATTTCTTATACAGAACATTCCCTAAAATAGTCTTAGCTGTGTCTATAGTAATGTAGGTACATCAGAATTCTTCAAAGTTAGCTGTTTTACGACACAGGGAATTGCCTTGTATACATAGAGTGAATGAAGTGTGAACAATTTACTACTTTGAATACAGCTATGCAAGAGTCCAAATTTTTCAAATTAAAAATTAACCTAGTGCATCTTTTCTGTAGGATAAATACTCAGTCCATCCTTGGACAATTTCCTCATATTTCTACTCCATATTATAGATAGGGGTGGATAATCCCATAATAGAGGTTTTTTTAATAGGTTGTGGCCACCAATTGGTTTAAAATATCTAGGTAAATAGATTTACTCATGTTTTAAATATATTAGATTGAGCAGACCATGTTAGTTTATTGTTCACATATAGTCCTAGAAATTTGTGTACTTAATGTCATTTATGTTACAATCTGTAGATTAATATTAATGTGATTGTTATTTCTTTGGTTAATTTGTATTGATGTTTTTTTTCATGTTGAATTTGAGGTTATTTTATAAAAATATTTTAGTAGATATTCTCCCAGAGAGCTCAATTAAATAGTCTGAATGAAATAGTCATGAATATTTCATATTGAAATTAGAATGCCACAAAAACTTCTTTTTTTTTAAGTAAGTGTTCAGAGACTAAACCTATGAATTTTCATTTGCCTTTGTACGAGTATGTAGTTATATTCTAATCTACCCAATATGGAACTTTTTCATAATTTTTTAAAATTAATGAAGTAGATGTATTAGTCAATGCTGATCATTGTTGAAGTGCAATTGTTCAGATTTATTTCATGTAATGCATTCTCAGTGAAATTATGAACAAAAGCTGATTCTGAAGCTGCAGGATTTTTATTAAATAAATTTGGAATATCCTTTCTCTTCATCATTCCAACAAAATTTGCCTTCTCTTGGCTGTTCTAAAATATGGCATAATTTCCAAAGATTTTGCTGCAGATATCTAAGAATTGAGGAGATTGTACCCATATCTTTTTGCAGCCTTAGAAACTTTCAACCTCTGTATTTGAGGCAATAATTTTGATCTCACAGAAATAAAATATTTGTTAATAACAAAAAACGAGTTATTACAAATTAAGATTGAATTTAGGTGGCACCATGACCGAGTGGTTAGACCATTTGCCAACCACCTAGGTGTCCTGGTTTCAATTCCAGGGACCTGCATGTGGTATTCATGGTGGATGAAGTGATGTTTGGGTGGTTTTTCTCTGGGTTCTCCAGTTTCCCCTGCCACTCATTCCACCAATTGCTCCATCATCATCTTTCAAATCATCCATTTCAACTGCATTTCATACAATCCTTTTCCTCACTCTCATACCTGATGCTGGGCTGATGACCCGCTTCCAGGTCTTCACTCTGTCTGGTCCATAGGTTTGTCTGCTCCCTGACAGGCATCTGGCCTTAGATGTAGGCTTGTAGGTTCTAAATGTGTAAGTCCTACATAAGGTGTAAGTCCTACACCTGCATTTCATACAATCCTCTTCCTCATTCTCATACCTGATGCTGGGCTGACCACCCGCTTCCAGGTCTTCACTCTGTCTGGTCCATAGGTTCGTCTGCTCCCTGACAAGCATCTGACCTTAGGTGCAGGCTTGTAGGTTCTAAAGGTGGAAGTCCTACATAAGGAGAAGGTAATCATATGCAGAAGAAGAAGATGATCACAACGACGACAGTGATGGTTGAATTTAATCAAACAAAACTAATAAAAATAGTTGATGCTTCTTTGTATATTTGAACATGAGGTGGAAGCAACTACATGATCTCATTCTACTCAGAAGGACAATCCCTAGTTGTCTACAGAGGAAAGTGTCTATCAAACTACCATGCAAGCAACAGTTAGAATTTAATCATCTGAAGGATAACCAATAGCTGATAAGTCATCTGTAGCAGAGGGGGAAACAGCCTGTCAGGATAGAATAGAACTTGACTTAGTATATAACTTTAAGAAGGCTATCAGTAAATACTATAAAAGTGAACATAAGCATGAAAATAGCAGCCCCTCCTCATTTCAAAAATAGTTGCCAGACAACACACTGTCCATCAAGTTGAAAAATGTGACGCCAAAAGACAGATAAACAAAGATGTGAAAACAAAGTAATAGTTCTTGAAAAACAAATTTAATAATCATATGCAAAAATGTGAAGTAATAATTACTAGTTAGTACATTTGTCAAAATGGTGATATAGCATGTATAATAAAACAATGAACTTACACAGAACTAAGAAATTTGCACAATTAAGGAATGGTAATAAAGCAATAGAAATAAAATATGTGCTGAAGTAATAAATACATAAACAAATAATAGTGCTGAATACATTACAGAGATACTTTATCAGCAAAGTAATTGTGTCCAAAAGGTCAGGTTCAGCAGTAATTGCTGAATGTAAAGTGTGGGAAACTCGTAAAGTAATGGGTGGGCCAAAAGTCATGGTCAGATGATGTTTATATTGAAATAACTCACTTTCCGAAACCGAAAACTAATTAAAAACTATTCATAGGTTGAGAGGGATATCTTTCATCTTCATATGCTTTTTGTTGTGTTGGTTTGTCAATTTTCGGATAGAGGAGGGCATTGTTATGTTATAGTGATAAGTCAGATTTTTCGCGTGTTATTAGTTGATGTCAATGTGAAACGCTGTTTGTGTTGTAAGTCGATACAAGCAAATATATGATTGAAGAACATCTTATAGTTAGTGTGTGGGTTCATGAAAAACAATGAACTGGCAAAACGTACGAAGAAATCAGAGAAAAGTTCTTTCCTCATTCCAATAAGCAGCTACCACTGAAGCTAATCTCTGAAAACTGGAAAAGAAGACTTTCTCAGCAGGCTCTGTGTTGAATGCAAAATGCAAATGCAATCACTGGAGTGTTCAGTGAAGAAATCAACAAGGGAATGATCGGCGGAAATGCAGATCCCAAGAACATTGAATGAAAAATGAGGGTTATCGCCCATACGGGGCCACCACACTGTCTGGCCCAATTATCTTGATATTTTCATATTTCCATTCCTTGTTAGTGCAGCAATCAATAAATAAAGTTTTTAATGTCGCTGTGAAAGTTTATTATTGCTACACAAACTTAGAAAATATCTGATTGCGACTTTTGGCCCACCCTATACAATTAAGTAAAATCTTGCAGGAAATTGTGCAATCAATGGTATGAAATTTAAAACTTAGCATTATTCGAATTCGAATCCTGCATCCTACAGATTATGCCCATGCATCAAAACAACTACAGCTAGCCGTAATTAGCTTCATATGGATTGACCCAGATACAAAGTACAAAAATCCAGATCCACAATGATGACGAGACAACAGAGGGCCAGAGGTCACCTCCAATACCGGGTAAAATATCAACAGCAAGCCCTCAGAAGCACATAGATGAGAATGTAGACACACCACATCATATTTTACCAAATGAAGTCAATCTTACAATGTTTTGTTAATTAATTTGTATTATGACAATGAAGAATATTTGTGAAGCTGCACATCATATTTGTTCATGAACATTTCACCTTTCTTTTCTAATTTTTTTCTTCTAAATATTTAGTGTATGGCTGTTCTTTTATCAGGTGCATAGTATTTTAGCAATGAGCTCTCAATGTCTACAGTATGTGGTGATGGTAAGGTAAGGGGGGAAGAGGTGTGTGTGTGTACGCGAGCATGTGTGTGTGCATGTAACAGAGGGGGGACCCTCAACCCGCTGCGTCCCTGATATGGCTCTATTGTGGGCTACCACCCCCTGAGGGGGAAGGGATGAAGTGAAGAGAGACTGGAGCAGGACAGGTGATGGAGTAACCCTTGCGGCCCAAGCAGCAACTTCCAGGGAGAGCCAGGGAAGAGGTTCCAATGTGTAAGCAACTATGTCATCTGTCCGCATTCACTGGAACGTACTGTGCTACTTACCAAACCTGAAAGATGACAGGAGAGGGAAATGACGAAGGAAAGGAATCTGTGGAGAAGAGATTAATTCACACCAGCATTTGCTTAAGTGACATGAGGACATCACGGAAAACCCATGTCAGTGTGTGCGGCCACAGGGATTGCACGTGTGACCTCCTGAAGGCGGGCCACAGATATGAACCATCCTTCTTGGTAAGGTGAGGGTGTTAAATTAATAATTCAAATTTAGTACAATGAGAAATTTATTTCCAATAACTATTTCAGATAAACATATGTACAAAAAAATTGTCATTAACAGTAATAATTTATACGTCCGGAACTTTTCTACCAATTATTAGTATGCAGAGAAGCTTTAGATATGTCTGGTGGAAACTGGTGTTGAAATTACAATACATATACATTTTTCTCTACATAATTATGGTTCTTATGGTGATGGTAACAAGATATGCTAAGTTATATTTCTCTGTTGTATTGGATAGTGATAGCTTAGTGGTGATCATGTAAGTTATATATTTTTGTTACTCTGTATGTTTAAATTGTGTTCTGGACATATTTGAAATACATAAATACAGTTGAACTTGGTTTATACATAACACATTTCCAAGTAATTTGTATTTATATGTAAATTTTTGTAGGTTCTGGCAAAATATACTTTAGAAACATGTTAATAAAACCTTATTTATATGTAATTTGCTGTTATACGTATTAAATTTCAATAAAATACAACTGAGGCATAGGGCATATGCTATCTTAAAAGAAACTCGAGGCGTATTTTCCTTATCTCTGTTGAAAAGACCCAAGCTAAGCGGGCAGCTTTCGGCCATGAAAACAAAAGACAAAGAAGTTTCGTCTTTTGGCATGGCAATGTCATAGCAACAAATGAGAAATAAACATAAAAATCTTCATTATTTGGTGTTTATTGTTGAACAGCGGTTTTATCTTTCAGTTCTCAATTGCTTTTAATCAGTGATGGAGAACAGAAAAAGGAATGTTATATACTAGATCAGAAAGTAAAATTGATAAGAGAGGTAGAACTTAATTCACACAAAATCAAAACTGAAATAACTTCAGACTTAGGAATTATTTATACCAGGATATGTAGAGTCATCAGTAACAAAATGAGGTGTATGCACTTAATGCAAGAAAAGTGAAACAAGCCAAACTAACTGATTTCTTTAAAGCAGGATTTCTTTAAAGCAGGGCCAAGTTCAAAATAATGTTTTCTTTGTTGTTTGTTAAATACAAGACACATAGACCCACTGTATTGTTTTCTTTCTTTTTTCTTTTTTTTTTAAATGCATTATCAAAATCTCATTTGTAAGAAACTCTAAGCTACTAGTAATCTTCCATCTTTCCCTTGATATATGCATAAATCAGGTTCAACTGTATATTAATAAACAAATAAATTTACACATTTCACACCAAATTCAGTACAGACAAACACAAAATATAATTAAATAATTATCTAACCAATTATAACAAATGTGCAAAAGTGGTTATTGTAACTGAAATGTTGTTGTGTAATACCTGGCATTTGGCAATGAGCCATTAGCTCTTGTGCACTCCAATATTTTTCTATGATGGATCCCATAATGGATAAATTTTGTAGCTGAACTTAAATATTCTAAATCCAATAGCCTATATCAAGAGAGGAGAGTTTGCACATGCCATTGCCTGGTTTTGTTTGTCATTCTTCTCTTTACATTCGTACAAATGCAAACACACATGGAAGATTTTACTCTAACCTCTGAGATTCATTGTCATTATCAGGGTTAGGATTTTTAGGTGCGCACCTCTTTTTTTATGGTAAATTTAAGTTCTTCACAAAGATACCAGAGTGTGTCGTTTTGTTTTTAGTTGCCAAAAGAGGCATTTTTTCATGCACCTTTTTCCCTTTTTGGGTACCTTTATCCGTTTTTCCCCTAACCATGCCCATAATTGATGATAGTTTCTCGGGCTAACAGCCAGGTCAGATTAGGGTAACTACCCAAGCTTTCAGCGACTAACTCTGCCGCCATCCTCAGGGGAACTGAATCTAGGCTACTGATGTTGCTATATTTATATCTAGAGCGCGGCCGATAAGAACCGCCCACTCGACCAATGGTAAATAAGTGGGCGGTTCTTATCGGCCGCGCTCTAGATATAAATATCGCAACATCAGTAGCCTAGATTCAGTTCCCCTGAGGATGGCGGCAGAGTTAGTCGCTGAAAGCTTGGGTAGTTACCCTAATCTGACCTGGCTGTTAGCCCGAGAAACTATCATCAATAATCAACGCCGGGAAAGCTTCAAGTCATTAATGCCCATAATTCCCTTTGCCCCTTTTTTCTTTTAACTTTCCTTCCATTTTACTCTATGTGATTTTAATCAATACTAAATATTTAACTTTTAATTAACATCTCTTCAGCTTGCTGTGAACATGTAAAGAGTAAGCCTAACTCTTTGAGTAAATGCTGTACAGCAGTGGAAAGCACACCTACAACAATAGAAAATAATTGTGTACGACAAATCCTCTCTCTCTCTTGCTGTACCACCATAAAGCAGACAGCAATTATGCAACTGACAATGACTCATTGTCGTTGTATATCATTCTATACTTTTAATTTCACCAGAATCAGTACCTAGCCTATTGTCTGTGAATGTGAGTTTGTTACTGTGACAGATGTCATCTGTTTGCACAGATTTCAAGGTCATGCAGAGACAGCAGTAACCATACATGCATAGTTCCAAGAATTGACTCTGGGTTCTGCTCGAAGCTACTAGAAATCGCTGAGACTGCAGTTCCAGCATGAATAAGAAAATGCTGGTAACTGTTGCGGTGTTATGTGGACAGTGTGGACAGCAAGTGAATGAGTTGTGTAACAGTCACATTGAGTTAGCAAGTGAACTGGTGTTAGTCCTTTGTTACGTTACTAAACAAGTGTATTATTAGTGTATTTTTACCATGCCAAAGGTGTCCAGTGCTCGATTTATTGTTCTGGCTCAGGAATTCAAACAAGATTTCATAGACACAGATGGAACTGTTATTCCATGTACTGTTTGTGATTCAGGAATTTCGTTAAATGAAAAGCACCAGCAAGATTGCATCAAGACTCTTCAGGCAAACAAATCATGGCAGCCTCTATTGTGAAATGCATTTCAACAGAGTTCTTCAAAAAGCCAAAATTTTAAGGAAATCAGCATTGAGTTGTGTGCAGCTCTTACACAAGCAGGAATTCCTCTCAATAAGGTGAACCATCCAGTCTTCAAAGGATTTCTTGAAAAATACACAAAGATGTCAATGCTGAATGAGAGTACTTTAAGAAAAAAGTACATGGAGCCTGTTTACCAAGAAACCATACAAAGAATCAAGGAAAATGTGTCTGATTGTGATGTGAGAATAATTGTGGATGAAACCATAGACTTAGTGGAACAATATGTTTTGAACATTTTAGTTTTTCCCTTAGCAGGGGAGAAAGTTAAGCCCATGTTGTTAAAATGTATGAGCTGCAGAAAGTCAATACCAGAACTGTAATGCAATCAGTTATGGATTTTTGTCAAAAACTCTGGCCTGCTGGTATCGAGTTTGAAAAACTTCTTGTGGTTACAGACCAGGCTCCATACATGGTTTCAGCTGTTAACCGATTGAAGCCTTTATTTCCTAAGTTGAAGCATGTGACATGCTTGGTTTGTGCCCTTCACAGGGTTTGTGAATCATAAGGAACAAATAAATATGACATGGCAAATCAGTTCATCTCTGCCTGAAGAAGATTTTGCTGAAAGCTCCGAAACGTGTTGTGGTCTACAAGGAAACCACTGGCCTGCACCTTCCAAATTTCCTGGTCATTACTCGCTGGGGATGTTGGATCGAGTGAGCTGTTATGTGGTGTGAGAATTTTGACAAAATTAAAGAGTTTGTGCTTTCTTTGGATCCAGCAGGTACAATTTCCAAGGCACAGCAACTTCTGTCACCAGAGAAAATACATAATTTGCAAACAGTTGTGTGCATAGTTACAAGTACCTGACTGCAGCTTTTATACTATTAGAAGAACAAGATTTGGAAAAGGAGAAACAGTGGAATATTTTTACTTCCATGAGGGAGCAGTTAGATGGCTTTACCAAAGACAAACTTGAGTTTAGTCTTCAGAAGAATCTGGACATAGAGGATTTTGCCACATCTATAGAATTGCCATTCCAAGTGAATACAAGATTTGCCCCACTGGTTTCTGTGGATGTTGAAAGGAGCTTTAGCATCTACAAAGACATTCTGTCTCCTAATAGAAACAGACTTACTTTTAAAAATGTAGAAATGCTTAATGTCATGTAGTATAACAGCTTCATATGTTTTCCTTCTTCTGATAAGTGATAATTAAAGCCACAATTCTTAGTTACCTTACCGTGTGCATGGGGCTGTTTAATTCAGTGCTGATGGCTTGCCTCTTGGTCTGGGAGAACACATTCACGGCATAACTGACACTCCTAAACATGATCCGATACTAACATTGTGGCTTTAGTGATAATTTGATGTACTTGTTTATAATTTAATAAACTAGAGTAGAAGAAAGAGAAATTGTTGAATTAATTGAGTAAATCAGCACCTTGTCCCTTTTTTTACCTTATTTGAGCACCTTTTCCGTTCCTTTTTTCATCTGAAATTTGCACCTAAAAATCCTAACCCTGGTCATAATACTAGAGAAAAAGCAAAATTACATATAATCCCACAAAAATTATTTGAAAATGGTTTATATTATAGAGACATTAAATTGTACAATAAATTATCTGTTGAGATAAAATATATAAAATTTATTCACTATTTTAAGAAACATCTCAAACAGTTTTTAATTAAAAAAATATTATTACTCAACTGATGAATTTTTGCATTAATAAGTTAATGAGTTGTATTTTTAATCATTTATAAGTTTAATGTACAAGTATAGTATAATCTGAAGTAATTACGTTTATCTTTTGTAATATTATACTTGAACTTTTATAATACTGCACAAATCCGTAACATGTATATGTTCCATCAGATGCATTAATTGAATTGAACTGTTTTTGGTAAAATAAGAATCTTGCCTGTTATAAAGTTGTCCTCAGAGTTATTATTTTTTCTTAGCTTTGTTACTCAGAAGAAGTGGAATTGAAAACAAAAGATTGGCTGATTTCTGATTAAATATTATTTAACCCTTGCAGAGCAAAACACTTCTTGCTGAAGAAACTCTTGTCATGGGATTATAGCAAGTGTGAACAGTTATGTGGCCATGAAAACAAAACTGCTGTTTTCTGCCTTCCTTTTTACTATTGGCAAAATTCGAAATAGAGAAGAATGGAATTCATATACAAATGTACGAATAAAGATAAGATATTTCTCATTTCATTTCATCATGGTTATTGATTGGTTAAATCAAAAACTTTTTTTAATATGCTATACATTAATCTTTTGTTAAGTTTAAACATCATAGCATTGGTCTTACAATGCACCAGTTCCTATCATAAAGTTATAAGCTGCCAACAGTAATGAAATTGTTTATCATAATGTGAGTTATATAATATGTCTTACTTTAAACTAAAAGTATTTCTGAGATAAGCATAGTGTTCTATAACTGATATATCAATACTTTTTAAACATTTTGGAAGACTGTTTTATTCAAACATTGAAGATGAAAGCCGGCTTATCTCAACGCTGCATTGTCCAGAGACTAGTTTCTTTCGAGAGGTAGTTGACCGCTTAGGTCAACTATCAGTGTTTGTCAGAAATGAAATAGAATAATTAAATTAGTATGACAAATATAAAAAAATCTGCATTACACTGCACTAAAACTGGAAATTTGAAGCAAACGTTTTTAAAAATGCAAACATATATTATTGAAGTTAGTTCTATATCACATTCAAGCATATGAGTATACATATATTTTAAGCTTGGGATAATTTAAAATGTGTTTAACATTAATTTTGGTTAACAACATAGCTAAAATTCTCAGATAAAGTTTGAAGTCTGCTGCTTGTAATCATTAATGCATATTATATTTACTACTTCCTGAGTTTAGTTACAAATCAAGTTGATATGAAACACTTAAAATGGGTTGTTTAAGTTTTGGAAGACAAGGCCAGATTGCTCATGTGGTAATACCTGTAGTATGCATTTGGAAGGTCCTGGTTTCAAATCCAGTGGACAGAGTAACCTGACATAATTTTTTTGTGGTTTCCCTCAGTCATCAAAGAAAATATCATATTGGATATTTAATAGCACAACCTAAAGTTCCACCTTAAGTCTTTAAAGGTAGTAAGAATGAAAATAGATGGTAATAGCAAATGCTCTGCTACCTATCCACAAAATAATAATGAAAGCTATACAGGACGATACCCTCATGCCATCTGAAAAACACATATAGAAGCAAAGATATAGTTGCTAAGCACTAAGGTGTTTGTGTTTATGTGATGAAGTAAGATGGTATGATATGGTACAGGGATGATTCATAGAGGGCTAACAAGGCTGTGCCATAAGGGAGTGGTTAGATCATTGGCTTCTCACCAAAGCGGCCTGGGTTCGATCCCAGGCAACCACTTGTGGGATTCGTGGTGAACGAAGTGGTGATAGGGCTGGTCCTCTGGGTTCTCAGGTTTCCCCCGCCATCTCATTCCACCAGTGCTCCATCTTCATTAGATGTATCATCAGTGTCACCACCTGCGGTGCTGTATGTAGTAAAAGCGAGAGTTAAACACTACAAAAAAAAAATAGAGGGCTAATGGCATGCACCGATCCATGAGGTATCTCCTAACAGACCCATTGCAATATGACTGCATAATTAAAACAATGTAATATAAAAAAAGTTGGAGGGCAACGTAAAATCTTTTATTTAGGAGATAAGTCTGTCTTTTATCTACAGCAGGCAGTTTTGAATTTATTAAAAGGTATAGATTTTTTTTATATATATGATGTATTTATTATGCATAGAATGTTACTTGCATCATTTTCTTGTTATTCCTGGATTTATATAACAAAGACTTAGAAAATAAATATGCTAACCTTATATGTAACAAAATGGGAATTCCTGTCTTTAAGGGATGTCATAACTCTTTTTCAAAAAGGAATAGAATGGGACTAGACTGAATATATTATCAGCAGAACAAAAATGAATTCTTCGTGATATAAATCCTCATTGAACAAGATAGTTCCTATGAAAAATATGCAAGTTACTGTATTTATTATTAAGGTAAATACATTCGTGAAAGAGAAAATATGTATATTTAACATAATTGATAGTGTATGTCAAGTATAATTAAGGTTTCTTGTACACACTATATTTTTCCAAAAAGCTATCTGGACAAAATATTTTGTTTTTTTAAACTGCAAATTAATCTGAAGTGTGACATATTAAACATTGTTTAACACTTATTTTCAATTTTGCTTATGTGAATGAATTAAAATAGGCAAAGAATCAGAAATAATCTCACAGTCTTCAAGATCTATTCAATTCATTTCATCCATAGTAGATATTTTAATGACATCTATTTTGTAGCACAAGAAATGTCTTTCAGAGAAGTAAGAAATGCAGGTACTTATTTGATGGATGAGCTCTAAATAAATGTAATATGAAGCATAGAAAATAAATGTGTTTTGTAAATCTTGCAGGACATTGTTTCTTTTGTTCAGGACAGTCTTTATTTTCCAAACTTTTGGCAAATATGCTTGGATAAAATCACAAATGTATGTATGTATGTATGTATGTAACACTGATCAGTGATTAGGGTTACCAGATGTCTGAAAATTCCTGGACATATCCTACATTTTAAACATTTGTCCAGTGTCTGGAAGGAATTTTTGAAAAATCTCTAATGTCCTACATTTTCAGAAACAAGCAATGCTTGTTGGAAACTGCCAAAATAGAAATGAATAACTGGTTATTAGCCACAACTGCAACTTATTAAGGCAACATGGATACAGCAGCTACCGTCAAAGACCATCCTTATGCATTAGTAATATCGAAAAGGAGATTGGCAGCATTTACACTCTGAGGCAAAAGATTAGTGTTCTGTAGAAGCAAAGAGATCTTTACTCTCACTCTTCCATTTACAGTTTGGTTATAAAAGGATAAGGAACTGGAAAGTAAATAGTTTGTCTTCTAAAAACCAATTCACAAAGTTCTGCCAGTATTTTAATATTAAAGTTTCTTTGCTGAGCCCACACAGGCAGTATATCGTGTTAGCGTTACAGAGGCAACATTTGCATTTCATGTTGTTAGTTACCACCATCATTCAATCCATGGAAACAATATCATCATATGTTCGAAATACTTTAGTAGGATTAGAAGTAAAGAAATGTGTAGCATCTGGACCTGACAATACAAATACAAATGTTGGTAGCATAACTTGACCAGAGTAAAAATGCATTCACCAAACTAATTGTGTAAGATTAGTTCTTCAGAGATCAAACTAAAGTCATATTAATTTTGCAAGTTTAGCTCTTCAGAGATCAAACTAAAGTCATAGGTATATTGACTGTGCAAGATAGTTCTTAGAGATGTATACTGTTGATAACATTTAATATTGTTTGCTTCAGGATATTTAGAAAAATGTATATAATCTGGTAACCCTATCAGCGACGAAACAACTAAAATGACTTATTGGTTTGTATTTAACCTTATTCATGTCAGTTTTGAAGTATTCCATATCTGCATTTATTTTAAATAACCTCTCTTTAATACTAAGTGTCTATTTCTAGAATTTCTTTTACTGGTAATCCTAGTAATGGTTTTACTTGCTTTCGTGATGGGAAAAAGGTAAATTCTTTAATCATGAGTTATGTTCATAGCTCTGAAGCCACATAAACCAGAAATGTTTTGACAAGCTTGTACAAGCAACTTAGAATAGTTTTATAGGTTTAATTTCACCATAACCATGCTTGAGCATAGACTTCCTTCTGGGTGCTACACAAGTTTTGTTCAATGCTCTGTTTGCAAGTCTGGGAGGACATTTGTTTGTATAACATTTTTCTGCATGTTGTTGGAAACGCAACACAAGCTGTGTATCACCATCACTGGGTCCTACAATATAGTCACACTCATGTAGAGAATCTCGAACACAGCACTGCAGGAACTCTGAGTGAAGTGTAAAGTGTTTACTTATGTCAGTATGATGAAGACCAATGTTAAAAGCTAGCAAGCCAGTCACAAATGTATCATCTATCCAAAAATATGGGATTTTGTTTGAAGCATGCACCAAAAGCCTTGCAACTAATGGTGTTGTGACATACAGCCATCCAGATAAAAATGGAGGGTAAACAGTGCTAGAATATTCTTGAAGGCTTACATACCATTTATTTGCTGGCTCTCTAACAGGCCTTGTGTCTTTTAAGAGATAACCCATCATTAACTTTCTATCAGTAACTGTAAGTGTGTGTAATAAATGAACTAGTCTGTAGAAATCGACTATAATGTCATCATCCATTTTTATTACGTACTGTGCCTGTCCACAATATCTGGTTACCCACTGCAAACCCATCATATGTTTATATGTTAAGTTACGGTATGCTTCAAGAAAATCACCTTGCAGAATATCTGCGAATCGCTTATTCTCATCTTGAAGTGCACTCTCAGTAACTTGATTATACCGAATGTCTCTCTTTGGATCCGACACAGCTAGAAGGAAGATACGGTGAATACCCAATTGCTTCAAATGCTCAGCTGGATAAGCACGTCTGAATGCACTCCGTGCTTCTATGTCTCCTGCATGCGAAGTCACAAGAAGAATGGCATACACTTCAGAATTGCCACTGATGTTGCATACATCATTGTTAATGATATACTTGAAATGTGGAAGATTCAAGAGATACAGATTAGAAGGAAAAAGAGTTTGCTGGGGCACAGGAGGGGGTTGTTGAAAATGTGGAGTTGGAAAAAATGTTTCAGTATCAAAAATAAATGAAATTATGAGAACTGCACCCACAGATAATGTTAAAAGAATGAAGGTTGTTGCAACAGTTTGCAACAAACTCATTTGGTTTTTAAAAAGCACTAGATATCTGCAAGCATATGACCATGTCTGTCTAGAGTATGTTCCAATGAAAACTTCAACCAGAAGCTAATAACACTGAAGTACACTGCAATAAATGCTAAATCATTAAATGTGAGGGGTGGTGAAGTCCTCTGTTATTGATACCATGCTAATGTTGGAATCAAAATGAGTGTTCCACGTGTATCAGCACTTATGAAGAAAACAGCTGTCAGAACTGCACCAACTAATGGTTACATGTGTGTGGAGGAGTGGGAGACAGCTTGTGTGGAGCAGGACAACGCCCACTTAGCTTTCCAGTCAAGGCAAACAACTTGGTTGCAGCAAGAACATGAAAATTAATAGCCTATTATTGACATTTTGCATATTTCCTTGTTTAGTTATGTTTCTAAATCATTTGTTTATTTGTTACAGAACATCAATTTAATTTGTGGGTCAGAGACGACTCGGTTGACTACGCGTACGAAACATTTCGTAACAGTGCAATGACCTCACATCATAGGTAAGCTACGTACGTCGTGTTCGTGTTTGTAGTTGTCCCGAGATGGCGCTTGTGTGCCATGTTTGTACCTTTCGTTGTTTTGCGCTAGAGGTGCATTAGTTTTTTCCTTAGATGGAGACTAGGAGTAAATTGCTGTGCATGTCTGAGACGCCGGGAAAGCAGAAGCAATAAAAATCAAGAGTTGCAGCAGTTATTAAGCAGACATTTATTTTGGACGTTTTAATGAATCATACAAAATAAAATTATAAATGGAGCGGGTGGAGGGAGCAGTAGCATTGGAAAGAGGGACGTGTAAAAGGACGAACTTATATCGACTGAAGCAGACCAATCAACAAATCTTTCCAAAAAATGGACAATTTGGCCACCGTAACAAATGGTATTGAGTTACTTTAAAAGAATGAAACATTAAATTACCACTCCATAGTTGTGTGAGAAAAAATGTTTACCAACTATTTAAGGGAGGACTTAAAGTTACCTAATTTACATTTTGTAGTCGTAATATCAATTAAGCAAACTCCAGTTTCACTCTATACTCCTGCAATTCTCTAGATAGAATATTATTCCAAAGAAAGGGCAATTTTTAATTATTGAAAACATCGATATATTCACAGAACCACGCAGTTTCTTATTGATTTCTAAATTATGTGAATCGGCATTTGCAGTTTCCTTTATTTCCTTCTATTTTAAAGAATTTTGTTCAGATATACAAAATATGTTGCAACAACAGTCTAATAAATGAACCATTTACATGAAAGGAATCAGCCTCCGACTGGGTTCGAGTACTGCGGTCAAAATATATTCAGAAACTACTGATCCACTCAATAAACCTTTGACTACGGCAACCGATCACAGAACCCTCATCTATGGTGTGGGGCCTTGCGTGTCTGTATCTCGTTCAAGAGGTTCGGAGTTGGAATCTTTCTTAGGGTGAGCTACTTGCAAATAAGGTGTTTTTTTTTTCCGAAGTTTACCTTGTCCTGAAAAGATGAATGTCGATTAACTATAAGGTCTACAGACCCCGAGTTCTTTAAGCATAATTTCACCCATTTTATTTATCCATCGTCAAATATGACCTACACGGTTAAGTTAAACTATTAAAAAAGGAAATAAAATGTCCCAAATAAGTAAATATGCATTAGGCGATACACAGACTGATCGGACACTGTATTGGAACATGCCTGTACATTAGGAATGATTTTAAAATATTTTGTTAAGACTAGCTGGAATGAACGATAGTCACTGATTTAAGAGAATATGGAGTCATTGAAAGTTTCTCCGGACGATCACCATTCTAATTCTCGTACACTATAGGAACGTAAGGATAACGTCATGCAAGAAATCACAGGAATTCCTGCTGCTGAGTTTGGTGATTGAGCGAGAACATTTGAGTAAATATGCTGCATGTTTGAGAGCACGATATCAACATTTCCAGCATCTACAGTGCGTTCATAGATCGGCCGAATCGCCCCACGGCGGCACCGAACCCGACGAGGACCGGCGCGCCATCTGCCAGACTTCACGTTAATGAATGGCAAGTCATCAGGACCTTCTAGAGGGTCCTGAAGTCATGACTGCAGAACACTAACTACAATACTAACTTACATTAGGCTTACCTGCATCCTAATGTGTTGAAATTGATGACCATCAACGCGAATGCATTCCTTATATATCAAAACATAATTCTGATTTACCAAAAATCCCCATTATATTCACGAAGTTCCTCACGATGCTGCAAACGTAGGGATTTGGTGCGCAATGAGTATGCGCAGGATTATCGCTCCCGTATTTTACGACACAACGGTTGATTCACATGCTTATGTAAATTCTATTTTACATTTTTTTTCCGAAATGAAAGATTGAGTGGCAGGTTTTAGCAGGATCCAGCTACATCGCACGCAGCTGCGAGTTCTATGGATAAATTATGAAGTGTGTATGGTGAAGAATAATTAATAGTCGTTCCATGGTAACTCACGTTACAAAGTGACATCTATAATATTGTCTTGGACAATTTGCAGAAGGAAATGTTTAGATTAAATATTTTTTATAAATCAAAACATACTTTATACAGTAAGCTCTACAAACCTGGAGCACAAGAATTCTTAAATTATTATATTTATGAAACCAAATCTTATAATTATTCTTGGTAACTTACGTTACATTTCAAAAAAAAAAAAAAAAAAAAAAAAATGAGTCTTGCATGTGATTAAGGAAACACAAAAGTCTGTTCTGTTTTATGTGAACATTTCTTGTAAGTTCTACACATAACACCAGAAGTCGTAGAAGCATTTTAACACAAATAAAAGCATTCAGGCTCTAATAAAACAAATACAAAAAAATAATGAACAGGTAACTCACGTTACATTGTCACAGATCACAGTCAAACTTGAAATAACCACGGGAATTTACCACACTTGGGGGATTCACTTTTCTGGTTACACTGTCTTTAGTGTAGTATGTCTCATCTCTAATTTTAGGCAACTTCCAAAACTTCCCTTCTTTTATCATTACATTAACCATAAACTCCCAATTTTCAGTTTTAGTTACATTGTCTGGAAGATAAGAATTGTCATAATTTACCACTACCCAATCATCTACTTGTAAATATATTACTGATGTTGCTGTTCTGGTATTGTTTTCCTGTGCAACTGATGAAGTGGTGTGTCCTACCACTTCACTATTATAGAGTTCCAAGTGATGAATTTTGGTGATGTTCAAGAAAGGCTTCATTTCTTGATTTAGGCAGAGAGATGTAGTTTCTTGCTTCTTTGACTAAGGTCTTCTTCACCCATAAGAATTGGTGTCACTTTAGAAGAAGAATTTAACAATGCTTTTACAAAATCAGTTGCATTGTTTACAATACATCTCCTGTTTTTCACATGAGACCATACTTGGCGTTTGACAGCCCCACCAATTGCATCAACTGGCCCCTTCCCACGAGAAGTTGCAAAGAACTTCCATGTAAGTCTTTTGCCGTGACTCTTACTTAAAACTTTTAAAGCCTCAGCAATATATATATATATATATTTTAAACTGGGAAGCAAGACCATCTGACCAGATTGTAACTTCTGCGATGTTATGGCAGTTCTTCAAGAAGTCTATCAACATAGGGAATGACAGTGTTTTTTGTGCGGTCCAGATTATCAAATACCAACACACAGGGATGAGATGTATCTGAATGCCAAATCATAGCAGTAAAATACTACCCTGACTCTGCTGCCAATGTGCTCTTTGAATTTCGTCTTGAAATACACATGTAACATTTTCAGAAAAATGTACTTGCATCATTGCAGTTAGCATCGAAGAAGGCAGCGATACCCTGCCACTCTGATAGCTCTTTGATTGTTCTCTCTTGAAGTAACAGTGCTCCAAAAATTTAGGTCCCATAGTAAGAATATTACCTATAAGATCCCGCACAGTTCCTTCTTCCTCTACTTTCAAAAGTCTGGAATCACTCTCTTGCCATGCATGCTATTCCACAATGTACTCTTGTACGCCAATACATAAATCATGAAGCTTAACTGACAGGCAAGTTACTGGTGTACTTTGGCATTTGAGGGACTATGCTTTGAAGAGAGTTAACAGCACCTGATGAAATTCTTGTGATATTTGCAGAGATGCACGTTGTGAGGAAGTTTATTGGCAAGCATGACATGTTTGGGTCTTAACTCTGCGAAATTACTTTTTCCAATCACTTTGCCATTTTCATCACAAAACATGGCATGGGCTTCTTTCAAAGCTAACCACATGTCGTACTTGCAACTTATTCTTACCTCGCTCATCTTTTATGAGCACATCTTTGTGTCCAGGAGCCTGTCCGCTTATGTCGTCAGTTTCATAGAAGTTATTGGCTGTACTAACTGTTTCGGCACTTATTTTTGGTCTAGAGGTTCAACAAAAGTATGATACAACCTTCTAATAACAGTATTTTGTTTTCTGGGTGATGCTGGGAGGGCACGTTTCCCAATGAAGACCTACTTTCATATGGTGGAGAGGTAGAACTACATGGTGTAGCTGAAGTTGTCTCCCTCCTTTAGTTGCTTTCTGTACCTACATGGCTACTCTTTCTCTTGTATTCAGTTTTCTTTTGGCAGCAACCCTTTCTTGTTCTCTTTTGGTCAAACTTTTTTCCTCTTCCTTCTTCTTTTGCCTGAATTTTTTCATGGTTTCCTTGTGTTTCGATTTATATTCCTCATATTTGCCCTCATCTTTTAGTTTTTGCCTCCTTCTCATCTTTTCAGCTGCAGTTAAAGGCATTCTGTAGTAAATTGCAACATACTGCTGTAATGAATGTAATAATGCAGATTGTCAGAAATAGCTTGTTCTATATGGGATTATATGTGGAATTTGGAGGTAAATATACATATGCATATACTCACCTCACATGAATTTAACATCCTATACCAGGAGAAGGCTTTCAGATGGAAATTTATTTGACATGCCCAGTTATCATGTAAACTTATGTACAGGACAACATGACATATGAATTTCTATACTTTAATATATTTGTGAAAATCTTTAGAAAGTAGGTATCTGGTAACTCATGTTTGAGATTAGGTTATATAGATGTTTTTCTATGTATCATGTTTGAAGGGCTTGCTTCTAAAATATACCAAAAAGAAAAAGAAGTTCTGCTCTTTGAATTGATATATAGAACATAAAGGATTATTATAAATTTAATGATTTTTAAGAGGTTGAATCAGAAACTGAAAAATTCAATGCCATTGCCGGGATTTGAACCACGGATCTTCCGCTTATCGAGCGGCTGCTTTATCCACTAAGCTACCATGGCCAACTTGCCAGTGGGAAATTAAAATTGTAAGTCGCCCTTGTGATATTTATCTCTGATGTGAGATTCCCTTGTGGTTAACTGGGAAAAAGTACGAATCAACTGGGGAATTCCCCTGACCTATTTCCATTTATTTATGAGAAACTTTAAAGTGTATGCATCAAATCCGCACACATTGCAAGAATTGAAGGACAACATCACGAGAGAAATAGGGGCAATCAGTCAGCATGAACTTTTGCGAGGTAGGCTTAATGTAAGTACAGTAATTAGTGTTCGGTACCCATGACTTGCCGGTCGTTTACGTGTAACTCTAGCGGAGGCCGTGGGGCGGTCCGGCTGATCTACGAACGCTCTGTACTATCGGGTAAGGATTTCAGTGCACCTATGGCAACATAATTTTCCCGGCAAGTCTCGGTTCTATTGCGCAGTGGAAAGAGCCCGCTGAACGGGTATTAAAGACATGTATATTCAGGTGAATATGACCGGTGTTCAGCCCTAACTTTTTACCAGTCATACTCATAATTAGAGCCCGGATTCTTATGTAATAACAAGGTGCGAAATATGTACATATTTATGTAACAAAAACATCAAAATATGTAATGAAATATCTAATATCAACAAAATATGTAAAATTATGTAATAATCTAAATGCTAAGATTACAACCTCAAATCTAAATGCAGACTGCAAGTTACCTAGAATTTTGTAATTTGATCGGTCTATAAGTACATAATTAATTACAATGAGTTAAAATTTACTAAATATAGAATTAATTTTTTGTTTTATCAGAATTTACCTAAAATTTATTCTCAAGTAGGTAATCACGAAATAAAAAATGTGTTTTGGATTATGTTTATTAAACTTACTCATTTCAAATAATTATTTTACTTAAATCTTATACGGTAAAGCAATGTTGAAATACTAAACCAATTTATCAATGAGTGACACAATCAATTCAAAATAATTAACTTTTATAATGTGAATACATTTTCAGTTTTTTATCTCTTGACATACAATGAACCAGGCATTTTTATTTTGAGTCTTTTGCTTCTTTCAACGTAGTGAATAACCATATACTTTTGTGAATAACCATATACTTTTCAATATTTTCAGGGGTCATTGTTTGTCTCCTATCGGATAAAATGTTCTTATAAGCAGAGAAGGTTCTCCCCACGTCACACGAAGTAACAGGAGCATATTTTAGCATAGGAATCTGATTTGCAGAGAAATGTTTTGGTAAATCGACACTGTCAGCATTTAGCACTTTACACACGGACACAAGCGCAGAGTATCCTGGATTCCTGCTTAGCACAGCTCAGGGGATTTTTATAGCACTGAATTCTGTGCGGTGCTTTCTCGAAGACCCTTCTTGTTGCTGATATCAACTTATTCGCACAGGGAAAATTACTTCTTACTACTTCAGCAACACGTTGCAATGCATGGGCCAAGCAGGTACATTCGGGTAGAAAATCTTAAGGGCAATAGCAGCTTTAATCATGTAGTACGCTGCGGCATCTGAATATATAATTAATACCGCCTGCGGTGCCGTAGTAGTAAAAGCGGGCGTTAAACACTACAACAACAACAACAACAACAATTAAACATTTTCCTCACACACACCCCCTCTGGCCACAGAATCTTCATCCCATCATTTACAGATCTTGCAATTGTAGAATTATTTGTTTGTTCTAGCACCTTGCAACAGATTAGAAATGGGTTTGCTGGACTTTCGGAATCCATTTTTCCTACTACTAAATTTGTTATGTCATCTGTAGCTTCATCGACGATAAACCAAATATAGGAGTCTCCAATTGCATTCCGCATATGAGCAAGTGCTTCTTCATAACACACATGAAGATACTTTTTCCTCAGAGTAGATTCGTCAGGAATAACTTTCTTGCAACATTTTTCTAGAAAGGAACGAAATTGAGGAAATTGAAGTTTATGCTACGGAATATTAGCTGAAATCATTACACTGCACGGGTCTTTAAAAAATCATTTCCGGACGGTTCCTGTTGCATTTGTGTCAACAGAACTTGCTTTCGAGAAAACTGTAGGTGAGAAGAGCAGTTTTGATATATTGTTCCAATTGAGATTTCATGGAATAGCGAATTCTTTTACCTCATGCTTGACAGACTATTACTTTTCCATCGGTTGTAAAGGCGCTATCTAATTTCACTCATGAATTTAACTTGCAGGATAGCGAGGACGCAACTGGTGCCATTTTACTAAGACTTGCAGGAAACTAACTGCAGTATTATCGCCTCGCTATATCGATGGTTGTCCAGCGGCTCACTTTGTTTTCTCGCAGCTATTATATTACAAGATGCGACAATGGTAACAACTAATTTCTCCAGTCCTTGTAAATGTCCAAAGCGCTATGAGAAACCTGACACTGGAGGTAAACATTGTCGAGCGGCACCTGCTTTGATATAAACGGACAACAATCAGAACGAGGCGAGGCGCTTATTATAGCATTCTTAATTTAACTTGCATCCTATTCCGCAGATTGATTTTTGTTGCTTTCAGCAAAACTTGTGAAAACAGTAGTTTATAATGTGACTACAATATTTTCTAAAAAGTAATAAAATTGTAACGAAACCCAGAAAATATGTACCTTTTATGTAACATCGTCAAAATATGTAGTAATGTGCAAAATATGTAAAAAAAATGTAAAATAAAAATTTGTAAGGGAGTCCCAAATGACGTAATTCGCCAACATTTTTACTTCTCATTGAAATATTATGCAGGATTTAAAATATGTAATTACATAAAAATCCGGGCTCTACTCATAATTAACAGTATAATTAATTCCTTAATTCTAGACTGTGTTGTTTGACTCTGTTTCCTATCCATAAGCATTTATTCCTCATTTTAAAAATTACCCTACCTTTTCACTATAAAACATTTCAGTTATAGCAATATTTCTATTTATCTCAAAGCATTTCTTATTTATGTATTCTTTTCTACAAATTCCATTTGTTTCCCTTTACATTTAAGCCTGTGTTTAAGATATGTAATTATGCAGAGTGTTTAAAAAATAGGGGTATAATTTCAGGTATGTATTCCCCATTTGTACACAACCAAGTTAGTTCATTACATCATATGTCCGGAAAGTTTCATTTCCAAGTTATGGGCCTCACAACACTCAAATTCACCAGAACATTTTTCTTTCCGCAGGTCGTCATTACAGAAGATGTTCAAAATGTACACCTCCTGCTTGAATACAGACCTCACGTCGATGTCTCATTGACCTACGATCACGATCCCAAACTCCAGGAGAATTGTGTATGTCCTCACAACATCCCATAACTCGATTTCGAAGGGATTCCAAATCAGGCGCCGGAGACAAGTACACCAATGATTTTAAATGGCCCCACAAATAGAAATCGAGGGAGTTCAAATCAGATGAGCGTGGAGGCTCAGCAATTGGGCCACCTCTACCTATCCATCGATCAGGTAACCTTCGATCCGAGTACCGGCGAGCCGCACGAGTGAAGTGTGCAGGAGCGCCATCATGCAAGAAGTGAGCTTGTTGGTGAATGATCAATGGAGTGTTTTCATAAGCATCAGGTTTAGTGTTTTCCAGGAAGTTCGTGCGCACCTGTCCTGTAAATCTGTTTTCAATCGCCAACGACACCGGCCCACATGTTGAGGGAGAACCGCACCTGGTGATGAGATGGAACAGTTGCACGTGGGTTTCCATATGCCCATACATGCTGATTATGGAAATTTGTAATGCCATCTCCTGTGAACTATGCTTTATCTATAAATAATACCAAGACAGAAAAAGTTCGGATTTGCAGCACACTGCTGCAAGAACCACTGACAGAACCTAACTCGTGCAGGGTAATCTGCTGGTGACAGGGCATGTACACGTTGCAAATGATAAGGATACAACTGGTGCGTTTCAACAGTCTCCAGACAGTCGTATGAGGAACATTTACTTGCAAGGCTGACCTTCGTGAGCTGATAGAGTCGTGCCACAGCGTTCAGACTCTCCTCCTCCACAGCTGTTGTTGTAAATCTTGGTCGTTCCCTCCCTAAACCAGAAGAGTTAAATGTTAAATGTCTTACGATCTAGACATTGTTGCTGTGGAAACCTCTCCTGGTACAAACGACGAGCTACTGCAGCATTGCCGTCCGACTTACTGTACACGAAGTGCAGCTCCTGATTTGAGTGCATGATGCACAATCGAACGCCAAACACTAAACTGAATGTAACCTTCTCGGAATTAACTGTCAAAGTATCCCGTTAATGTCTCCTTTCACGACATGTCTCCTGCAACGACCTGCAGAAAGAAAAACGTTCCGGTAAGTTTTAGTGTTGTGAAGGCCATAACTCGGAAATGAAGCATTTCCGGACATATGTTGTAATGAACTATTTTCATTGTCTACATATGGGGAATACACACCTGAAATTATTCCCCCTATTTTTGAAACACCTGTATAGCATTTATTTACTTTTTGACAGGTTGTTGAAATTTTTAAGGTAGTAATTTCCGAAAACAAGACCATTTTCCGTTTGGGGGGGGGGCGGGGGGAGGAGGCAGTATTTGATTGTGAAGGAACAGTTAGCCATCAGGATGCAATATTTTTTATTAAATTAATGTGCAGATTTACTCTCTTAGCCATACTTTTAGACTAAGAATATGGAGAATATTCCTGGCTAAAAAATCATTCCTAGTTTCCAGCCGGTAGGTATACGCACAGGTACTTCTGGATTTGGAAGTTATGTCTCGTTCATAACCTCCCGGTAACTGCAACCAGAACGACAACGGCAATGAGAAGCAAAGCGACACTCAACATCTTGGGTCACAACAGCCCGCTAACGAAAACGGGAAGGCATATTGTCGATTAGCTTATTGATAGAAAGTGAAGGTTGATATTGCACTTTGGGAATTCTGACCAATCATATTTTTTCTAGCTTGCGATTAGAGAGAGCTCTAGCGGCTGTTCCATGGCACGGCCGCTAAGAATTATTTGTACAGCGAAAAGTCTAATACGCCCAATATGAATCTAACATGCCTGGAACGGGAAAGTTGAAACTTGGCCAAGTCTTCTTTCCCGGGATCCGGGAAAACCTCCCTCGGTTGTGAACACACCCATTTGAATACATGTATTTCAACTGTCTCGTTCTGGTTATCGTTACCGTTGCTCGCATTTTTGAACTAGTCTTTAGCATGCTATTCACCAGACCATAGAGGCAGTCACTTTTCCGTATAGAATGGAAATGTAGATAAGGCTCACCTAGCGGGAAAATTAAGTCAAATGAATATTTTGCTCATTTTGCATCTCATGCTTAGTTATTCTTAAGTAAATGATGTCTACAGTATATAAAGTGCTTTTTAAAATTTATCGTAATGATTCAAACCACAACCAGAGAAAAGAGAACAGTCTCTTATCAGTACGAAGAGTAAGTTAAAGAAAGTTAAATAATTGAGCTGAGCCAAGGACTTTGAAAAAACCGAATTAAAAGAAGCGTATGGATGCATTTAATCAAGCGACGAATTCTATTATCATTCGAAGGTTATAATGGTGTTGTGTATATTTCATTCTAAACACGATCATGCAGTAACGAGGCATGAATAGTTCTGTTGTAGCTCTCAGAGCAATTAGGCTGCATTTCCCATCCACTTCGAGTCATTACCGTCCAAGACGAACTGCATTTATGTACAGCTATGGAAATAGGAGAGTGGTAGTTAATTCTTTTAAGCGCAGGTCGCTATGTGATTCCTTTGAAATTCCATTTTCTTTGCATATTCAGGACATAAAAAGCGAATAGATTCCTATTTGAGAAAAGTAAATATTGTGAAAATCCATAACAATATCTCAAAAATGGTTACCTGCCCAAAAAGCATTTGACCTAAATTGAGTGCTTTAAGGAGATTTGTATCTTTTGTGTTCAGATTTGGTCCATTACTTACTGTTTATCGGTTATGTTGTTGTTGTAGTGTTTAACGCCCGCTTTTACTACTACGGCACTGCAGGCGATGACACTGATGATACATGAAGATGGAGCACCGGTGGAATGAGATGGCGGGGGAAACCGGAGTACCCGGAGAAAACCCGCCCTGACGCCGCTTCGTCCACCACGAATACCACATGCGGGTCCCTGGGATCGAACCCGGGCCGCCTAGGTGGTAGGCGAGCGCGCTAACCGCTCGGCCGTTTATCGGTTATGCTGAAGTCATTCAGAATATAGAGGCATTCACAGGCTGTCCCCAGAAAATTCAAATTATATTATTATTTATTTATGCCAACAAACTTACTGTTGGTGTTTTTAAACACACAAGCCGTATGTGGGCAAAGTTTGAGAGGTAGAACTGGAACTTAAGAATTCAATGCCACAACTGGGATTTGAACCACAGACCTTCCGCTTACCGGGTGGCTGCTCTACCACTGAGCTATTGTGACAAACTGCCAGAATGGCATTATATTCTCAAACCAGTTCGTGTTTCTCCTGGTAAACCACAAAGGTCTGTGGTTCAAATCCCAGCGTTGGCATTGAATTTTTAAGTTCCAGTTCTACCTCTCAAACTTTGCTCACACACGGCTTGTGTGTTTAAAAACACCAACAGTAAGTTTGTTGGCATAAATAAATAATAATTACCATCTGAAGGTTATTTAATCCTGGGATATAAAGTACTTACAATAGTAAGTCACCATTGGGGTAATTTGTCTCTGATGTGAGACTGCCTTTGTGGTTTACCAGGAGAAATACGAACTGGTTTGAGAATTGAATGCCATTCTGGCAGTTTGTCACAATAGCTCAGTGAAACGGAAGGTCTGTGGTTCAAATCCCAGTTGTGGCATTGAATTTTTAAGTTTCAGTACTACCTTTCAAATTATATATTTTATTTGCCATGAAAATATATTAAATATATATTTTAATCAACATAGAGCCGTTTTTGAAAAAAAATCAACACTTTCGACAAATTGTTGGTAAAAGTGTAGTTTGGGATGGAGCGATTTTCTTGAAAATCTTCATGTCGGACCCTTGAAAAAATGCTGAACTCAAATACCAAGCTTGACGCTCACACGCACAAGCATAGGCGCGCGCGCGCACACACACACCTATTACTAAAAATCCTTTTCTGGGGGGGGTGGGAGAGATATTCAAGGAGATTCAAAACATTAATCTTGATATCGAAGTATTGGATAGAATACAATAAAACTGACGTGTGCACTCACATGGTATTCTCTTACTATTGGCTTTTCTGCAAATTATTCATAAAATGTTCATTCTTATATCTAGTTTATGGTAATCGAGATACACGTTTGTAGGAATGGTATTACATATTTCCGTAACGGTTCAGTGGGAATACAGTAGACTTAAATAATAGTCCAGAGTTTTATAGCTGATTGCTCTATACTCTGTGCAGGGCCACGAGAAGGGTTTTCTGAGCTCCTCCATGAGGAGAGTGGCTCTTGAAGTATTCACGTCGATCAAGATGGCGATTCTCCCATACCTAGCTTAGCACGGCTCTTCGTTAAATTTATTTGCTGGGTTTTTATTCTGATGGCGATCTTTCTTGCCTTTTATTTATGTTTCCGGCAGTTAAAACGCGTTCCAGGTAATTATTTCTCACATTCTAATAAACTTTTAGGGGAATTACTATTGTGCATGCTAAATATCGTGTCCGACTCAATTTTGACTGTGGTAATTATTGTTAGATCGTTCATTTTGAATGCTTTTACATTTCATTGTCAGAAATCCAGCATTAGCTAACAACAACAACAACAAATCATTGGCGTTTTTAATAGTTTATTCTTGTTATTATTTCGCGTTTAATGTCTTTGTGTGGTCAATATATTAGTACTTGTATAGTTGTTAGTCCTTTTATTGTATGTTACGTTACGTGCAGGTATTCAAGGACACTACTAGTTTCCCTCACCGTAGATTATCAGGCTGGTGCATGCGTTAAGGCTAGGGACTTGTTTAGGAGGGCGGAGTGTTGTTGGGCATAGGACAAATGTTTTGAGAACAGCTTTCATTTAATTCTCTTATACCATATTCAATATAATTGTGATTCAATAATTTAATTACATTAATGCAAGTGGATCACTATGCGAAATCATGTTATTAATTATATTTTGTAATGAACACAAGTGATACGTCTGTGTGCTGTTTGATTATAACTTTTTAGGATTAAATCTCTATTTACTTGATCTTGGTTTGCCAGACCTTTACCTGCTTTGGCCTAGTCAATATTATGGCCCGAACATTTCCTGGTAGTGGCACTTCCATTTTGGTAACTCAAAATGTGAGTAAGAGCAACTATAACGTGCTTTGAGAGGTAGAACTGAAACTTAAAAATTCAATGCCACAGCTGGGATTTGAACCACAGACCTTCCGCTTACCAGGCGGGTGCTCTACCATTGAGCTACTGTGACAAACTACCAGAATGGCATTGACTTTTTAAGTTCCAGTTCTACCTCTCAAACTTTGCCCACACACGGCTTGTGTGTTTAAAAACACCAACAGTAAGTTTGTTGGTATAAATAAATAATAATTACCATCTGAAGGTTGTTTAATCCTGGGACATAAAGTACTTGCAATAGTAAGTCACCATTGGGGTAATTGTCTCTGATGTGAGACTCCCTTTGTGGTTTACCGGGAAAAATACGAACTGGTTTGAGAATTCAATGCCATTCTGGTAGTTTGTCACAGTAGCTCAATGGTAGAGCACCCACCTTAAGCGGAAGGTCTGTGGCTCAAATCCCAGTTGTGGCATTGAATTTTTAAGTTCCAGTTCTACCTCTCAAACATTGCTCACACACGGCTTGTGTGTTTAAAAACACCAACAGTAAGTTTGTTGGCATAAATAAATTATAATCGTGCTGTTTAACTCAACATCACGTTTAACAATTCCCTTTAAGTTAAATTTTAACTTATCAAAGTTATGGTAGACTTCGGATGCCAGTTTGTTCCTCTCTGAAGTCGAATTCTCACAGGTGTGGTTGACGGCGAATTCAGATCATATAATGGTGTAAAACACTGATTACGTTCTCAACTTTTCAGTTCGGGAATATGTCACAATCACTTGCAGTCATGGTCGGGTTGCAGGCTTCGCGAGGGCGTATTTCTTCATTGCAATCGGTAAATATGTGCCCCATTAGTTCGCCAGTATAGGCCTATCGTAGGAATGCTGCCGGATGCAAATTCTCACCCAAAATCCTGAGTAGCAATATGCAGTAAACTGGTTGTTGTTGTAGTGTTTAACGCCCGCTTTTACTACTACGGCACCACAGGCGGTGACACTGATGATACATGAAGATGGAGCACCGGTGGAATGAGATGGCGGGGGAAACCGGAGTACCCGGAGAAAACCCGCCCTGACGCCGCTTCGTCCACCACGAATACCACATGCGGGTCCCTGGGATCGAACCCGGGCCGCCTAGGTGGTAGGCGAGGGTAAACTGGTTTGGCAACAGGAAGTTGATTATTGCCAATAACACATTGATAGACATTTAGGACGTTCATGGCGCTAGGGTCAATGTCTATTGGCTTGTGCACCTCGTGAAGTTTGATTTAATGAAATATCTTTGATTGAAGACCTAAGGTGAGTTTACTGATTTTGATAGTTCATTTCGGTATTTTGTATTTAGAAAACGCTTTGAACAACAGGGTTAAACCTGTAGAGACGTTTTCTTAGTGACACATTAATCACACAGTAGACCCCGTGCAACTTAATGCAGAACAGGAGGACATTCCTGAGTACATTGTTGTCTATTTCTGTCGATTGTTGGATCTTACTTAGGGATGCTCAACCTGAGGCTAGATGTCGACAGGCCCTTAGACACTCACTCACTCGCTCACTCACTCACTCCCTTCCTCAACCTGAGGATAGTGACTAGATCAAGGGCAAATAGTGATATTAAAATAAGATAACACGGAAAACGTTAAAAAATTTCAATATATTTAACTGATATCATAGTGCTTTATTAAATATTTTTCTTTATGTCATGGAAGTAATTCAGCATATGGAAGCATTTAATCTTTTCACATTATGTATCAACGATGCTTTCTGGAAAAAATAGTAATTATTAAATTTATAACTATAAAACATTACAGTGATATTTCTGCCCAAATTGGAGAGTGTTTCTTGGGCACCGGAAGTCGAGAACGCTTTTTTGGCAAATCAAGCCATGGTTCCGTCTGAGTCATCTGGGAAAGTTCTCTTCTGGCTCGACGGAGGTTGCAGAAAATTCTCACACTGAAGAAGTAGAGTATTTCCACCAGACTGAGGATACTAAAGCCCAAGAACAGTCCGAGTAGACCTCCGCAGTTAGCTGCAACAAAGTATAACAGTTTTCTTAACCACTGCATTGCCTTACCAACCCACCCTACTGCGCAGGAAGTCATCATATCGCAAAAACGCCAGTCACAGTAAGGGACAACTCAGACGTAGTTAATTATTGTACACTCACATCAAATACATAAACACGTAAATCTTAAATTTCTGCATAAAGTTTGAACGTTCTTACTACCCCAAAATATACGGGATGTCCCTAAAGTAAGTCCCACTTTAATATATTTTTGAAATTAAAATGGTACCTAACACTACCTAATTTTTAGACAAACTTAATGGCTCATATAATGCACAAAGTCCCCGGTTTCATTATTTCATTTTTTCATTATAGAGATTTTAAATGAACACCGTGTGTGGCGTGACAAATGTCAGTGCAATATTCTAGCCCACTCACCCACTCACTAACTCACTCACTCACCCACCCACTCACTTACTCATTCACTCACTCACCCACTCACTTACTTACTCATTCACCCACCCACTCACTCACTCTCTCACTTACTCACTTACTTACTCACTCACCCACCCACCCACTCACTCACTCTCTCACTTACTTACTCACTTACTTACTCACTCACCCACCCACTCACTCACTTACTTACTCACCCACCCATTCACTCACCCACTCACTCACTCACTTACTTACTCACTCACCCACCCACTCACTCACTCTCTCACTTACTCACCCACTAACCCACTCACTTACTCACTCACTCACTTACTTAATCACTCACTCACTTACTCACTCACTCACCCACCCACTCACTCACTTACTTACTCACCCACCCACCCACTCACTCACTTACTTACTCACCCACCCATTCACTCACCCACTCACTAACTCACTCACTCACCCACCCACTCACTTACTCATTCACTCACTCACCCACTCACTTACTTACTCATTCACCCACCCACTCACTCACTCTCTCACTTACTCACTTACTTACTCACTCACCCACCCACCCACTCACTCACTCTCTCACTTACTTACTCACTTACTTACTCACTCACCCACCCACTCACTCACTTACTTACTCACCCACCCATTCACTCACCCACTCACTCACTCACTTACTTACTCACTCACCCACCCACTCACTCACTTACTTACTCACCCACCCATTCACTCACCCACTCACTCACTCACTTACTTACTCACTCACCCACCCACTCACTCACTCTCTCACTTACTCACCCACTAACCCACTCACTTACTCACTCACTCACTTACTTAATCACTCACTCACTTACTCACTCACTCACTCACTCACTCACTCACTCACTCACTCACCCACTAACCCACTCACTTACTCACTCACTCACTTACTTAATCACTCACTCACTTACTCACTCACTCACTCACTCACTCACCCACTAACCCACTTACTTAATCACTCACTCACTTACTCACCTACCTATTGACCCACTCACCCACTGACTCGCTCCCCCTCTCGCTCCCTCCCTCGCTCTCTCCCTCCTTGCTCACTCGCTCACTCACTTCTCAACCTATCAGTGGAAATAAACTTACCTAGGAAATCTGTTGTCCCATAGAGCTCACCACGATGACTAGATATGAACTGTTTTTCTCTGAAGTAAATTGATACCAGTCCCACACTCATGCTGCAATAGAAAACATACTACTTACTGACATATACCTAGTTTAGAAAATGTAAATCATTCGTATTTCATCTGGATCAACAACACATTTAATGTTATGAATTGATGATTTAATGGAACGATCCAAATAATAACATCTGTTAATTTCTTGCTACCTAAGCTCGATGTCATCTGCAAACGCTTATTGATACATAAGTTGAGAAGGCATGCAGAAAGATGTAAATCACCTCTCTATATCAGCTCTACATTATGTTCAACTTTTGGTTCCATTGCGAGTGTATATGAAATTGGAATGTAGATGTATATATGGTTAGAATTCCAGCCTCCGTCTTCACCTCCACCTCCACCACCGCCACATGTTATTGTACTTAAGTTACATTTTGAATTCTTTTCAGTATGTCCAATACTTAAACTGTTTTACTTATCCTAGTGTATAAATTAGGTTTGGGCACCACTTAAGGCCTACACCCGCTTAGCCTTCTGGCTATTGGTGAGTATAGCTCTTTTTTTGTACTACTTGACTCTACGACAACTTACGGAGGCGGACTTGGCACCTCGACCAAAAGGCGATCTTTTGTGGCTATGCTCCTGACGGGGCACTCCCCGGGAGGATGGATGAAGCGAATGGATCTGAAGAGCGGCCGGATCGTTGCTACCACGGTACCTACATTTTCCCACTCAGAAGCACCCCGGCGGAGGCTGACTCAGTCCGGTTCCTCTTCCCCCCTCCCCCTCAGGCTTGTACCATCCCATGGGGCACCCGAAAACCAGTAGGCTTCCAATGGGGGGAAGGAGATTTCCAGAGCGCATTTGTTCCCCCTGACATGGTGCTACCGTGACGCTCGCCGACGCTTCCAACCCTGAAAGAGACATAAGGGAATGAGGGTGAAATGAAATGAGAGACAGGCAATTTTTATGATATAGAAATCCTTCTCAGCATTAGCCTGATGACAAGGGGAAACCTCAGAAAAAGCTCATTGGTCAGGAATGTCGGCCGCGGGGATCGAAGCCATAACCTCCAGATGCGAGCCACAGATGTTACCTCTTGAGTCATCTCGGTCGGTTTGTACTACTCATTCCTTCCCATTCTTTGTTTTTTCTCTCCTTTTCTGCCTTTTTTCTTATCCAGGCTTTTACCTCATCCAAATCTTTTCCTATTTCTTTGATTTTTCTCTTTCCCTTCCCATTTAACTTTTTTATGGCTATTATTCCTCCTGAAAAGTTATCCCAATTGTCTCCAAATTTCATTCCAATTTCTTATTTCTATACATTCTATCAAACAGTGAACAATATAACATCTAGCATAACATACCATCTATAATATAACATCTAGTTAATTGCCTCACATCCCTTTCGAAAGTAGTGCTGCTCTCCTCATCCAAGCTAATCCTCCCCTCTCTTCTTATGACATATACTTGCTACCCCTCTGTTCTCCAGTCCTTATTTATTTGTCTATATAAATTTTCGGGCTTCTTCGCCTTTTCTATTTATCTATGTGTTCCATCCTGTTTCTCAACGATTTTCAAAATACTTTTTCATTTTCTTCTCATTTCATCCATACTGTATATCTTCCATCCCTTTTTCAACAAGATTTTCTCTAGATCCATCCACCAGCGCTTCTCGTTCTTAATTATCTTCAGTTTTATCATACATATTTTTAGAATACCCTCGTCTTCGCTGTTTACACACCTATACTCGCTCTAGGTGGCTCTGTTCTTTAGGTACCGACCTACTACTCCCAAGGTCGTGGGTTCAAACCCGGCCCAAACCACACCCAATGGTGTTATGTGCTTAAAAGTGACATATTAGATTTATCAACATGTAAAAGAACTCCTGCGGGACACCGGCACACCGGCAGCGCTGATATGACCCTGGCAATTAACAGTGTCACCAGGCAAAATATTTTTATTTTGTAGAATCATTCTTAATTCTAGCATTACTAATCCTTTTGGTGCTGCCCTGCTTAGCCCTAAATCTCTTTCTAGAACATTCTATATTTCTGGTCTACTCTTATTCAGTGTTTGATTACCTCTACTCCCAATTTTCATTCCATATAACGCTTTTGCTTCTACTGTTGTTTTATGAATCCTCTCTAGCCACTCACTGATTATCTCAGGTGCCTAGTTTATATTTACAAATCATAATTCCTATTATTCCTGCTCCGCCTTTAGCTTCTGTCTTTCTACCATATGCTGCTCAGTCTTCGCACAATTTAATCTTACACCCAACTTAAATTCTTTCACTATTTCAATTTTACTTCAATTCTGCTTTTCAATAGTATTTCTCTTGCTTATTTAATCCATTTTCTTTCTTAAACACCACCATCTTAAACAGTTTTGTTTATTTTTATCCCCTATTTTAAGCAGAAATCCTTATTTTCATTAACTGTCCTCTGAAGTCCTTATTAAGAAAGGGGTAAAGGCTAGTTTAGTTCCATTCTAGTATAATTAGAGCGTTATCCATCACATGCGCGTGAACGTTAATTACACCATCTTGCTCTGGCTTTCATATTAAAGTATTATAAATTGTAGTGCGATTTATCTTGTGAATTTACACATCAGCATATGAGTGCACAATAATTATTGTTTTATATCAAATACGGCTTTACTGTCTGTGCAGGGGAGAGAGAGAGAGAGAGAGAGAGAGAGAGAGAGAGAGAGAGAGAGAGAGTGTGTGTGTGTGTGTGTGTGTGTGTGTAAAAGAGAGAGAGATGGAGAGATGCATACTAAATCTACTGTGATGCTAGGACAGGGTTTTAATCTAAGATTGGAAGAAGGTGTGAGATTTCTACAGCTGTTGCTTGTCATGAGATTTAGGTTCCAATCATCTCGGATTTAGCGTCTCATAATACATGATGTAGTGGGCTATGACCATCTCATAAAAATAAAAAAGGCAACAACTAAACTTTTTTGTGGATTTAAGACTTAATATCACTTCATTAAGTCGTCATAAGCTTTGTGGTTTATGTTCCATACGTGATAGATGTGTTTGATCGATTGTAACTAACTTTCACACAAATGTGGGGATTCTGATTTTGTACCTAGAATTAACTGGACATACTGTTTGCTTCCAAATTTAGAAACAGATAAGCCCGTTAGCTTTAGTGTCTCCCTCTGTTCCATGGAAAAGAGTACCGAGACTTTCGCAACTCTCCAATCATACAATACTCCTGCATCCGACGGTTGGTGATGTGTTTGTCACTCAGTTGGGCATTTTCTAAGTTATTTGCAAAAACCTAAACTTCTCATTATTCCAAATGTTTAGTTCTTCCGGGGTTGTAGGCCGTGGTCTAGAAGGCATGGTAGCTACCAACGTTTCGCCAAGTACTGCGCTTGGCATCATCAGGGTAACACGATCCTTCATCTGCACTGGTCAGAGTTAGAATGTGGAAGCAGAGAAGTAGTGGAAGAAATGACCGTTAATGTCCGTTACGTTTATTTATATGGGGGGGGGGGGGCATTGTTGCGCCGTCTACGGTAGTGATTGCCCGATTGTAGGTGGGGTTTTATTACAACTGTTGTGTGTGTCTGAAATATAATAAAATGTAATAAAACCCCATCTACAACCGGCCAATCACTACCGTAGACGGCACAACAATGCCCCGCCCACCCCACCCATATAAATAAACGTAACAGACATTAACGGTCATTTCTTCCACTACTTCTCTGCTTCCACATTCTAACTTTGACCAGTGCAGATGGAGGATGGTGTTACCCTGATGATGCCAAGCGCAGTACTTGGCGAAACGATGGTATCTACCATGCCTTCTAGACCACGGCCTACAAGCCCGGAAGAACTAAACATTTGGAATAATCAAGACACCGGCCGTGAAAGTCTAAATACATATACTAAACTTCTGAGTTGGTATAGACGCTTATGCTTTTGGTAACATGAAATTTATTTTTTAAACTTTTCGTCTAGTTCTTGTCTAACAATGTTAAACGAGTTTTAACATCAACATTTTGAAAAAAAGCATAAATCCAGATAATGAAAGCTCTTATTTAATGTCCAAGTATAGCGGCTGACGGTCGTCTCCTTAACGTGGTGGTGGTGTTGCTGCTTACCAAATCGGGGACCCGGGTCCGATTTCCGATACTGGCGTGGGGATTTTCTGCCGCTGGGTGACCTGGTCCGGGGTGCACTCAGTCTCGTTAGGTCCTGAGGGGCCATTGAGGAGCTACTTGTACGAAAAGAAGCGCCTCTGGTCGAGAAGACCACATAACCGGCCGGGAGGGGCCGGGGCGCTGACCACGTCACACCTCCAGCACTGCACCCCACTCATGGCGCCTGTGGTGGGCGGGCAGAGGTGGAGAACGCAACGGTCGGGCGGTAGGCCTTGGCCGGGATGGACAGTTGTGCCACGGGGTTACAGGGGCTGAAGAAAAATGCCAAAATCACAAAAAGTGTATAATAAACGATTAAAAAAATTAATTGACTCAAAATTATTCAATTTAATGTTCCTTCTCCAAATAATGTAAAGATTTTTAAACCCTAATTGCATTTACGTTTTACAGTAACATTTGCTTCTTATTTATATCGAATATTTATAAAAAGTGTATTAAAAGCAGAAGAAATAATTTACATTAGTTATGTGAGATGTAAAGATGAATTTTGAACTAAAGAAGATACTTTAATGCACCTTCAAAGAAAGCAAAACTCCATCATGGAACTATTTTCAGATTGTAAAAGTAGTGGCGATGACAGCAACGACATAGTACTATGTAAAAGATGAAAAAAAATGATACTTTAATAGAAGCTGTGCATGGAAACGGTCACACAACCACCAAAGTAAGAAATAATCCTATACAAAACTTGGTGTTCCAAATGTTCACCACATATCATATTCTATGTTTGTACTGATCTTAAACCATAATACGTATCTTATTTGATCGGAAGTAGAAGATGGAATGGTTGCAAGGTATCTTGAGATGTTCAGGGACTGCACGTGCTAGGGATTTTAGTTGTGTTTTTAGATATAATGAATATTTCTTTTAAGGCTTGAATAGCCCACCTCCGTAGCGCAGTGGTAGCGCGCCTGTCTCTGGCGCAAAGGACCCGGGCTGGATACCTGATACCGGCGTAGGGAATTTTTCCCCTCTGGGAGGTCTGGTCCGGGGTGCACTCAGCCTCGTGATACCAACCGGTACTCCATATGGAGACAATATACGTAGAGCCCATCAAATACTCGGTGGGCCTGAGATCGAGATCAAGGATCATTGCTGGAATACATCTACGGAGCGTAATTGCCACCGTAGTCAGGCATCATCGCTTGGGTAACAAGTGGACCTTCTCGCCGAAAAGGTAGTAAAAAGAAAATCACGTTTAGGTAACATTCAAAGTTTAATTGGACTCACTACAGGTCTACAGGTTAAGGAATATCTAAGGTTAAGGTATTAGGGAGTTTTTGCACTCGTAAAGTTAAACGTTATCTTGTCCGAAGCGATGACGCAATTAAGGTTATTGTAATGATCCGTGAAACATTTTCGCGTAACGTAATTACATTATTTCTTTCGGAAGTGCTCGGAGGTGTTCGTTTTTCTTTCATTTGCAGGATTGACAAATTGACGGAGTTTCCATCAAAATGGACGGATTTTCAAGTTGTATGATGAGCAAATTTTAGTTTCGACGGATGATGTACTTTTTGACGGATATTGTTAGAAATTATTAATTAATGTTATTGGTTTTTTTTATATATACACATATTGTTACATATTGCTACATACATATCATATAAGCAAAAACTGAATTACAAGGAACGGCGTTGATTTCCTTCTTTTTAAGCAATGTACACAGCTATCTTTTATTTAAACCTATCACTAAAAAACATCTCATATGTCTGGACAACTCCGCAAAAAATAACACTGTGGCATATGGTTATAATTTCTCCTAAAAGTAAAGATATGATACGTGCCTCTAGTCACTAACAAATATTATTACTGCCCATATTGCTTTGACCGGTACATAATTATTATGTTGTATATAGTAATGTCATGCAATGGACGTGGGGAAGCAGTTTGTTTTATTTTATGAATCAGTGTGAATTCTGCATGCAATTCTAATTTGACGTTCCAGTATTGTGGTGCCTCGTTGTGTGTTACAGTTACTTTGTATTGCTTTTTTCTGTACCACGTTTTAGAAAATAAGGACATTTAATGTGTGTTAAGTAATGTGAAAGCTTCCCTCAGGTATGGACTTGAACCAATCGCCGGACTTGCGTGTGAAAAAGTGATGTCATAATCATGTTCTACCAGAAAATGTTTTGATGAAAATTGGTACAATGACTGTGGATGAATTGTTATTTTAATGAACACAAGTGAGGAGATAAATACATTTAAATTTATTTTAACGATAGGGTATAAAGTTGTTGTTGTTGTTGTTGTTAGCTAATGCTGGATTTCTGACAATGAAGTCATTAATCCTCTTGCTCTCCAATATTTTTCACTGATATTGAAGAGAGCAATAGCAGTAATAGTAACCGCTTTTTAGAGAGCACCATATTTTTATGTTCTGGCGGTCACATCGCTCTCTCACAACCCCCAGAATGTCTGGAGGACCACACCTGTCGTTGGTTTACGGGTCTCACCGACCTGACCGGGAAAATTATCAAAATAAATTCACCGACCATATACTCTGATCACCAATCAGAGGACGTATTACATGACATGACAGGTCAGCATGTTAGGGGTTAAGGTTTTATAGAGAAATTAGAGAAATGGAGAAGTTGGAAAAATAAAGGCTCCCTAGCCCTCGGGAACCCTAATAGCATCGGGGTCGGAAGAGAACAAGAGATGACCAAGGTAAGGTCAGATAGAAAGTTACAGTGAGGAGCAAAACACCAGTAAGTGGAAGTAATGTTCTGCTCAGCTTGGGTACCTTGTGGTCGCCATTCACATATCCCCTAGACGGAGACCCCTGAGTAACTGTGTAAATATAGTTTATTTTTCATGTTGGTAAGGATTGGCTAAGTACCTGGAGTGTATTACCATTGTTGTACTATTAAGAGAGATATTTGTTCAATAACACCATTAATGTTAAATAACATGTTAAAATTTAAAATGTACAATTATAAGAATCATTTTATGTTTAATATTAAATGTGTAGGGAGGATAGATAGAGATCGCTTCCTTAACATTCCAAGAACTATTTAGCGTGTAGGATGATTTCATAGGGTACTCCATGGGAAATGGAAGTATACGCATATGAATACAAATGCATTGTGAAAGAAAATGCTAGATTTTTCTTAGCGTCGTAGCGTCCAGAGAGAGAAGACATGTTTTGTGATATGTGCAGATGTGGATGCTAAAAAGTGATTTATAACAACTAATAACGAAAAGAAACCATTAAGGAAGTAGGTTCAAGTGCAACGAATGTTAATCAGTGTTACGCATGTAATATTCAACGAGAAAGGTACAAATAAATGTGTTATAGAAAAGTTATATCCTGTGTCCACATTATTTCACCCTGTACCACGACACGAGATAATAAAAGAGCTCCAAAGCTCAGCACATTCAACGGTATGTATTAAAAAACAAGCACCACCACATCGACAATTCTTAGTTTCCTGATGTGTTTTAATAATTTCATATATGGATTAATGTCATGATTTTCTTTCCAAAAATGGGTGGCACTTAAATGGAGTAAACATGGGCCGCATTTTACACTCTGGAAACGCTTGCACAAACATTATTAATCATATTGCATCAGAGATGAGAAAAAATGTTCTAAATAAAATAATTAACTCCAGATGCAAAATATCATTAATGATTGACGAAAGTACAATGATTAGCCAACTACTAGCATCTTTGATAATGTACATAAGAACAAAGCTCCCTGAAATGAATGAGCTTACAAATCTTTTTGTGGATATAGGTGAGCTGCATGAAGCATGGAGCTACAGTATAAAGTAGTTATATTTTCTTTTTCTCTATTTTAGGAAGTTTGGCTGATTTTTAAATGTTTGTCCGAGCGAAAACAAAGGCAAGGTAATGGTGTCATGTTTAATATAAGTTTTAATTTCATTATTATTTTTGAAAGAAAATACGGAATTTGACGGATTTTTGGGTGTTAGTCTGACGGAAAAATAAGCACGTGTTGGCAACACTGTTCATCTGTTACACTTCGAATTCTCTCATGTCATTTATTGTAAATCGAAGTCTTGTGCTTTTCAAATGGGAGGAGTTCTGATCTGCAGCCAATGAGATACGTTAACGTGCACAGCGTTGCAAGCTCATTACCCCCACTCTTTTCATATTTCCCCTTCTCTCGCACAGCCCTACTATTCTCTTGGCGCGCGTCAAGCCCCAGTTAAGGGGAAAGCAATGTGACAACACAGCAGGACTCCGATTGGTTGCCGGCCTGGAGGCACTCAAGGACAAACGCCTTCCCATTTGAAAAGCACAGTAAGTAGATATAATAATTGTTGTAAGTGAATAACACATTTCCGTAATTGCCTGCGTTATTCGTACTCATATGACCACTCGGTTAAGCACTACGTTATTCAAGCGGTTAAATGTGTTGGCTTCTGATTGGAGGTCGAATGAATGACGTCAGAATAACATGATTTCTGATCCGGGTGTGAAAACTCTCTAATGTTGGAATCTTTGGTGAATTGCTGACAGTTTAACACATAAATGGAGTACAAATAAATCATGTGGCAAACACGATATAATATTAATGCACCTAATACTATGTATTATTTTCTGGTTCTGTTAATCTTTGTTTATTGCCTGTAACTTTAGATGCTCTGGTCTAAAAGCAGCAATTGTTAAGGTCATATTAAATGTTGATCTGCTTTGGAAACCAGTTACAACTTCTTCAAAAGCAGACATGCAGGTTAGTGGGAAGATTGAAATGGAGAAGTGTTTCAGATATTAATGTATGGTCTCGTGTTTCACCTTGACATTGTTTGAAGACTGTGACAAATAATGTTGTTCTAGGTCAATACCGCCAGACGTTGCACAAGCATGTTAATGTATACTAACTGTTGAGGTTCTGTGATATTCTGCAGCTTCGCTGCCCTCTTCCAGTCCAGTGGAGCCTGGGAGATCTCCACATCGTACTTGATCTCGGTGCAGGCCGGTAAACAGTTGCACAGCGCCACGCCAATTTTGTCGTTGTACAAATGCTCTGATAAAAAGAAATTACAAGTGTTAAAGGCTCTTCTTTTACATGTTGGCAAATTGAAATGCCCACATCAAACGTTTTAAGGACTTATGTATACGGAGCTAAGGACAATCAAAAAATAAAATAAAAAAATCTGATGTGTTGCACTCACATGACTTTCTCTACTCTTCTACTAACTATTCTTAAACTCTTATTCCTCTGTCTTCTTCATGTTAGTCGAGATAAATATCTGTAGAAATTATATTATTGCTGATTTAATTGTAGGTGCAAGGGGAGTATGGGAATACAGAAGGCTTTGAGCCATGTCAAATCTTTTAAAGCTTTGAAACTCCATTCTCCATGCACCACCAAGAGATAAAAAAGCGAACAATGACTTTCCATTTGAGAGAAGTTTAAGTAAATGCTTTTGGACATAACGTGTGTTTTAACGAGATCTACATTTTTGTGCAATAAGATATGCTCTGTCTCTTATGATTTACCAGTTATGCAAAAGCCATTAAGAGTCAACAGAACTACATGGCCTATAGCAACAAAATTCAAAATATACGTTTAATTTGCCATAAATATATCCTAAACATTTGGCATTTTAGTAAAAATCGTTGAATTTTTTGAAACAATCAAAATTTTTGAAAAATTCTCCATGTTAAGGGTAGTTTAAAGTAGAAGAACTTTCTTCAAAATCTTTGTGAGCATCCTTAAAATATATTAAACTTAAACACCAACTTTGAAAGGAAGATACCAACTTTGGTTTTTAACCGACTTTTTGTGTTTGAGTTATGCTGTTCACAGGCAGACACACACTCACACACACACACACTCACACACACACACACACACACACACACACACACACACAAACACCTTTTGATAAAAATGATTTTTTGGATTCTGGGGCCTCAAAACATATATTTCCGGTGAAATCTCGACATCGAATTTTTGTGTGGAATATAATACTACCCCTACCTATTATACGTAGTAGAGAAGGTAAAAGTGGGAGAAAAATGAGCATGGCTTATTATAATTACTTATGGGCACAGAAAGGTAAACGAAACTTTAGGAGAAGAACAGGTCTTCTAGGATTCTGGGATTTGGAAAATATACATACATACGTTATATGTATACAATATACGAATATATGAGAGCAAAGCGTGATCACACTTTGGTTGCAGTAAATGGGCAAAGGGAGTTTCAGTCTGATAGTGTAGCAGTGCATGACATTTCAATTCCTTTATTGTTAGATAACTGAACTTGACTTCACCACTTTGGTATCTAAACGACAGTTGGAGGATCCCCTAGCTCTATGGCAACATATCGAAAAGAGTTAAACGCCCCAATACAGCTAAATTACTTTATTGTTCTATTTTATTTCTATATGTGAAACGGAGCTGCAGGTTAAGTGTTGTGGTGTATAAAGGACCATTCTAAAGACGAACTGCACTTCGGATTTATATGCCCCAAAATATATAAGATATTTGCTTGTATTTATTGTATGTATTGTGAAAATCTCATTTTATTCTCTAAAATATACGCAATGCATGCACCAACATTTTTACTTTCTCTACTATATATAGTAAGTAGGGGATGTATTGTGTTCGACCAACAATTAGATGTCGAGATTTCATCGAAAATATGTATTTTGGGGCTCCCCGAATAAAAAAAACATTTTTAGTAAAACATACATGTGTATCTGTGAACAGCATAACTCAAAAATGAAAAGTTGGCTAAAAATTAAATTTACTATTTAATTTTAACATCTTTCAGAGATGCGACACGAAAATTTTGAAGAAAATTACTCCACCCTTAAATACCCTTTACATGAAAATTTTTTCGAAAATTTTTACTTTTTATAAAATGGCTCTAACGATTTTGAATAAAATGTCATATGTTTCAGATATTTTTATGACAAATGAAATGTATATAGTGAATTTTCTGGCTATAGCCTATGTAGTCCTGTTTACTCTCGATGACTTTTTGCATAACTGGTAAACCGTAAGGGATAGACCAAATCTTACCATACAAAAGATGTAGATCTTGCTAAAGCACATAATTTATGCCCGAATACAATTTTTTTGTAGTGCTAATGGCTTCATTGCCAGATGCAAGGCACTTGAAAACAACATTTTTTTGTAGAGTGAACCATTTCGGAGATATTCCTCGTTTTTTATGTGAGTTTTGGAAAACTTTCGTCAAATGGAACATCGTTATTCAGTTTTTCTATGTTTGCCGTGCAAAGAAAACGAAATTTGAAAGCTTTAAAAGATTTGACTATCGCACAAAGCTTACCGTATTCTCATATTCGCCTCGCACCTGCAAGGAAATACGCATTTAATTTCTGCAAATGTTTATCTCAACTAACACGAAGAAGATATAGGAATTAGAGTTTGTTAGAATGGTTAGTACAAGAGTAGAGAAAGTCATATGAGTGCAACACATCAGTTGTTTTGTGAAGTAATTTATTTCGGAGATATTACTTGTTATTTGTGTGAGTTTTGCAATACGTAAAACTTTTCTCAAATGGAAGGCCGTTATTCACTTTTATATCTCTTGGCCGCGTAAAGAGAACGGAATTTCAAAACCTACGTATAGTGACCAGCTTTAAAAGATTTTACTATTGCTCAAAGCCCACTGTATTTTCACATTCTCTTTGCACCTACAAGAAAATTAGCAGTAATATAATTTCTGCGATTATCTCGACCAATGGAGAAGATAAGACGAATAAGAGTTTGTGAGAATATTAGCACAGAAGTAGAGAAAGTCATATGAGTGCAACACATCAAATTTTTAACTTTAGGCCCATACTTTTCGGCGCCTACAATGTAAACTACTTTTTTAAATGTCAGTCTGGTTGTTGTAATTCTATATGCGAGTCTTGAAAAAATTGAGTTTTATATTGAAAATCTCAAGAGATTGACAATGTTCTTAAATACTGCTTTTTTGCATGCAAGTCTAGTCAGAAATAAGTTTGAATAAGCCTCTATTGTATGATCAGTTTGCGTAAATGTTCTAATAATCAAATGGGAAAGATTAAAAAAGGTTAGTTTATATTAGTAAGCCAACAATGAATTGTTATATAATCACAATATCGCACATAGTCAATTCTTTAAAGATTTAATTAAAACTAATACAACAAACTGTATCACAGTTACTTATTAAAATGTATGTGTATTTAAAATGTAGCGTTAAATGTACTTCGTCACAGAAAGCATTTAACTAAGTCCTGTGAAGTTATGTAATTAATGAAATTTCTTTTAAAAACGGTTATTGGGGAGCGATTTAAAATTAAATCACATCTTAATTACTGAAGGCCTAGAAATGCAACTCCTTAGACGCTTCAGAAATATTTTAACTCAAGCTATGTTTTTCAGCCGGATACCTATATTTATGCTCTCTCACCAATGTAAACGGATGTATCCAAAAACCAAATACTGACCCATTGATTCTTTGATGCACTGCTTCATACCAGAGCCACAAATCGTGGTGTTCTCTTCCGCTGAAATAAAGAACACAGCTCTGAAACGTGTACAAGATAAGTAATTCTACGAAAATGCAACTTTAAGTACGAGGATGATCTCAGAAGTAACGCACAGGGTTACATATATGCTGCAATTTTACTTTTTTCAATATATCAACTTCAAAATAACGCATTTAGTATTTAATACTTTCCAACGTCATGGTACCTGCTGAATACCTCATTTTAGAGTTCAAGCCTCTGATAGATCAGGTCATAGCTATATTCCGGTCGTTTCAAGTCGTAAGAAGCTGATCCAAAAGTGGATTTTTAAGTTTGGGGAGCAGGTCATAATCAGGTCTTTCGCTCTTGGAGATGCTCTGTTGCGATGTACTGAAGACTTGGGTATGTGTCGTTCCCAGGCCATTTCTTTGTAAATTATTCCGCTTTCCTCTCCCAAAATAGTGATAATAATTACCTCTGCTGTGGTCTTTGGATTTTGTGGGCATTATCTATCTTCCGCAGTACACGAGCTTCACAAGGTCATTAGGGAACGTTGTTAGGTCTAGTGTGACCAACACATACCTCTGGAGGCAACTCATACACTTCTGTCTGCGTATGTTCAGTAAACTTTCAGTTTTGAAACGAAACAAGTTTGATCTATGAAACATAAGTGTTCTGACTGATTTTCGTTGTCAATTTCAACAACATATGTACTTGTTGAAAATAACTCATACTGATTATGTGATAAATAATCACATTTCCCCACACAGTTGGAAGCACATATGCAACGTGAAGTATTTGTGGGATAATCCTCGTACAATAAAAACCGTAGGAGTTATTCGACTTATTTTCTATGTGCACCTGTTCTGTGACTTATTCACTGTGAGTACTATTCATATCTACTTACTTGGCATGTAAAATGCAACACATTTGCATCTAGCAAGAGTAAAGTTGATGAGGCATTCCACCTCACAGTTTTCCTGAGTGTAGAACTGGAAGTACTGCAGATATCGCTCCTTGGCAAAAAAGCATTGTCGCACTTGAGGATCATACTCCCTTAGACCTGGACTTGTGTCCAGAACCCAGGGCTTCACGCCGACTACGACGTTTCTGTCTAGGGGTACTCGGAAATACTGCTGGGATATTTGGGGAAACTCTGCAGGATTGTGCAGGACCATCTGTAGAGGGAAAAAACAACATCAAGTAGCAACGAGCTTAAGCTGGAGCGTTATTTAGTGACATTGCATTATAGATTATATGCATTTTATATCAACAGAGACGAAACTTACACTAATAGAGTACACTAATCGGTCTTACAACATTAAATAACATCTTATAAAGGTTCTAATAAGAGAATATTGGCAGAATAAGAACCGCCGACAGTGAAATATGAATTCTTGAGATTACTGTGAATAAAGTATTAAATGTGTTGGAAATAAACAGTTTTTATTTAACTCAGACATAGCGAAAGACTCTGACTGAGATAATAGCAACATTAGGAGCAAGAGAGACATCAAAATGATCAAACTTGATCAGGAGATTTGAGTGAATCTCGGTTTGCTTATCTGATTCTTTACTGTATATGTCTAGATTCTCAAGCCTTTAACTGCAAAACTCAATGTGCCAGGCATGTGCACGAGAGGAGAGGTAGCGATTGAACGTGCCTTACTCACTCCACATTCTCTTGCCGAGTGACACAGATCGCTGTCTTATGGTTAATACACTAAATTGTTTGTCTTTCACAAAGCAGTAAAGTTGCGTAGTAAAGTTTACTCGAACTAAAAGGACTATATGAGCTGTAGCCAGAAAATTCAAAATATACATTTCATTTGCCATAAAATATCTTTAACATATGGAATTTTAATCAAAATCGTTAGTCATTTTTAAGAAAATAAAAATTTTCTGAAAATTCTCCTAGTAAAGGTACCTTAGAGTGGATGAATTTTGTTTAAAATATTCCTGTCGCATCCTTGAATTATTATATTAAACTTAAAAATCATTGGTTTTTAACCGAATTTTCATTTTTGAGTTATGCGCGCGCGCACACACACACACACACACACACACACACACACACACACACACACACACACACACACACACACACACACAGGCACACTCACACACACACACACACAGGCACACTCACACACGGAACTTTTTCTAAAAATGATGTTTTGGATTCAGGGAACCTCAAAACACGTATATTTCCAGTGAAATCTCGACATCGAATTTTTGGGTCGAATACATTACTTTCCCTACTTACTATACGTTGTAGAGAAAGTAAAAAGAAGTATACACCAAGGCACAAGTGGATGAGGAACCAGTGAACATATCCCACATTTATCGAAGACCTGAAAGGTATTTCGGAAGTAACGATCAGTTTCTATTATGACGGTTATAAATAGGCTCCGGTCCGGATTGTAAACGCCGTTAGGTTGAGGTCTACTTTACTGTATTCGTTTGCACTTCCTGTTTGTTGACAATAGAGGAGGTAGGGAAGGGGAGGTCGACACACCGCTACAGTAACCTGTTTGTAAAGCGAAGCGACTGTACCGCTTCTACCCAATATGGTGCTACGTCACGAAACCTTCCTATAAACATAACTTGAATGTAGACCACATGCAACCGGGACCGAAGCCTAGTTAGGACCAAGGAGCAGAGGAAAAACATAGTGTTATAGTATTTCAAGAAGTGATTTGGGGATTCTTAGGGGTAAAGGGAATAATTTGTCATTAAAATATTCAGGATATGGTGCTGTTATAAAAAGTACAGCGGAAGGGCATGAAACGAATTAAATCATAATTGAAAGCATAAAAAGTCATCCGTAGAATCCAGGCTATTCCATATAAATGTAAAACAAATAAAATCTGATGTGTTGCACTCACATGACTTTCTCTACTTTTGTACTAACCATTCTTACAAACTCTTATTCCTATATCTTCTTCGTGGTAGTTAAAATACTCTTTTAAAGCTTTAAGATTCCGTTCTCTTTGCACACGTAACATATAAAAAATGAACAACGATGACCCATTTCACGAAAGTTCTAAGTTTTCCGAAACTCACACACATAACAAGGAATATCTCCGAAATGGTTCACCCTAAAAAAATAATTCATTGAGACATAAATTGTGTATTTTAGCAAGATCTACATTTTTTGTATAGTATGGATTGGTCTATCTCTAACGGTTTACCAGTTATGCAAAAGTCGTCCAGAGTAAATACGACTACAGGGGCTATGGTCAGAAAATTCAAGATATACATTTCATTTGTCATAAAAATATCTCAAACATATGACATTTTAATCAAAATCGTTAGAGCCATTTTCAAGAAAATAAAAATTTTCGAACAATTTTCCATGTAAAGGGTAGTTTGGGGTGGGGCTATTTTCTTCAAAATCTTCGTGTCACATCCTTGAAAGACATTAAACTTAAATACCAACTTTGGTTTTTAACCCGCTTTTCGTTTTTGAGTTATACTGTCCACAGACTGACAGACTGACTGACAGACTGACAGACACACAGACACACACACGGACCTTTTTCTAAAAATGCTTTTTTTGGATTCAGGGGGCCTCAAAACATGTATTTCCGGTGAAATCTCGACATCGAATTTTTGGGTGGAATACAACACAACTCCATTAATTATACTTTTCAGTGATGTTTTTGTCATAACTAGCATATTATATTTAAGAAGTGACTTCTGAAACAGCCTACTTAATATTCTTAACTGACAGCAAAATCTGACCGATAAAGTTTAGAATTTTAACAGGTTATGCAAATATGGGCGCAAAAGTCTTTCATTCATTAATATTAATATTGGTTACTTAACTGCTTACTATTTATTACAGGAATTATAGTCAAAATAAAAGATTAAACGTCTAACAAATTACTAAATTACATGTCATTTAAGTACAGTTAACAACTGGCATGTAAGGAAAAAGAAATCGTAAATAAGTTATGCATCAACACAGAATCTCTCTCATGTGCCGCAAGAACCTCGCTGGTCAAGGCTCATTCACCAACATATGTTCCGCAGGATTCTTTTTCAACCGTAAATAAATTATTTTTGTCTTATTCAATTATTTAATAATAATCTCAAGATGTAATATTGAAACAATTTTTGGAAATGCTTCTGATGTTTTGCCCGCCTCGGTAGCGTGATGGTTAGCATGTCTGCCTCACGTTTAAGAGGTCACGAGTTGGAATATCGCTTAGTGACACTTTTGAAATATGGAAGAGTTTCTACAGAAATGTGGAAACTATCCTGGTATGTCTAGTCATCCTTCGTTTTTTGGTTTTCATACTGATACAAGGGCTGTTGGGAAATACCTTTGCAACTTTTTTAATCCAGAATTCAAATAGTAAGTTTCGATAGTAAAGGATTTGAGATTAGGCAGTCAAGGATGATCAAATATGGAATTTAGCTCTATCTCTTTCTACTTTCCATGTTTCAACTTAAACGATACACTATAAGCAGGGAAAGGTAGCTCAGGTCTACAGAAGCTAATTCGAGGAGAGATTTGAACACACTAAATTCCGCTGGGTGTACCAGTTTATTTTATTTACTACTACTACTTTTTGTGGTATTTAACGCACACTTTTACTACATACGGCACCGCAGGCGGTGACACTGATGATACATGGAATGAAGATGGAGCACCGGTGGAATGAGATGGTGGGGGAAACCGGAGAACCCGGAGGAAACCCTCCCCAGCGCCGCTTCGTCCACCACAAATCCCACATGCGTTTGCCTGGGATCGAGCCCGGGCCACTTTGATAAGAAGTGAACGGTCTAACCACTCGGCTACGGCGCGGCAACTACTACTACTATCACTACCACCGTCACCGCCACGGGGCCCTAATGACCAAGTTGCCGATGGGCCCTTAAACCCGACACACTCACTCGCCACCGCCACTATTACTTTTGGACATTTTAAACAGGGATAAACTGCATATTTTTGTAAATCTTCCTGTTGGTTGCGTTCTGTAACTAGTGCATCCAAAAGTTCGGTATCGAGATTTTTCCGGAAATACTTATATTGGGACTCCCTCAGTCCAAAAGAAGCATGTTTAAAGAAAATATCTGTGTGTGTGTGTGTGTGTGTGTGTGTGTGTGTGTGTGTGTGTGTGTGTGTGTGTGTGTGTGTGTGTGTGTGTGTGTGTGGACAGTATAACTTACAAACGAAAATAAATTAAATATCAAACTTGGTACTTAAGGTCAGCATTACGCCAGAAAGATTTTCAAGAAAATCCTCTATCCCAAGTTATTCCTTATATAGATAATTATTCTAAACTTTTGGTTTGATCAAAAATGGTTCAACGATTTTGCTTAAAATATGCATCTTTAAGAAATTCTTATGACATGCGGGTGTAACATTTTTTTTCTTCAGGTTTCATTTATATTCGTCTTTTCCTTTTGTTTACTTGCTTTATCTCTCAACTTGGTTTTGCGAATCTTTTTGAATGTTAGTAGTAGCCAATGCATAAGAATATGCAAATACAATAAATTAAAAGTAGTACAGTGTGTTCGTAAATTGGCCGGATCGCACTATGGCTGCATCGGACCGAGCGAAGACCGGTGCACCCTCCTCCAGTTACACGCAAACGACCGGCAAATCATGAGCATGAAACACTAACTACTGTACTAAGTTACCTTAGGCTTGCCTGCATCACAGCAAGTGTTGAAATCTATGAACTTCATCTCGAACACATTTCCGAAAACAATTGTGGTTTATCAAAAATCCCCATATTATTCATGAATTTTTCCCCACGCTGCAGCGAGTACGTGTAGAATTATCGTTCCCATAGTTTACGACACAACAGTTAATTCACACGTTTATGTAAATTCTATTTTTATTAGGTAATTTTTTTCGGCAACTAACAAGAAATGAAACATTGCGGGATTGGTTTCAGCACGATTCAGTTACAGCACACGCTACTGCGAATTCTATGCATTAATTGGGAAGTGTATATGATGTTACAATAATTAGTCGAGGATTGTGACTAATTCGTTCCTCTGAACTATCTCTATGCGATTTTTATTTATGAGGAACGTAAAAGAATTGCATTTAAGCATCAAATTCGTGAACGTTACAAGGATTTAAGGACAAAATCACGAGAGAAATACAGGCAATCAGTCAACGTGAACCTTTGCGAGTAAACCAGAATTGTTTTCGGAGGTATTGAGAATGTGTTCGCATTGAAGGTCATCAATTTCAAATCTGTTGTGATAAAGGTAAACCTAATATAAGTTAGTACAGAATTAGTCTTCCGCACTCATGACTTGTCGGTCGTGTGACTGGCGGAGGACACTCGCCCGGCCCGGTACCGCTGCGGAGTGGTCTGGCCAATCTGCGAACGCTCTGTATAAGAGATATATTAGATTAAAACAGTTGACTACTGCAGACGGAGATGGTAAACGTGTCTATGTTATATCTTCAGTAAGAGAAATTTTACCTTGAAACCGTTTACTGGCAGCAGACATAGAGGATCAACGTGTCTGTGATCTATCCTCAGCATAATAGTGAGTCCTGCATTGGCACCCGACGAAAGACTCCTATAGGGATACGGAGGTGCCAAAGTCTCCTTCTTGAGATATCCTTCCTCCAAGTTCCACTCTGCGCTTCTGTTACCGAAATTCAAGTGCTTGCCCCAACTTTGTTTGCTAGAATTAAGTACAAGTAGTATGAATTAGACACTTTATATAAGTAGTAGCTGAAATACCCGGCGTTGCCCGTGGTGTGATGATTTTATCCCTATGACTAGACTTAGATTGTATACTATAAAGAACATAGAATAAACAAAATACATAAATAAAGCCCAGGGAAAACACTATGCACAAGCACCGTATATCTCAGGAAGGAAAGCAAGTAGAGAAACCTGTGTGAATGTAAGACGTTGCATTTATAGAAAGTTGTTTGAATTCTTTATAGAAGAGGGAGTAGCGAAAGAGGCGTGATTGTGTTTCTAAAAGAAACGCGAGTAAAGATAATCGTGTGAATGTAAAGCGTTGCGTTTCAATTTTAAACATATGGAAAATTGTTTGAATTGTTTGTAGAAGAGGAGTATTAAACGAAGTATGATTGTGTTTCATAAAAAAGTGTAGAGAAAATCGTGTGAACGTAATGTGTTGTATTGTTATTGCAGCCATAGAAAATTGTATGAATTGTGTGCTGATGGGCGAATAGAGAAAGAAATGTAATAGTGTTTTGTAAAAGAAAACTGAGTAGAGAAAACCATGTGTATCTAATGTGAGCCCTTTCTGTTTTTCATAGAAAATTGTATTAATTGTACGTTGAAGGGCGAGTGGGGAAGGATATGTGAATTATTACGTAAAAGAAAAATGAGTAGAGAAAGTCATGTGAATGTTACGTTGTATAGTAAACATACAAACCTTCTCCATAGAAGAAAAAAAAAAAAAAAAAAAAAAAAAAACCACACACACAGATATGTGCGTGCTGAATTTTGCGGTGTTCGACAAAGCAGTTTACTTCTTAGTAAACGAAGTGTCCGAAGTATCCGAAAATTCGAATGGGCTGCGTGATATATAAGCAAAAAAATTTAAGTTTTGGATACTTTATTGGCTCTTTGTTTCTAATTTCTGTTATGATAAGCTAAATAAATAGAATTCAAATATTTGCAGCTATCTTATATTGTAAACACATTACATTTTTCAATAAAACCGTAGCGTTTCTTTTTTTTAAAAAGAATATGAAGCAAAATCCATGCAACTGCAGTCAAACGTAAACCCGTCAGCTTCCAAGGATGACATTACACCGGTTATGTCACTTGGGCCCTCCTCGCCTTTTACCACATGCATATTTGACTGCAGTTGCTGGAATTCGAACTTATTACCTTTGGCTATAAATGGATGGCCAATACATTTCGCATTGCTCTAGCGATCACGGCTATTCGAATCGATTCGGCTGAGGTGCCTCCGAAAGGGATATGAAAACTGGTTTAGGAATTAGAAGAAACAAAAGTGTGATTACGTTTCATAAAAGAAAAGTGAGTAGAGCAAACCGTATGAATGTAATATGTGGCATTTCTATTTCAGTCATAGAAAATTGCATGAATGGTATGTTCAAGGGCGAGTAGGGAAGGATATGTGGATGAATTACGTAAAAGAAAAGTAGGTAGAAAAAACCACGTGAATGTTACTTGTATTGTAGAATGGATAGCATACAAACCTTGTCCATCAAAAAATACATACACATGCCAAATTTCGCAGTGATCGGTCTAGGGGTTTAGGAATGCATAGAGGACAAATATATACATAAGTTCATATACAGAGTGTCCCAAAAACACCAACAACTCTTAGTATGTTGTGCGGGACGGCAAACTGATCTGCGTTGAGGTAGGAACCCTTGTCTGGAAATGCACGGTTTGGACGCTGTAGCGCATTGAAACGTGAGATCGTCGTACGTTCACATTTCGTCAATAAACCCAACCTCGACTTGTTTACATTAGAAACGGGCTTCGAACTGTGTACCTCCTACATTATTGCAGATCCTAAATCGGCGATGGTGAATCTCATGCACATGACCCAATATGTGCGGTTGTCTTTGGAGATTTTAAATCGCTCCATGTACTCGAGCCATAAGGTCCTCCGCTGAAGGAGTACCATACACCATACTCTGCATACAACTCCACAGAAAATAGTCGAGAGGTGTCATATCTGGCGACTGAACTGGTCCTCCTCCACCAATCCCTCGATTTGAATATGCGGCGTTCTGGTGATTCCACAGGTTTACATCAAAGTGTGCTGGAGCTTATGTCGGCCATTTCCGCAGCTGTGTACTGGTACATGTCGCAGTGCTATTAAAACGTTATTGTAATGGAAACTACACAAGTAAGGCAGTACGATGCGCACCAAGGACTCTATGGAGCAATTTAGCGCAATGCTCAGGTCGTTCATCCCAGTGTACAGATGGCTAAAGAGTTGTATAGCTTTTGTATTCAGATATCAAAACGAATCTCAATAAATTGTCAAAACCGTTCGTACTCAAACTCAGATGCTCTCCAGCGTCCAAACTGCATTTTTGCGAACAGGGCTTTCTATTTGATAACCGATCAGTTTGCCATCCCGCACAACATACTAAGCGTTGTCGGCGTTTTTTTTTGGGGGGGGGGGGTACCTAGTATACAAAAAGCACGGAGAATGCTTAGTATGTTGTGTGGGATGGCAAACTGGTCGGTTTTCAAGGAGGAACTCCTATCCGGAAATGCACGGTATGGGTGCTGGAGAGCCTCGAAGTTTGAGAACGAACGGTTGTGACAACATGTTGAGATTCGTTTTGGTATCTTTTGGTACGGAAGGTATGCAACCATTAAGCCATCTGTGTACTGCAGATGAACGATCTGAGGAGCCTGAGTCCTTGGTGCGCATGCTACCGCGTTACTTGTGTAGTTTCCGTCACAGGAACGTTTAAACAGCACTGCGACGCGTATTAGTGCATAGCTGTGGAAATAGCCAACTTGAGCTCCAGCACACTTTGATGTATGTGTGCGGAATCACCTCAACGTCGCTTATTCAAATCGATGGATTGGTAGAGATGGACCAGTTTCATGGCCAGCACGGTCTCCAGATCTGACGCCTCTCGACTATTTTCTGTGGTGTAGTATGAAGAGGATGGCGTATGGCACTCCTGTAACGTTAGCGGAGGACCTCATGGTTCGAGTCCACGGAGCGCTTGAAAATCTTCAAAGATAACGTGCACGTACTGGATCGTGTGCACGAGGCTCAGCACTGCAGCATATAGGAGGTACACAGTTCGAAGCCCGTTTGTAACGTAGACAGCTCAATGTGCAACTCATTGTGGGTTTATTGACGAAATAAGAACTCATACGTACATCATACTTCGATGCGCTACAGCGTCCAAACCGTGCACTTTTGGACAGGGGTTTGTTCTCGAAAACCAAACGTTGTCGATGATCATTAATTCATTATACATAATATATTTTACGATATAGATATTACGATTACCGGTGATCGTCCATGGGACGATTATTATCAACAATAGACGCCGAGAAAGTCACGTTTCAATTCTTTAAATTAATAACATTTAATGTTTAAGATTTTAAACTATTTAGGATCAAACTGAATTGAGAGCAGAGCATGTCAAAATCAGAGTTTAAGCCAAAAAATAAAACAATGTCGCAAAAATGCTCAAATCAGAATTTACATTTTTGCAAACTATAATATTTGTGCACAATTGTACTTTGAGATTTTGTGGTTACACTAATGCGTTTAATATGCCTTTGTTGTTAGCAAGCACTGAACTCAGAGGAATAGAATTATACTGCGAAATTACTACACTCACGCTTTAGCTGTGAAGAGGTTCTTTGCTGGGAGGATGTTGAAGGTATAACAGACACCATCATCGGTAAGGATAGAGCTGAACAGTTCAGCGCAGTCTCTTTGTTCGGACCTCCATGAGCAAAGGTGTAACAACTCTTGTAACGAGGGAGTCACCTGAAATACAATTATCTTAAGTTATACGTTGTAATGAAGTACCAGAGTTATGTTTAAACTAAATTATCAGTGGAGTCAATTTCCTTTCCTGTTATTGAGGGCTACTTTGCACCTGGCATCCTGGCTCTTTGCCTTTCAGTTAGCACTTATTTTTCCCTTTTCTTTCCTATTCTCTAATAGCTACTTTCTCATTACTCCTTCCTGCTCCTTTCTCTTTTGTTTCATTTTACTTTCCAAAGCCATTTTCCTTAATTTTCCTTGTAAACACCCCCATGTTCTCCATATCCCTTAACTGTTGATATTCTTATAGGAGTCATTTCCTTGCTCATTTTACCCCACGTTCACTCCCCCCTCCACTTCTCTCCACTTTCTCCACTTCTCTATTTACATTCTACCAAGTAATTTATCTTATTCTCCTCTCCACATAATTTGTGACATGTTCCCTCTTAAATTTCTAAGAAACATTGCTTATGTCATATCTTCCCTTTCCTGTCTCCTGCTCAAGTCAACATAATCTTTCTTAATCTCCCCAATCTCTCTTGGTGGTTCTATATACATTTAAGCATTTTTTGTTTTCGAGACTTCCCCAGATTTCTTGTTTTTCAATATCTTCTATCCTATTTTTCACCACTTTTCAAACCCTATTATCATTATCTCCCTCTAATCGCCAAATATCCCCCATTTTTATATTATCCTATCTTATTCCTATCCCTGCTGACTAGCCATTCTTATCTGAAGTTATCTTCTATTGGTTCGCGCAAATTTTCGATATATCTTGATTTTCTCTTTGAAGACAGTTATGCAAATATTTCAAGATTCTTTCCATAATTAGTACTTTATTTCCTTTTGTGAAAATTATAATTTTTTATTTAACTACATTTACTCGAATTCCACATTCTATAGAAAAGTTATGTAACTGATTAATAATTGTTCTTTGCAAGCCTGCCATAAAGCAATCCTGGTATATCTTTGTTCATTAACATAGAGCGGTAGCCATTACATTCCTAGAGCTCTTTATGATATTGTAAATCTTATCCTGAGAAGACAAATGTCAGGTAACTAAGCTATCTGACCTCGGGATCATTTGTGCACAATTTCACTAACCTCATTCATTCATTCATCGTCCGATATGACATACTACACTGGAAGAGACAGAAGTTGGTCAAAATGTTTGTGTCACAATGAAAATATTATACATTTACGTACAACGCTTTATGCAAATTTAGCATTAAAATACATAAAACAAATTAATAAATTTGCTATATGAAAAGTTGTGATGTATCATAGATCACAGATGTATGACGTAATATGGTTACTAAGCAGATGTTTCACTATTACAGCACGTATAGATCAAAATGGAAGCTAATGATAAAACTATTAAAAACTATTGAAAATATGGATTGTGAGTATGCCAAGTAACGCAGGCTCTTATGATAGTGATGACATCATTGCTGTCTTGTTGTCATGGTAATTACGTCATTCATTTTCTGACACTGATCTCAGAGATAGGGTAATTTGACACGATTTATGTCATCATAATAAGCCGTTTTAATGCTAGGATTGCATAAAAGGTTTTATACGTATATGAATTTATGCTCTGATGACAGATACTGTAAGTGAATTCTTGCATAACTTGTTAATATTTTGTTTCATGAATTTATTTTGATTGTTCTATTTTCTATTTTATTTTTGTGCTTTAAAAATAAAGAAACAAAAAAGGAGTAAAATAAAATGGCTCTCACATATTTGCCTCAACAAAAGCATATCGGTATAAAACTTCACAGTTCCAAATTAAATTATCATATTATCTTCACTTTATTGTGTTGAAAAATGCTGAAATGTACTTCCAAAAATGTATAATCCCCACAATATGCCTAAATTGGAAATGATGCCCTTTTCCTTTGATTGGTAAAAAATATCCCACATCAAGGAAGTGTTACAAAATGAGGTTACGAGGTCGGTAATGTCCATGAACGAAAGCAATCTCAAATCTGTCGATGCACGAACAAAATGAAAAAGACAGAACATTTGTATATCTTAGCACTGTTTTTTTTTTTTTTTTTTTTTTTTTTTTTTTTTTTTTTTTGCAAAGAATTAATTTCGAATAAGCAGCTACATTAGCACAATAGTGCATGTAACGCGGTTGTCGATTCTATGTTCAGAAAGTTAAACATAAAGAGTTCATTAACATTTTTTACTTTCCATACTACGTATAGTATAGTAAAGAAGTATTGTGTTGCACCCGAAAATTCGATGTCGAGATTTCACCGAAAATATGTTTTGAGGTCCCCTGAATAAAAAAAAAGCAGTTTTAAAAAAAGGTCCGTGTGTGTGCGCGCGAGTCTGTTATTGTGTGTCTGTCAGTCAGTGAACAGCATAACTCAAAAACAAAAAGTCGGTTAAAAAGCAAAGTTGGTATTTAAGTTTAATATATTTCAAGGATGCCACACGAAGATTTTGAAGAAAATTGATTCATCCTAAACTATCCTTTACATGGAGAACTTTTCGAAAACTTTGATCTTCTTGAAAATGGCTCTAACAATTTTGATTAAAATGCCATATGTGTGAGATATTTTTATGACAAATGAAATCTACAACTTGAATTTTCTGACTATAGCCCCTGTAGTTGTATTTACTCTGGACGACTTTTGCATAACTGGTAAACCATCAGAAATACGCCAAATCTTAGTATACAAAAATGTAGATCTTGCTAAAATACACAGTTGATGTCCAAATACAATTTTTATAGAGTGAACCACTTCGGAGATATGCCTTGTTATTTGTGTGAGTTTTGGAGAACTTATACTTCTGTCAAATGGAAAATCGTTATTCTAATTTTTTATATGTTAACCGTGCAAAGAAAAGAATTTCAAAGCTTTAAAACATTTGTCTATCGCTAAAGCCTACTGTATTCCCACATTTTCCTTACACCTACAAGGAAATACGCAAATAACATAATTTGTGCAAATGTTTTCTCAACTAACACGAAGATAAGAGTTTGAGGAATGGTTAGTACAATAGTAGAGAAAGTCATGTGAGTGTAACATGTGTATACTGTAGTGCTAATGTTACCCCGGAGTCCACGGAAAGAGCCTTCTTTCTGTAAGCAGCAATGAGCCGGTGCATGTCTGGAATAGACTGGATCATCCCAGATACGCAGAACATACACGAACTAGCGTGCGAGTGTGCGTGATGTAATGCATTTCTGATTCATGCACGCAACTCGCTTTTTTGTCGCAGCTAATCAGCAAAAGCACCGAGGGTTAATGTATGTTTCATCTGCGTTAATAATAGATAGGAAAAAAGAACAAGGAAGTGAAGGAGAACCCCCTATATGGCAAATAACGTTGACTTTCTGTAAGAGCCGAAATTAACTTTACAATATCATCAAGACAAGTGTTCCCTAACACAGGCTTTGTATACCTACACTAAGGTATACAAAGCTTGAGAAATTCATTTCTCACGGTCGAGACTCGAGCTAGGAGTCTCCAGCTTCCCGTACCGGCTCTCTAAGAGCTACCGTGACCAGTGGCCTCAGATGTGTGGAGAAGGTTCTTCCAATATTTAATTGTTGCCTCCATTACATTTTCACTGATGTATTACCACGGGACCAGCATATTGTAATTATTTCTCTCTTCAGGGATTTTATTTTCTTTACTTTTACAATTACTATGGCCTTACCCGACACAAATTAACACTTACACATCCAAAACTTATTTCTTTACATGAACTTACACGAACTCGCCATTTTCAACTCCAAGTTATTCTCTCTGCCTCCTTGGCAACCTGACATCATGCCAACGAGCATTAAATTTGGGATGCTTCGACACGGAACCTCGAAGCAATGGCCTTGGCCTTGCGCCGTGGGCTTAGAGGAAATGGTTACCAAAAGTTCTATACTAAGGCTTTACCAGAAGTATTATTTTGAAGTTCCCTGAACCCAAAATAAGATCCGTGAACGTTACTGTGTATATATATGTTTGTCTGAACGGTTGTGACATAAGTATCAAACCTCATATTTAAGTATTTAAATTTATTTCAAGATTGCAACATGAAGACTTTCACGTTATTCTACAGTTTATATGGTAGGAAAATGTTGCCTTATTTTTTATTTTCTCAAAAATCTCTTTAAAAATTTCGATTACTATACCATTTACGTTTAAGATATTACCATATAATTTCATTTAATTTTTAAGAAGGCTGTCGAAAACAGAAGCCTTCCTAACCATGGGTTTCTTGCCGCTAGGTTTTCCTTTCCAAAACTATTTAACATCTTTCGCATAACTTTTACTATCTTCTAACCCAAGGGTCGAGCGCCCTCTGAACGTTTAATCTGAGTTTTTCTAGATAACTGTATTCTAGAAGGAGGTGTTCAGGAGTTTCTACAGATTATTTACAGAGGACCGGCACCAACGAGTTTATAGTCTGGAGATAGTTCTTGAAGTTACACATGTCCAGTAATTAATTGCTTTACCAAGTTTCCCTGAAAATGAGGGCTTTGGTTACGTAAATATGCGATGCTTTGACTATGGTTTTACCCAATTTTTGATCATCAACATACCTATTCCTTGTTAGTCCATTGATGTAGTGCAGTTCTCAGTGTTTTTACTTATTGGTAACTTTGGCTTTGGTCCAATAAAAAGGATTTCCGCCCCTTTTTGGCAAGTTTATCTGCTTCTTCATTGTCCTCAATGACCAGGTACTCAATTGAGTTCGATAATAAATTTCACCTAAATAATCCAAAAGATGATTCAACAAATTAATAAACTGGCGAAAAAAGTTTTATTGCAATGGATTCTATCTCTTTGTGGAGTGGATGATAATGGAAAAAAAATTTTTTTTGCAAAGAAAGGAACCCAAATTAAACACAATACTATTATAAAATTTCCTTATGAATCAATAAAACGCATGTAAAAAGAAAAATAAATAGAAAATATATCAATAAAATAACAGAAGAAAATAAAAATTGGCTACAAATGGCACAAAATCTACAATAATGCCAAAATTACCGAGAAAATCACCCATTGTCACCTTTCGTCTCATAACTGGACATGATTGTCTGAATAACCATCTGCGGTTAGCGCGCTCGCCTACCACCTAGGTGGCCCGGGTTCGATCCCAGGGACCCGCATGTGGTATTCGTGGTGGACGAAGCGGCGTCAGGGCGGGTTTTCTCCGGGTGCTCCGGTTTCCCCCGCCATCTCATTCCACCGGTGCTCCATCTTCATTCCATGTATCATCAGTGTCACCGCCTGCGGTGCCGTAGTAGTAAAAGCGGGCGTTAAACACTACAACAAACAAACTGATTAACCATCTCTATAGGAAATGCTCCCAAAGCAAGGGAAAAGCACCAGACAACCGCAAAACCACCGCCCCATTAGTCTCTTGTCTACTATTGGTAAATTGCTCGAAAAACTTATACTTTCTCGACTTCAAAAACAAGTTTCGGAATCCCATGAACTTTCAAATTCACAGTTTGGCTTTCGAAAAGGACATTCTACTGAGTTACAGCTTCTCAGGCTAACTGATGACATAACAGAGCAATTCAACAACGGGGCTTCAACGTTGGCGCTATTTCTGGACGTAGAAGCCGCATTCGACCGGTGCTGGCACAATGGCCTTATTTATAAACTGCACCACAATTTCCCGGCTCTTCAAAATTATCTATACTTGCTGCACAATTTTTAAAAAAAACGGAAGTTCTACGTCCAAGTGGGCCGCTCCTCCTCACGGGAGCGAGTGATGCGAGCTGGCGTCCCACAAGGGGCAATCATCTCGCCCTTTTTGTACATACTATTCACCAACGATTTCCCAGTGGACGCCAGATGTAAGGTCGCCATGTATGCTGACGACACTGCAATATACAACCACCATAGAAATCCACGATTCGGCCTTGCAGAAATGCAACGTTATGTTAACAACTTCCTCTCATGGCAACATGACTGGAAAATTAAAATTAATCCCAACAAATGCCAGCTATACATTTCTCTAAGCGGCATCACACTTTGACAATGGACCTAACGGTCGGTGGTCAGGTATTGCACTGTCGTCGGCAAGTTAAATACTTAGAGGTTACCTTGGACCGCACAATGTGCTGGTCCACCCACATAAAAAATAGCGCCAACAAAGGCAGACAGCGGTTAAAGTTATGCGCCCCCATCTTCCGCAGCAAACAGCTGCAATTGAAATCCAAACTCGTCCTGTATAAAGCTTTCATCCTGTCAGTGGTTCTTTACGCGTGTGTGGCCTGGGCAAACGCCTCAAAAACCGCCCTGAAGACTATCCAAACCCTCCAAAACCTCTCCCTCCGAAAAATCCTCTCTGCTCCCATCCTAACTACTAACCAAACCCTTCACCACGAAACCCAGATCCCATCCATACCCGAGGCAATAACAAAAAGAGCCGCTGTCGCGTGGGCGCGCATCAGGAATCACCAAAATGACGTGATTGCCAATATTGGCAAGGGCGAGCCAAAACATCGTAAGCATGCTAGAATTAAAATGTTCTAGACATTGCATGGCTCGCCGACTGATGCGCATCCATGCAACCCAGGCCCTAGGCCACACACTCCGGAAGAGGTCTGTGCCTCGGAAACGCCACAGGAGCTGCAACCTGGCCGCACAGGAAAACTGCGGAAAAACTGTAAATAGTGAAATGTATATAGTGCAGTGTAAATAAGTATATACGAGCGCGCGCGCGCGCGCGCGTGTGTGTGTGTGTGTGTGTGTGTGTGCGTGTGATGGGACATATGTGTGGTATGCCCAGGAGTGAGTGAGTGTATGTATCCGTGTATATAAATTAAAAAAAAGTATCAAAAACAGACAGACAAAAGACTGAGAATACGCCCAAAAACTGTTCTCGGTGGGCTAAAGCTGCTCACTGAATGGGTTTTTTGATGATATAAAAGCTAACAAGAGTACCCATGTAAATATTGTAAATTATAATTAATGTCAATTTTAGCCTGTAAGCCGGGCCCCTCTGTACCGGCACCAGGCAAATTTTTCCTCAATAAAATAAGTCTAAGTCTAAGTCTAAGGCCTCTCAACCTCCCCAAACTGCCTACTGTATACAGAGAAGAAATTATGAATATGGAACATCCAGTATCATGCCAAGCTTGGAAGATGTATGCTGACATTGTCACCAAATACTGGGAAGCTAGAAGGAGAATTACTTCATTGTCAATTCCTGCACATTAATCTCTCTCACTCTCTCTCTCTCTCTCTCTCTCTCTCACACACACACACACTCTCTCTCTCTCTCTCTCTCACACACACACATTTTACCTTAAGTAAACCTTTGCGTATCGCTTATGATTTCCAAGTGATATAAAATTATTATACTTTAATAAGAATTCAGAGGTTTTTTTAGGTTTTTCTCAGACCATTGAGGATATGCAGTGTCATATCTCAAATACACTTATACTTTAATCAAAATCGTTACAGGCATTTTTGAGAAAATAAAATACAAAGGTTAGTTACTCTTACATAAGTTCCATCTGAGTAAGTGGGAAAACCACACACGGAGGGTGGGGCGGGGGGGTGAGGGGAGGGGAGGAGAGGAGAGGAGGTGTATATTATAATTATATGCTGCTACTACTACTATACCTATACTACTTCGTTTAGCGGAACGCAAATACAGCAGAGAAATTGTGAAAGGTTTGCTGCAGACATACTGACGGTGCATAAAAGCTAATAGGAGATTTCGAAATCGCCTCTCTATAATTTGATATAGTAGGCAAGCAATCCGATCTGCTCTCGCTCATTTGAAATACCCCAACATGAATCATAAAGCTAATATCTTTGTGAAACTGAAAATTATATAAATATGGCATATCCCATTAAGCAACAAGACCAAGCATTAAATTACGTAGGTCTGCTTCAAAGAAATTATTCTTTCTTTCCAAGCGTTGCTTCTGGTCGAGGTCACACAGCTTTAGGAATAACTGGCGGTTACCTGTTCTATGTAAGACACAGCATGATTACTGGTGAAACTGCTACCATTGAAGTCGCCTTCACAAACTAAGGATGAATAATCAAGCTGGGTTAATCTGAAACAAGAAATTGCTTAAAGTAAGTTCAGCAACACCTGTCGATATTTCACCAGGGTGGCGAATAAATTAAAATCAGCGCTTTATTTTAAAGCAAACACAAAATTGAATGGCAAGTAGCAGGAGGATTTGATCAACGCAACACCCAATCACAGGCTTCTGGTAAGCCATGCGGAGTTGTATAGTTAAACATTCTGTGAACTCACGTTGTTTGTGCCCACACAATTTTTTGTACAGCAGGAAAGAGAATAATCTGATCGTGAAGTGGTCAGCTATCAGCCACTATTAAACTTTGTGTTTGCCATAAATAATTGTTATCAGTGGATATTCCACTGAACTTTTTCAGTACGTTGATACTATCAATACGTTCACAAACGTGATTTTACTTTTTCATTAAAGTAGTATCAAAAGATGTTATCTGTTAATTAGTTAAATGTTTCTCTTCAAAATTCTAGAAAATGTGAAATTTCAAATATGTAAGCATTACAAATGTTAAATGTAAAAATCAGTATGCTATATTTATGATTTCAAAATGCTATAAGTCATCACTCCTTACTATGAGTTTGTTGGGCTTCATTGGCAGGCAGGGAGGAGATAAGGGGAGGTGGAGATGGACGGGGAGCAGGGAAAACAGTATATTAACTTAAGTGCGACAATTTCATTATTAAAAAACAGTTTCTATAAGAGAAGTGAATAAAAGTAAAATGGTGTGTGTTTATGTGCTCCATAGATTCTTCTTCTTAATAATAATAATAATAATAATAATAATAATAATAATAATAATAATAATAATAATAATAATAATAATAATAATAATAATAATAATAATAATAATAATAATAATAATAATAATAATAATAATAATGATAATGATAATGATGATGATGATGATGATGATGATAATGATAATGATAATGATAATAATAATAATAATAATAATAATAATAATAATAATAATAATAATAATAATAATAATATATATATATATATATATATATTATTATTATTATTATTATTATTATTATTATTATTATTATTATTATTATTATTATTATTATTATTATTATTATTATTATTATTATTATTATTATTATTATTATTATTATTATTATTATTATTATTATAAAATGGGATATTCCGCATCATTAAGTTTTTTTTTCGGCAATGCAAAACTTGCTCAGCTAGAGCTAGTAGCTTGGATGACCAAGTAGTTTTAGTTGTCTTTATTTCTTTTTCTTTTGTCTTAACCTCATATAACAAGGAAGCGCGCAATTTTCGTTACCCTGAACTTGGAGCCAGATGTTAAGCAAGTCCGGCCGGTCTAATCATGTTTTTGTTTTCATTTTTATCCCTCCCCTTTCTTACCTTGAATTAATTGCGAAAGAGCATCCTTGTGCTTTGGACACGAGAAAAGAAAGCAAAGCAGTACTGAGGAAGACGCCAAGACCCGAGGGAAAATGAAGAAACGGGAGTATTAAATGTATTGAGTGGAGAAAATTCTCAACGTAAATAAAGAGAAAAGTATGGAACTCATGTCGAGTTACAGATGTTTTAGCGATGGGACAAGACCAATAGAAATGCCGATTCCATATAGGGGTACCTACAAACAACTACAATTCTGAGCCACCTCTTTCATAAGATGCTGATCAAAACCGTTGTACTTAACTTGGAGAAGATAGTTTCTTCTCATCTGAAGTCCCAACCAGTTTGTCTCTTCCTCATTTGTTTTTGGTATCGTTCTTCCTTCTCCCTCTCCATAAAACGTCTTAGTAATCCCGTCATTACAAATTGTTACTGTAGGTTCCTATTGGCACCTATTATTTTTATGAGAAATTAAGGTGTTCAAAGCTCTGCACATTATTAAATACAGAGTAATTAAGATCTGGGTTTATAATTGCTTACCATGCTGATAGTAGACTACGTCACAGTAACTGCTCATTGTAACATTGCACTGAGTGCATTGCAAGGCGCAGAGGTTCCATGCACCGTGCATCGTGGTGACTCGGTTAAGTTCGTCTCAACTCGCGTGCTGCAGATAGACTGGCTTGGTTATCAGTAGGCTTTGGTACACTGTTTACAAGCGAGCGCTTAGGGTGAACGACAGGCAGCGCTTGGGGAGGGGGAGGTACCAGTGAAACTGTGTGCATGTAACCATTTTCCAGCCAAAGTGCAACAAAACAGCAACCGCGTCCGAAGTCTACTTGTCAGTAGATGGCGGAAGATTTGTGCAATAACCCGCAAGTTTGCTGGACATGGGTTCTACTGTTGCTAATCTCGCATGTGCACAGCTGCAGGCGTCTGTTGATGCGCGTGTAAATACGGCGGCTCTACGGTACCGGTTACGTCATTCGTTCTCCGTGTCCAAATAACCCATATCACATGTGACTACACGAGGTCCCACGTTCTGTTTATAACTGAAAATAGATACCTGGAATATAAGTACCTAGTAATGGATCAACCTGCTCTAAAGGAAGCAGAGAATGCCGAAAGTACATTTAAATTAGAGTGGGAGCTTTCTTATTTTTGTTAGTTATGAAAAACCAAACATCTCATCTGTGTTATAATTACGTGTGTAAGAAACTCATCTGTTGAAAGATACTATAACAGAGCACTGGCAAATCACTCGTATGTTGAAGTTATAGGGGACGCTAGGGAGGAAGAATTAAAGTGGTTGCATCTTCATTCAAAAATAAGGTTTGCATCACTAGTTTCTAGATCATCAAAACAAAATGCAAATTTGGTCACAAAAACCAAATTAACCAGTTTAACATTACGCACCGCACGTAAATATTAGACTGATAAAAGTGAAGAAGGGAGGAACGGCAAAGCGAGCGAGACAAGCTTAAGGAAAGAGCAAGCGGAAGTTTGCACTGAGGTGCTTTTCGTAGCCGCGTTTGTACCTTGCAATGCACAGGTGCATGCTCTCTGAGAGAACCTGTTCTGATTTCATAAATATTAGGATCTGTATTGGTAGTCTTCTGTTAAAATTAATAACAATTATATTTTTTTTAACTTACTGGTCTTCGGTGAGATGAGGGTGGCCCATGTAAACAGCCGAGTAGTTGAAGAGTGTCTGCTTCACCTTGATCTCGCTGCAAATAGTCACGGCTGGAAATGGAATTTCCCAAATTCTGCTTGATCGTTCCGAGAAAGTGACTATTACTGGAGATGCGTGCCATCTCTCCCACACTTTGGCAATGTAACCCCAAGAAACGACCAGACTCATGAAGAAAGCGCAGATCCAAAATATCCTGAAAAAAGATTCTCTTATTAAAACTATGATAAGTTTATAATGACTGAAATAATAAAGCAATAGGGAACAGGTAAAAAGTATAGAAAGCGAATTTAGTAAACTGCAAGGGTACCGTGATTATTTAACAAGGCCTTTGTAGCTTCCCCTTCTTTACTTCTCTTTACCCCTCTACAGTGACATCAGTATTCAAATTACTGACTAGCCATAGTTATAACCAATGACAGTTGATTATTTCTGACGGCTCACTAAATGGTTACACAGCTGTTGCTTGATTCACAGCATGTCGTACACATCAGAAGCTACACTGACCTGACTATTGGCCTATGGCAAGCTGATAACACAGTTCGACACATTTTAGAAATGGTGCAAATTCACAGAAATGTAAGTAAGTTTGAATACCACCCAAGAAAGGTGGTTTATTGCATAGGTATTACAAGAAATCCTTTCATTCGAAAGCAGAAACTATATTATAATACAGTAAAACCTGCCTAAAACGTAACACGATCGTTCCAGTAATATTTTTCCGTTTTCACGGGTTTCCGTCTTACAAAGGATTGTACATATTTTATTAAACAAAGTACGAAAAATATAATTGTTTAGGGTTGAACTGAAGGAATAATTTAAAATAAAATTCTGTAAATAAAAATAGGTTTAATTGTATGTTTTGCTGTATTTTGAACTTCCATGTCATACATAAATGCAGTTTCTCCATTAGTTTCTTTTTTCTCCACATATCTGTCAAAGTGCACTGTCGCGGCTTCTTCACAAGAGAACGCTCTATGATCTCCTTTGCATCCTGCATCAGCTTCAGGAGTTCTGGAACATTCTTGGAAGCTTCAAATTCCTGAAGGTCACTCACAACAGATGTGCGAATTTTTTACTCCCTTTCGTTGGCTTCGTCGTCGTCGTCGTCGTCGTCGTCCATTCCTTCCATGACTTCACAACTGCTATTTCCAGCAGCAATATCTGCCGCACTTTGAATGTCTTCAGTAGTGGCAAGTTACTTATCAAAGCATGTAACTATGTATTAAACAGTCTTAGGCTATTGATGCAAACGGTGCTGGAAAAAACTATTCCTTTTCCCGTTAGTTTTACGGTTTAGAGTGTTATTTAACATAGGAAATAGCTCCGTTCAGAGTTTTATGTTCCAGTTGTCCAGGTTTCCGGTATATGAAGGGTCCGGATTAGTCAGATTTTACTGTATAACGTAATAGACAAACATGTTTAAAGCTATTTCGATAGGAATTTTAATTCCAGTATAAATGTTCGGAGAATTTGTAGAAGGATTAAACGTTTTTATGTTTTTCAATGTATTATTGCGTTATATTTACTGTAAAACTTTACACGTTTTTATGATTCTAAGGGAAACGTTAAACCTTTTCCTATAACAAAGAACCGTTTAGCTCAAGAAATGCTGCTTATCTCAAGCAACAATTGCAGTATTTTCCATAGCAGACATTAAGAATTTGGAGATAAATCTAAAGAAAATTAAAACGTGGCTTTTCTACGAGGCCAGGCGTATCTACCCTTCCCCCACTTTTCCTTGACCACATTAAAGCGCCAGCCTCTATCCGCATAATGCAACTGTCAGCACTTCATTGGTCATTAGCTATGCTTTACCTTTTACAAGACCCCGAAAAACGATAAGAAACTGAGAGATATTCCCAAACTGTGCATTTTACTACATTTGTTCTGTGTGTATGGAAATGAACTTATACCCTAACGACTATATCACCATGTAGAAGACTAGTTGAGGGGTAATGTGATTGTGTAGTGAATAATGGTGTCGCCCTAGTCAAGGTGAGCAGCACTGGCATGCGAACAAACCTTTGATACTAAATAACTACTGTTTTCCTTCTTCCACTGCATGAAATTAGACCTCATGTTTGTTTCCCTAAGCAATCAGTAAACCCTTCCATCTACACGCGGATAGATTGTGAAGTACGCAACAAAAGCCTAACAAAATGTTTTACTAGATTTGTTTAATCACAATAAGCAGTGAATCGCATAAAAAGGAAGTAATATGATACATAAGGTTGAATTTAGATTTAAATATACATAAAAATGAGAATATAGCATATACACATACACATAATGTACACAAAATTAGGATTTATGCTTAAAATTGCATAAAACATTAATTATTTCTAACATTTAACTAAATGCCAACAGTATAATGAATACATTATATTTTTAGAATGTAAGTTTCAAGACAAAGTACATTATGAAGTTACTATTATGTTGAAAAGTGTACTCTATTAGTTTTTGAGGTAACTGTAGTGTAAGAATTTAACCTTCACGGGGAAAAATACGTTGTGTTGCATTTCACATGACTTCTCTACTACCAACCTGTTTTTACAAAGACTTATTCTTTTGTCTACTTTTTGATAATCGACATAAACATTTATTAGACAGTTACATATATTTTCATTGCCGGTATAAAGAATACAGAAGGTTAAAGCGATAGCCGGATTTTTAAAAAGAGGATCACTATGAATGCCTATAATTTCTTGTTTCTAGCACGACCTCAGGAGAAAAATAACACAATTTCAAGAAGGCATAAACATTTGAAAGTTCAATACAATAATATAGTATATCCCAAGATCTCGCCATAAAAACACTTTGTTTTACAAATATTGTGTGCTTTAACAAAATATCTACATTTTCATCAAAATCGTTAGTCATTTTTGAGAATATTAAGAATAGCAACACACTTTTGTGTAAAATATAGCTTGGGGTGGAGGGATTTTCTTAAAAAACTTGGTGTCACATCCTTGGGAGAAGCACGTTAGGTATGTAATCGATTCTCATTTTTGAGTTATTACTATTCACAGTCACACGGCATGTGAATCCATTTCGCGTGCGAGTATGTGTGTGTGTGTATGTGTGTGTGTGTGTGTGTGTGTGTGTGTGTGTGTGTGTGTGTGTGTGTGTGTGTGTGTAAACAGCATAACTCAAAAACGAAAAGTCGGTTAAGAACAAACGTTGTTATTTAAGTTAAATATTTTTCAAGAATGCGACACGAACATTTTGAAGAAAATTCCTCATCGTAAACTACTTTTTACATGGAAAAAGTTTCGACAATTTTGATTTTTTTTAAATGGCTCTAACGATATTGATTATTACACCACATGTATAAGATGCTTTTATGGCAAGTGAAATTGATATTTTGAATTTTCTGGCTATAGCCTATGTAGTCCCGTTTACTCTTGATGACTTTTGCATAACTGGTAAACCGTAAGCGATAGACCAAATAGACAAAAATGTAGATCTCATTAAAACACACAAGTTATATATATATTGTGTGTAGTGAACCATTTCGGAGATATTCCTTGTCATTTGTGTGAATTTTGCAATACTTACTTTTCTCAAATGGAAGATCGTTATTCACCTTTTTATCTTTTGGCCGTGCAAACAGGATGGAATTTGAAAACTAAAAGATTTGCCTATCGCTCAAAGTATTCCCATATTCCTCTTGCACCTACAAGAAAATTAGGAATAAGATAATTTCCGCAAATGTTTGTCTTGACTAACAGGAAGCAGTTAGAGGAATAAGAGTTTGGAGGAATAGTTAGTACAGGAGGACAGAAAGTCATGTGAATGCAACACATCGGACGTTTTAATGAAGCAATGCATAGACTGTAATAATTATTCACTATGTTATTTTATTTTCACATAAATAGGTTTTAGCAAATTAAATTGATTGCATCAATGCGAATGGTAATAAATAGGAATAGAAAATGAAACATTGTGGTCTCTCTTTGTCTTGGGCTTGTTTTACGTAACTGCCTCTGACGCAGCAGTTCTAAGTAACCATTAGCGTCATAATAGAGCTGTTGTTTCTGACTGCTTTCAATACATCATCATAACTGACATGTGGTATTTCCATCCCTTAGATAAACGCAAATAGCTATTATAATTTTAGGCGTGCTCTCCGCCTAAATTTGCAAGTCAGTGTTTAGAACCAGTTTTTATTTGATAATGATCAGATGCGTGAATGGTTAAGTTTGCACCTGCGTGTTATGAATTCCAGGTACAAGAACATTGCTATCAATTTCTGAAATGAAAATAAATAAGTGTTTTTGTTGTGTTATTTTTTGCTATTTCTGCAAATTACGGGTCAAGAACAGTGCTTAAGATCTGAAAACTGAACTACTCCTTTTGCTCTATTTACACTAGAGAACTCATATAAACGCAAAAATAGTTTATATTTATAGCCACTAATCATCATCATCATCATCATCATCATCATCATCATCATCATCATCATCATCATCATCATCATCATCTTCTTCTTCTTCATCATCATCATCATCATCATCATCATTATCATCCTTCGGCGGCGCCGTGGCCGAGCGGTTAGCGCGCTCGCCTACCACCTAGGCGGCCCGGGTTCGATCCCAGGGACCCGCATGTGGTATTCGTGGTGGACGAAGCGGCGTCAGGGCGGGTTTTCTCCGGGTACTCCGGTTTCCCCCGCCATCTCATTCCACCGGTGCTCCATCTTCATGTATCATCAGTGTCACCGCCTGCGGTGCCGTAGTAGTAAAAGCGGGCGTTAAACACTACAACAACAATTATCATCCTTCTAGGTATTGGTCAGCGCAGAATTTTCTGTGCACTTCTTCCTTGGACGGCCGCTTTCCTGTTGGGCGATAATGGAACACTGCTTTAGGGATCCTAGTCCAGCGTATGCGAAATATGTGGTCATTTCAATTTTTATGGTGTTGTATGAAGTCTAACACAAGTTGAACCTTACTTTTTATAACGGATGTCGTCCATTTGTTATATGTTGTGATTCTCATGAGTCGCATTTTACTAGTTGTTCCACGTTCATCTGTTCTGGGTGTCCATGCCTCACTTCTATGGCAAAGAGTGGGTCGTGCCAGTCTTATAAAGGTGTTCTGGTACGTCGTTGTACTAGAGAGGGTTTCAGGAGTTTGCTAATGATACTCATAATTCGGTTAAATTTAATAATTTTTTCCGGAATGTCTAAGTCTTCAAGGAAACATAGTTTGTAGCATTCACTCTTTCTAACAATTTATTATTATATAAAGTTTACTAGGGATGGGATATTTCCCGCAAAATTCCATAATTTTCGATTTATCTTCATTAATTACCACATACTTCATCCTTATGATATTTAGGTGATGAACAGAGTATTGAAGATCACTTTCATTATTTGGTAGTAATCCAAGATCATCAGCAAAGAGCAGAACATAATTTTTGGAGATATTTATTGATTATTTTGATTGTACCATGTTTTGTTTTCTCCAATCTTTAATTACAGCCCTAATAATAAAAGTTAAAAAAAGGTAATGTGTGTTAACATATGTATATGCGCGCGCATGGGTGTGTATGTGCGAATAATTTGACAACTATCAAATTTGTTACTTAAATCATGATCTAAAAGATGCTAGGACAATATTTTCAAGGAACTCTACATCTCCAAACCCCCTTTATCTGAATAATGTTCGTTATTTTATCCTTTTGGAATAGTTCTAACGATATTAGTTAAATACTATTACCATGAGAAGTTTACTGAAAAAGAGCCACAAATCCTCATGTTTTTATGCAATCTTCTTCATTGTCATTTCTTTACTTGGAAAATTACAAATATAAACATAGCCGAAAGCATTGTTTAATCGTTAGCCATTTCTGAGATATTCGCACATATTTTCAAGTGCCATCTGTTTAATGTATTCAAAAGAGCAATTTTTACCTCCTACGCACGAGCTTATCACAAACAAAACTTACTTCTGATATAAGCAGTGAGAACAATTTCCACATTATCCATGTAGAAAGTTCCACAATGATTAATTTGAAGACGATTCTAGGCAGACGTTGAGCATGGTTAATATAAATTGAGATAAGAGTCAGCTTTTCAGTTGAATGGCATATTAGGTCCTATGAAATCGATTTGTTTAGGAGGGGTTGCAATTTTGAGAGCAGAAATAAATATAAAATCCCACGTTAAGTTTTTTATAATGCGAAGTGAACATATATGTGTAATACCCCAATGAATAATATCACATCATTGCGATATTAAGGGGCAATTCATTCCAGAAATATGTTGTGTTATTGCTAATGCTCTGCTAACTGGATTTCTCCATTTTTTCTACGGGCTTTCCAATAATATTTATTTTACATAATTGAACTGAAACACACAATTTTTGAGATTGCGATACATTGGAGTAAGTGGTCTCTATTCATTACTATCTGTGGGTCGTTACATAATATGCATCTCGGAGAATTGTGGTCCTCAGTTTTCCAAGATCTCTCCTAATGTGAACAGATGGACATCAGACAGTCATGTCCAGTCATTAAGCGAAAAAGGGCCATTGCTGAGCTTCTTGAAGATTCTGCCAAGGCGTTAGTATTTTCCAAAAGTGTTTCAGAAATATGTAATCCTTGAAAAACACCACTTCGATAGATGTAATAGCCGTAATATTATCCCAAAACAACTTTTTAGGTTTTTTGCATTTTTTTCATGGCAAACAGAGTCAATAAGTTGTCCTTTTCTGATTGAGGGTTACTTAAAAAAAATTGGAATAGTCTCTATGGGCAGGCAACTTAATGCTTTGTGTAGTTATTACTTCTACTTTAGCCTTTAAGCTTATTAATTTCATATTGTTTTATTTTTATTTCATGATGTATTAGATTATATGTGCAATAGAAGAGATACGTATATATTTATATTTTCCTTACGGTACAATCTAAAATCGAAGGGCCATTATGGGGAAACTGATACAAAATTGGAGTCTTATTAATTTTAATTTCCTTTTTAATTTGATGTATATTTCATAATTTTATGCACAATACTTATATTTTAAACGGTACCACGTCTGTCAGCTTGCACTGTGAATTCTCTACCACTTCAAAGAACCATCATAACTCCTATGCGCCTTAACGTATTATTTTAGAGCATTTCTCAACTGAAGGTACATTGAAATTCAATATTGATTCTTTTTTTCCCGTCGAGCAAGACCTACTTGCAAGGAACAAGGTGTTCGTGATCTAGATGTATTTCAATATGCCCTTGACATTGTTCTGGCTTTACCGTATTCTTTTTGTACTTACACTCGAAGTCTCTCTTTACAGGATGAAATTTGTTTAGAAGTCAATTGCAGCAAGCCAAGACCTGTTTTTACTGAGTTGACTTGTTTCTTTATGCCTGAGTTAACTTCAGTAGCCTGCTTGCTTCACTAGCTATGATACAAATTTTAATATGATCTAAAAATGTTACTCACAGCTACTCAATCAAAATCTCAGAAAGGAAAGTTTGCATAGAGCTTAGATATCCTTAATTCAGTATGCGATAATTACGAACAGAGATTTGTCCGTCTTTTTGACGCTGGTATTACTCTTGAACTGTCAACTATTTCCACACAGTCATATTAATATAGACTATTACCGACGTATGTCCAAACTAGAGACGGTTGGAATGGAACAGAATCCGCTGATCTTGTTACTCCAATTGTTTGTTGCTCTTGAATTGGCGAACTGAAGGTACGTTAGTTGTTTGACTGCGCCTCTTTCGTCTTGGCGGAACCAAGGGGAGGAGGTGACATAGCCAAAGTGATAATACCACGATCAAGAGGTGATAATCCAGCATGAGAGGAATAGTCAACAATACGTATTAATACTCGTAGATGATAAATTGCAAATGTTGAGTGTAGAAAGCAAATTGCTCTGGATGGAGAGTATATTTGTTTATCTGTTATTGATTGCAGATGGATCTAAATTAATTTGTCAAAGTTTTGTGTTAGTAAAGACAAAAGATTAATAAGGTGGCCATTTTCTGGTATTTTAGCATCTTTACCAAGCTGGTGATAATTTTAGCATATGTATGGAAAATGATCGAAACCAGAAGTCGTCCTCTTCATGAATGTAGTAGACAACATGTCTCATTAAGCATTCGGCAAAGGGAACGAGTAAAGGGTGCATACATGGGAGGTACACCTCGACCTACGTAGGTCTGTTCTGTGCCAACACCTCACAGGGGCAGGGATGAACTGAGGGACCATAGGGCCATAGGAAGATCGGCCACAGAGACGCGCGGAAGTCCCTATCAACTGCTGAGATCTCTTCATCCCGGCGCTAGCCCTCGCCGAACAGCCACCACATACCGCAAGTCCAAGCGTAACCTCCCCTCCCTCCACGGAGGGGGAGCCAGCGCATCACGAGCTGGGATCGCCAAAGCGACCCCTCTCCCGAAGGACAGCGGCTAACCAAACGTCACCTAGCGCCACCTACAGCAGTAACGATGCACAAACATCCGCGCCATCTGTCCAGAACCGCCAACAGTATTCGTCTGAAATGTGTCAAGGAATAGGAATGAAGGGAAATGAAAACTGTGGTATGAAAGAATGCATCCCGCATTCGCCTTAGTGACATAGGGAAACCACGGAAAAACCCTAGTCAGACTGCGCAGTGGCCGGGGATCGAACCCTGGAACTCCCGAATGCGAGTTGTACACCTTACCGCGACGCCACCTCGCTCGGTAAGAGACTGCTAAGAGACTGCTAAGTACGGCAGACATATTCTCTTGAGGTAGCTAAACTGACTACTGGATGGATCACCGACAGATAACTTTCTCTGCATGTATATAACAAATTACTTACCGGTTGAAGTGGCACATTGCACATGACGTGCATATTAATATCCTTTTAATATATGTATAATTATGTGTAAAATACCGTAATTATTTTAAATTACGACAGCAGCCTATATACTGCGCCATGGCTTAATCGGTTGGAGCGCGGTGTACTAATAACCTTAATCATAACAGCTAGAGGATGCAGAGGTATTTTCAAGTTCTTAGCATGAATATGACCTTAAAATGACTTTAGTTGTAAAATTACCAGGACTTTTTAATGTGCTATAACTTAGGGTAGCTCCAAGAGTCAAAGAACTCCTAATTTTGTTTACAAATTGTTATCCTAATAGAAAAAGAAAATGGTTTGCGAGATGTCTCAAGCGGTAACATCTGTAGCCCGCATTTTGGAGGTCGCGGGTTCGATCCCATGGCCAACATTCCTGACCCATGGTTTTTTTTTTTTTTTTTTTTTTTTTTTGTTACCTCGGTCGCCAGGCCAATGCTGGGAAGGATTTCCATACTCTCCGAATTTCCTATTCCTCCATTTCGTTACATTAGTCATTTAATTCCACCCCTCATCCTAGGGTTGGAAGCGTTGGCGAGCGTCGTGGCAGCAGCCCGACATGGGGAACAAATGCATACTTGAAATCTTGTTCCCTGGATTGGAAGGCGAGCCTACTGGTTTCTGGCCCCCACCCCGCTTGGGATGGTACAAGCCCGAGGATGGGAGGGTAGCCAGTTTTCAAGTCCCAGACCCCCTTTTGGGAGTACAAACCCTAACGGGTAGGGAAGGAACCGGTGTGCTTCCAACTGGGAAAATGTAGGGACCGTGCCCTCTGCTCTATCGTGGCAACGTTCGAGCTACCCTTTGGATCCATTCACCTCATCCATCCTCCCGGGGGTGCACCGTCATGGGCATAGGCACAAAAGATCACTTTCTGTCTGCCTCCGCATTGAGTCCTTGAGTCATATTCTTTGAAAAATTGTCAAAATTGCACCCATTAAAATTAGCAAAAGGTGAATATTCTGATGACAATGTATCATGTCATCATGTAGAGCAAAACTGGGAAATATGGGCCGTAAATTGATTCAGCAGCATGAAGGAAATTGAACTCACAATCCAAGAGATCTTGGTATTCGCATAAATAGGTTTGGAACTATTCTCTAGTTTGTACTGTGAATTACAGGCACATAGATAGTATTCTGTAAAGACAACAACAACAACAACAACAACAATAATAATAATAATAATAATAATAATAATAATAATAATAATAATAATAATAATAATAATAATAATAATAATAATAATAATAATAATAATAATAATAATAATAATAATAATAATAATAATAATAATAATAATAATAATAATAATAATAATAAAAATAAGAGGTGGATACTCTTGATAATTATGGTACGTGTATCATATGATTACACACGACCTGAACACACTATTTTATGCAATCTTAGCATTATATATTGTAGGAAATAAATAAGAAATGCTTTTGCATTCACAAGTTATATAAGCGGGATCGTCTCCATAGCTCTTCTCCGTGCATGCATTCCCTTCTTGGGAGAGAAGTGAGTAGATGTTATGGACTGTAATGTAGCCTATTATCAGCACAGCATCGTGAGTAATTATACATTGGGATTGAATTATATATTTAACTAGCTGAAAAACCCGGCGTTGCCGGGAAAACACTATTCGAAAACTGACTTTCTGACTTTCAGTGTCTATTCAGAACAGCAGCTGGCTGACCATGGTCACGTTAATAATATGGATACGTTAGACCATAGATGAGGTGAACTGACTCAATCATTTACTTCCCCTATATCGTGGTTTTAAACCTTTCCACTGCCTCACAGCGATTACCTACCAGACTACGCCTCCCACTATTGTCTGTCTACTTCAGAGAACCGGTCAGTGCTTCAAACTCGTCAGTAAGTGGAGAAGGTAAACACTCGATTCCACTACTATCAACCCTCTTCTCCATGTCTGCATAAGACAAAGGTTTGAAGGTTTATTGCTTTACGCAGTTCAAAGTTATTTTTAGATGTGCTGAATTGCGCAGTGGTTTACGATCGAATTCGCTTTTGTATTTATAGGACCAAAGGTGTGTCAGGTTATCTTCCCGACTCGATGTACTTCACAAACATCGCGAACCGTGTGTCATTAAATAAAGTGCCATCTCAAATATGTAGGTGTTTATGTAATTCGCAGAATCATGTTATGAGTTGTGAATAATAGGCCCCTTATTCTGTAAAGTTCGACAGCCTCTCAGTCCACATTCGGTCGAGTTATCGGGATTCCACTGTATTGACATATCTACCATGATGATCCACTTATGCAGAAAACAGAATACAGTAACATCTTGCTCATAATGTAGGATTGTGTAACGAAAATTAAGGTGGTACGTATTTCTTCGCAAATGTTAAGGAACTGATGGAGCAGTACATACGTTACCTTTCAGCCCGTGGTCTGTGTTCTTCCCCGACGTACTGAAGTCCGTGTAGGCTAGTGTTACGACAGAACTCCATCCAATATTCCTTAGTGGACTGCACATAGTAAGCGCTGTCTCTCCGTCCAGAACGCGGCTTTTGCTTCTGGGACACGCCTTCATCATGCAGGAGTCCTTCCTGGTTCTCCCCATTCGTTGTCCAGTCCTTTTCCGGATATATCCTGTACAGAAAGGTGTTACTCAAGCAATTACTAGAATATATCTTAAAATGTGGCACACTATCTAAATGAGTGAAGTTTTAACTAAATAGTGATTTCTCAACTAAATTTCGAGAGAAATGAATCTTTTTTTTTTTTTTCATATTTGTACAACAATTGGAGAATATTGTAGAATAAAGATCTGATTGCGGCGTTTCTATTTTGGCCATTTAGATGTGAAAACAATACTTAAAATACAGTGTTTTATGCTAATCTTTTTTTCATGTTTTTGCATGTTCCTCGTGATGCAATTTTTATTAGCTCTTCCAGATGTTCTGTATATATTTTGGTGGACAAATGATCTAAAGACCTCATTTTTGATATGAAGCATATTTTTGTATTTAGAGTTTTAATAATTTAATATATTTAATTTATTAGTCATCTTAAGATTAAAGTAATACATTCTTTATCGTTTGTCATAAACGTTTTAAATTTTACGCAACATTTAATGTTTGATAACACTATACCACGTGGCACACTTCACCCGGCATTGAGGCAAGTAGATAACACTTCCTGCGTTAAAAAGGTTGCGGAAATCACAGGGGTAAATGCAGTCAGTGGCGTGAGTGAACTTTGTTGTGCTTCTAAGAGAAGTGAGCGGGAACGGAATTCTGCGGGCTTCAACTAGTGTGTGCAGCGTGTGATCATAGACAAGAACAGTCTTAGCATATTTTCCACTTGACTTACAGGGCTTAATTTTCCAGGGAATAAACTCATTTCTGTATATTCTCCTATTGTCTAACATTACGATATCAGATTGTAAATTGCGGTAACAAAATCCATGCAAACATGAGCATTTTGAAGCATTGTGATACGTGTTTTGTAATCAGTATTTCTTTCGGAACGTTTTATAACGGAACAACGAATATATATTGTGAAAACAAATCCGGTGGAGTTAAATGCAGCAACAATGTGGAAGCTTTGTATGGCTCTCGGTTGTGATAATGCATCTGAGTCAATAGTTCATAGGCAAATGACAAAATTTGAGACAACAGGTTCGGTTGAAGACATCAAAACTCAGTGCGCTCTCGTTCTAGCCAATTTGATCAGAACATCGTAATTGTGCATGAGTGTTCCTGTGAGTCGATAACAACTAATTCGTTGTCATTCACAATAGTTGGGCGTTGCAAAAAGCTCCCTCCAGCAAATCCTCACAAAGAATCTTCATATACATACCTACAAAATTCTGTTAACTCAATATCTGAAATCAACGGACCATTTGCAATGGAAGAACGGTGGAACTGCCCAGCAAACTAGACCCTTTGACTTTTTCCCTTGGAGGCATTTAAAATTGCAAGGTATAAAAATAATCCACGAATATACCGCACCTAAAGGAAGAGATTCGAAATGTCATTGCCCAAATCGAGGAGTAGATCTGTTTTTAGTGATAACAAATTTCATAGATAGAGCTACAACGTGCACAGCAAGTCATGGTGGACCGCTGTCCTTGATGGTTCACACTATACTGCCCATAAAACAAATCCAATGAGATGCCTGAGTTGGTAACGTCTGTGGTCCGTATTCGGCAGATCGTGGGTTCGATCCCCGTGATCACGCCCACTGACATGGGTTTTTCCGTGGTTTCCCCCATGTCACAAATGCTGGGGATTACTTTCCCTTCATTTCTCATTTTCCCCCATTGTCGTCTTTCAGGTTTGGTTGCTAGCGCGGTACGCACCGGCGAATGCGGACAGATAACACAGTTGCTTGCGCTATGGAACCTCTTTTCTGGTACTCCATGGAAGTTGTTGCCCGAGCCGCAAGGGTTGTCTCGTCGCCCTCTCCCTGGGTAGAGGGAACACTTCGGTTGTGCGTCAGGTTACGTCTGTAACTGTTAGGGACTTTTGTGCGTCTCTGGGTTTCGCTGGCTCCGCTCTCGGACAAATCTTGGTCTCACTTAGCCTCATCGATTCCCCCTGGAGCGGTGGTAGTCCACAAAAGTTCCTTTCCGGGGTCGCGGTGGGTCGAAGTGTCCCCCTCCGTTACTACACACATACCCCAAAAAACAATGTAATAATTCCAAATGCTTACAACGTAGCTATAATTTTATGCGTGTGATCATACTTAAGTTCAATCTGCGGCAATGCAGCTGTAATGGACCTTGGCCTACTAGTCCAGCTGTCAACCTTACGTGCACATGCGCAAGGCAGAGTTGCACGATGCGGGAGATAAATGTGGACCATGTAATAAATTAAAGGTAGCACTGCAGTTTGTAATCTATCCCCATATCTTCTGCTTTTACCTTTCTCATGCTAGCTGTCCATTTGTTAAAATATTTAAGATCTGCTGTGTTTATATTTGTTTTTCCAGTTCATAACTTTGTAACTAATTCATTTTTACTTCTAGCTTGGGCAGTCTATTCAGACACTATTTTGTCGGCTGTTACAATACGTTATTATACAACGTATCTGTATAAAGCCATTTCATCAGCTCAAAACTGACAAATCACCTCGAGAATAGTGGTTTTGAACCATAAGTGTCCATTGTGTTAGGTGGAGCTTCTACCAATTAAAATTAAATTTTTATATGTAGGTTAGGAAATTAAACAGAAAACCTCTAAAGGTATGTTACAAGTTCTAGCTGGCATGAATTTTTCATTTTTGATATTGAGTGTGCTTAAACTACGTATGTTTACATAATGTGTAAATGCTTTTGGTTAATTATTTCCGACTACGTGCATAAAATCCGATTTGTTGCACTCACAAGACTTTCTGAATTCTTCTACTATTCTCACAAACTCTTATTCCTCTATATTCTTCATATTAGTCGAGATAAACATTTTCAGAAACTACCTTATTGCTGATTTTCTTGCAGGTGCAATGGGGATTTGGAAATGCAGTAGGCTTTGAGCGATAGTCAAATCTTTTAAAGCAGATCGCTATAAGAAGGCTTTGAAATTCCGTTCTCTTTGCACGTCCAAGACATAAAAAAAGTGAATAACGACATTCGATTTGAGAAAACTGTAATTATGGCAAAAATCACAGAAATTAGAAGGAATATGTCCAAAATGGTTCACTTCAAACAGTAAAAAAGAAAGAAAGAAAAAAAAAATAAATAAAAAAGAGCATTTGGACATAAAGTGTGTGTTTAAATGAGATCTACATTTTTTTTACTTTCTCTACTGGTAAGTAGGGGAAGTATTGTATTCCACCCAAAAATTCGAAGTCGAGATTTCACCGGAAATACATATTTTGAGGCCCCCTGAATCCAAAAAAAGCATTTTTAGAGAAAGGTCCGTGTGTGTGTCTGTGTGTCCGTGTGTCTGTCAGTCTGTCAGTCTGTCAGTCTGTGGACAGCATAGCTCAAAAACGAAAAGTCGGTTAAAAACCAAAGTTGGTATTTAAGTTTAATGTCGTTTAAGGATGTGACACGAAGATTTTGAAGAAAATAGCCCCACCCTAAACTACCCTTTACATGGAAAATGTTTCGAAAATTTGGTTTTCTTGAAAATGGCTCTAACGATTTTAATTAAAATGTCATGTTTGAGATATTTTGATGGCAAATGAAATGTATATCTTGAATTTTCTGTCTATAGCCCCTGTAGTCGTATTTACTCTTGATGAATTTTGCATAACTGGTAAACCGCTAGAGATAGACCAAATCATACTATACAAAAAATGTAGATCTTGCTAAAATACACAATTTATGTCTCAATAAATTTTCTTGTAGGGTGAACCATTTCGGAGATATACCTTGTTATGTGTGTGAGCTTCGGAAAACTTGGAACTTTCGTGAAATGGGTCATCGTTGTTCATTTTTTTATATGTTACGTTACAAAGAGAACGGAATCTCAAAGCTTTAAAAGATTTGACTGTCGCACAAAGCCTACTGTATTCCAATATTCCCCTTGCACCTACAAGGAAATAAGCAATAAGATAATTTGTACAAATGTTTATTTTAACTAACACGAAGAAGATATAGGAATAAGAGTTTGTAAGAATGGTTAGTACAAGAGTAGAGAAAGTCATGTGAGTGCAACACATCAGATTTTTTTTTGTATTGTAAGATTTGGTCTATGTCTTACGGTTTTCTAGTTGCAAAAGTCATCAAGTGCAAGCAGGACTACATAGGCTATGGCTAGAACATTCAAAATATACACTTCATTTCCCATAAAATATAAACTTATGGCATTTTTATTAAAGACGCTGCAAGCATTTTTGAGACAGTAAAAATTTTGGAAGAATTTTCCATCTAAAGGTTAGTTTAAGATGGATACATTTTCTTCTAAATCTTTGTGTCGCATATCTGAAAGATATTAAACTTCAATACCAACTTTGGTTTTTAACTGACTTGTCGTTTTTAAGTTATGCTATTCAAAGACATACATACAGACACGCACACACATGCACATATACAATACATGCATGCATACATACACACATAGATACATAGAAAGACCATGTAAAGGATAGTTTGCTGCCGATGGAATTTCTTGTAAACCTTTGTGCCAAGCTACTGGACTTAACTACCAAATTTGGCATTTATTGGATTTTTCGTTTTTGAGTTATCTGTTTCCACATACAAGCACATACACACACACTCAAACATATGGATGTTTCTCTAAATATGCTTGTTTTATTCAGTAGGCCTCAAAATGTGCATTTCCGGCTAAATCTTGATATCGAAATTTTGGATGAAACGCAATACCTGTTCTGCTTACTAGGTATCGGGTAGAGAAAGTAAAAAAGATCTGATGTGTTGCATTCATATAACTCTTTCTAATCTGATACTAACTCATCTTACAAGCTCTTATTCCCCTATCTTCATGTTAGTTGAGATAAATATTTGCAGACATTATTTTATTGCTTATTTCCTTGCAGGTGCAAGGGGAGTACAGTAAGCTCTAAGTGATAATAAAATATTTTAAAGCTGGTCACTAAATGAGAGAAATATAACTATTGCAAAACTCACACAAATAACAAGGAATATCTTCGAAATGGTTCACTCCACAAAAAATGCATTTTGCCTATGTCTTACGGTTTAACAGTTGCAAAATTCATCAAGAGTAGCAGGGCTGCATAGGCTATAGCCAGAAAATTAAAAAAAATACTTTTCATTTGCTATAAAATATCTTAAACTTCTGGCATTTTAATTAAAGTGGTAACAGCCATTTGTGAGAAAATAAAAATTTTCGAAAACTTTTCCATAGCTTAGGGTGGAGGAAATTTTTTTCTAAATCTTCGTGTCGCATCCTTGGGAAATATTAAACTTAAATACCAACTTTGGTTTTTAACCGTGTTTTCGTTTTTGAGTTATCCGCTCACACACACAGGGCCTTTTTCAAAAATGCCTTTTTTGGATTCAGGGGACCTCAAAACATATTTCCGGTGAAATCTCTAATTTTTAGGTGAATACAATACTTCCTCCTACTTAATATACGTAGTGGAGAGAGTAACAAAGAAAGCTTCAAATCTTCGTTAGACTTTAAACTGAATTACGGACAACAATACGCTTGAATGTGTAAGCAAGGAGTAATTACTGATTTTGACAGCAAATGAAATTCTCACAAAGCTTCCTAAATTAGGCTCTGATTTCCTATTGGTTCTCTTATTAAATCTCCAACATAGATTAGTGATATGATTAGAAATGAAACAAAAATCTTTATGATATAATATTTATTACAGCTAAGCACTTAGCGATTGCAGAAAACAAAGATATTCACCTGTCGACTGAAGAGTGATTCATGCCTCTATGGATGGCGGGCAAGGGTTATACTGACAGACACACCCTGCCACTCATTCAGCCCTCGCTACAACCTTCCGTGTCAACAGCTCCTTCCCCTACCCCTTCGACGGGGAAATTAATTAAATTCACGGAAACAACATCCCACATCATAAGGGACATTCCAACAACCCGGAATTTACGGTCATTCACTCCTCACGCTTGAGATTGTGCTGTTAGTTCCATCGTTAATAGTGCAACCCTTCTCGTATATGCATATACAAGCTTGAGTCTAGCTGTTCCCCAGAACGCGTTACATTTTAATTAACCCCCTATGTTGAGTTTATTCAAGCCTATTTTCTTCTATGAACAATATCGAGCGAGAGGCTCCACGGTAACTTATGAGACTCGAATTCGCGAGGTCTTGAGTTTAATTCCCGTGGCCAACTTTCCTGGCCCATAGGTTTTTTTCGGAGTTTTCCCTGTCAGAAGGCAAATTACATCCCCCACTTTGTCTCTCCATTTCATTTCACCTTCCTTTCAATCCAGTTTTTAAACGTCAGAAGTGTTAGCGCTGCTGTGCGGGGAATTTGCGCAGTGTAACTGTATCTTGAATCACCACTTATATTTGTATTTGTTCCTGATAAAGAAATGGGCGGTGCAGCAAACTGCCTATTTGTGTCGTCACACGAAAGCATATGGAACAGACTATCAATAAACTCAGGCTGCATGTTGGAAATATCGACTTGTATAAAACGTGCTGCGACACCATATTGTGCTCTCCTAATGCGCTCAATCATTTTCATGACTGTACATACGAGAATCGATAGTAGCGCCTTCAACTTTTGTTATATTGGTCTTGGTTGATCAATGATACAGAGAGTATATATTCTATAACCTTTAAAAGAGTAGACATTCAAAACTGAGAAGACAAATTGAATTTATTACATGTTATTTACAGTATTAACACTAATTATTGAATAAACAGAATAACTTTATCCATATACGCCTTCAGCTGCGCAGACGCCGAGCATGATTGCTACATACGGATCTTTTGATTGGTGGCTAGTAGTGTCGTAGGTAGGTGCACCTTTGATTGGTGGATTAGCAGTGTCCTTATGAACTGGCGCACCTTTGATTGGTGCGTGGTGTCATTATGAGGGGGTGGATTTAAGGAGGTCCATTATAGTGGCTTATTAACGCTACATTATGGCAAAGTCGAGCATAAAAATAGTTTACATACCTACTAATAAACAACAGAGGATAGAGAAAGTCATGTACATATAGAACATCAGACTTTGTCTACTAAGTAGAGCAGAATTCAGCATACATATTGCTAGATTCAATGTCATGTTTTAAAAATATATTTATAGTACAGGTATTTGGCCTGCAATAACAACGTATATCGGATTAAAGAGGAAACCCCAACTAATGGGATTGGACAAAAACTAAACTGAATATTTTTAACAGTTCTCGCCATTTAGTTTCACCTTAAGTTTAGCAAATGAGTGTGCTATAGCTGGCTAAACCGAATGAGCTTGGGCATTAGTGGTTAAAACTAAAGTAATTCTATCCACCCATAGTTCGCAAAACAGAAGCTTTTAACGAAATGAAATAGTGATTTAAATTTCTGCAACTTGTAGATAGCGTTCCATCAGTGGAAGTCATGTATCTAAACTGACAAGACCTCTCTCTTTATGCATCAATTCCACAGAGTATGTTTGATACGCATGTTCCTTATCATTTTTCCTATCCAACCTGAAATAATTACATACAGGGTTGTTAATCTGGGAGGGGCGGGCACAAAATCTACAGGAAGAGGTTACATACGCTGGCAGCATTAGTTTTTCACACGTCCTTGCACATACATCTGAGGGTAATTTACTATCTCTACTGGGCTGACGTCGACACTGCTCATTGACTAAACATGTAACTGTTCATAATGTTAATGTTACGAAACGATCCACCTAGAGTTCACTCACACATATTAATTAAATTTTGGAGAAACGTTGATGTGATTAACATATGGTATACTGTGACTTATTCCTTTATTATTTCTAATTTTTTACTTTCTCTACAACGTACCAAGTAGGTAGAGCAGGTAATGCATTCTCTCCAAAAAATCTGATGTGTTGCACTCACGTGATTTCCTCTACTCTTGTACTAACTATTCTTACAATCCCTTATTCCTCTATCTTCATGTTAGTCGAGACAAACGCTTGCAGAAATTATCTTATTATTAATCAAAATCCCTTTGTTCTCTTTGCACGGCCCAGAGATAAAAACTGAATAACACCTTCCATTTGAGAAAAGTACAAAACTCACACAAATAACAAACAATTTCTCGGAAATAGTTCACTCCAAAAAAAAAAAAAATCATTTCTACACCAACTTGCGTGTTTTAACAAGATCTGCATTTTTTGTAGTGTAAGATTTGATCGGTCTCTTACGGTTTACCAGATATGCAAAGGTCATCAAGAGTAAACAGGACAACATGGGCTATAGCTAGAAAATTCAAACTGTACATTTCATTTGCTGTTAAAGTATCTTAAAAGTTTGGCATTTTAATCGAAACCGTTAGTCATTTTTGAGAAAATCAAAATATTCGAAAACTTTTCTCTATAAAGGTTAGTTTAAGGTGGAGGAATTTTTTTCAAAATCTTAGTGTCGCATCTTTGAAAGATGTTAAACTTAAATACCAACTTTTGTTTTCAACCGACTTTTCGTTTTTGAGTTATGCTGTCCACAGAGAGGCAGGCAGGCAGGCAGTCAGGCTGGCAGGCAGGCAGGCAAGCATGCAGACAGGCAGGCAAGCATGCAGACAGGCAGGCAGAAATATGTTTTTATTAAAAAGTCAAAATAAGCATTTATATGGAACATCAAATAGGGTTTAATAAGCTTATAAACTGATGATTCGTGCACATAACTTGCCAAAATTGTAATTATAACATAGGAAGAAAAATATGTAAATGTATGAACTTCCGGTCCCTTGTAATAATATATGCTGTAGAATTGTGACTGGATGGAATATTAGGAAAGGAGTCAGAAATGTCATTAGGATTTGAAACTTAAAGCACCACGACACAAATCTTCAGCTTTCCACGCCTGTTTCGGCCCCTGAGCTCCCATAGCGAGATATACGAATGCGCATTAAACTTTCTCCTCTGATTCATAAATCCCTGTAGACCTCCAAGGTGATCCTAGTTACTCACTCCAACTTATAAATAAACCACTTTGAGGGAAAAAAGACAAGTCGTAGATCACAAATCAAAGATTGCATCATGCATAGTTGCAATCTTTGTAATAAAGCAATTCATGGAAAAATAAGATAGCTAAGAATTGACAAACCTGTTTCTAGATTATGAAAAAGCATGGATAAGCCGAAACTTTGGGAAGTATTATACTGTCCGTCACCTTTTTCTAATTTTTTTTTTTATTCAGGGGGCCTCAAAACATAAGCATTTGCCAGAACAGTGTGTATAAAAGTAAGTATAGCTCTGTATGAATTTGGAACAGTTTCTCCAGACTATATTAAAAGACCTTATCGCATAATGTTACGCGACGATCACTTGAGGCTATGCTCTTACACTTTGTCACTCTATATTGATAGATTCTTAAACGTACAGTATCAAGAACGTCACTAATGAACAGATGTGCTTTCGCAAATCAAATGCAACATACAATAACTAGCCCGCCACTGCAGCACAATGTAGGGCTGGGTTTAGAGTGGCAAAATCCTGTATAGTGGAAGGAGGTAAATCCAACCTCCCCTCTTTCGCAAACGTTCCACATCTGTGGATCTGGATAGAAATAGATGGGAGGAGTATATTCTGAAACAGTAATATGGAGACGTTAGAGAGAGAGAGGGGGGGGGGGGAGGGGGAGAGTAGGAGTAAGTGAGAGAGGTGGGGTGGGGTGGTGATAATCTGATTTAAAATAAGTGTTGCTGGAGGCAATAAATGACTGAGAAGGGAATGTGTTTGTTTCTAGTAACCCAGGAAGTTGTAATTACGTAACAACCTTATAGGCATATTGTTCTTAGAACCTCACCTCATTCAGTTCGGCTTTGAATAAAAAGTTGGTTGTCGTGACTAAAGATAGTTTTTGCACCCATTTACATGCAAATTATGTCGTCACGCAATAATCCAGCAAGAGTATGTACAACCAATGAAAAACACATGTACCCTATGTATCGATTTGCATGCGATATTTCATTTTTCCACTGGCAAAACTCACATATTAACTTAGTTTATTTGCATACTATGTAGTTGAAATACCAGGCGTTGCCCGTGGTATCCCTACATCTTTTAGACTTATGTTGGGTACTGTAAAAAACCCAAAATAAAATAAGTAAATAAATAAAAACCCCGGGAAAAATCTATGCTGAAACAACGTTGAACATCCGCAAACACCACAGGAAGAAAAGTGGATAGAGAAAGCTGTGTGAGTGTAAGACGCTGCATTTCTATATCATTCATATAGAAAACTGTGATAATATTTTGTAGAAGCGGGAGTAGAGAAAGAAATGTGATTGTGTTTCATAAAAGAAAAGTGTGCAGAGAAAATTAACTGAATGTAATGTGCTGCATTTATATTTCAATCATAAGTAAAATTGTATAAATTGTATGTTCAAGGGCGAGAAGGGAAGGATATGTGAATTTAGTAGATACGTAAAAGAAAAGCGAGTAGAAAAAACATGTGAATGTTATGTTGTGAGTAAAATGGATATGACAGAAACTTTCTCCACGAAAAAGCACATATATGAACCGAATTTCACGGTGATCGTTCAAGTGATGTTACGTAAAAGAAAAGCGGGTAGTAAAAACCATGAGAGTGTTATGTTTTATAGTGAAATGGATAGCATACAAACCTTCTCCATGACAAAATACACACATATTATGTGCGTTGAATTTCAGTGAGTGCACAGAGGGCAAACATCCGAAGTGGCACTTCCCAAATAAAATTACCAGTTTTGATTTTTTCGATGTTTCGACTGTTCCTTTGAGCTTTTACTAATGTTTCTGTTTACTTTCCCTACCACGTAGAGTAAGTAGAGGGAGTATTGTATTATATTCCACCCAAAAATTCGATGTCGAGGTTTAACCGGAAATATGTTTTGAGGCCCCCCCCCCCTGAATAAAAAAAAAAGCATTTTTAGAAAAAGCTCCGCGCGCGCATGTGTGTTTGTGTGTGTGTGTGTGTGTGTGTGTGTGTGTATGGGCGCGCGCGCGCGCCTGTCTGCCTGTCTGTGGCCAGCATAACTATAAATTAAAAGTCAATTAAAAACCGAAGTTGGTATTTAAGTTTAGTGTCTTTCAAGGATACAACACGAGGATTTTGAAGTAAACTCCTTCACCTTAAACTACTCTTTACATGAAACATTTTGATTTTCTTGAAAATGACTCTCACGATTTTGATTAAAATGACATGTTTAGAATATTTTTATGGCAAATAAAACGTATATATTGAAATTTCTGACTATGGCCTATTTAAGTCCTTTTTACTCTTGATGACTTTTGCATAACTGGTAAACCATAAAAGATAGACCAAATCTTTCTGTACAAAAATGTAGATCGTGCTAATACACACAAGCATGTCCAAATAACTTTTTAGGGAGATATTCCTTGTTATTTGTGTCAGTTTTGCAAAACTTAGACTTCTGTCAAATACAACATCGTTGCTAATTTTTTATATGTTAACCGTGCAAAGAGAATGGAAATTGAAAGCTTTAAAAGCTTTGACTATCGGTCAAAGCGTACTGTATTATTACATTTCCGTTGCTCGTACAAGGAAATAAGCAATATGAGAATTTCTGCAAATGTTTATCTCAACTAACACGGAGAAGATATATTAGTACAAGAGTAGAGAAAGTCATGTGAGTGCAATACACCAGATTTTTTTCTAAACCATCCCAGTAGAGGCAATCAAAACAAAAAGGAAATTATTCAAATGGATCGAGCCATTTTCGAGTTTTTGGAGACTAACGTACGGCAATTGGTTTTTATATATGTGTATAGATTTAATTTCTCCTATGAAAACATTGTATTATGATATGGATTTTGAAATCAGGATATGGGATCACCACTGCACTAACTAAAGTTACTAAACATGACAAAAACAGTAGTCACAGGAAAAGCAGACTTTACACCAAGTTTGGTATTTCACAAACACACACCACACATCCACAAACAAAAGAAGTTCTGTTGCCTTCCTGGGCTCAGGCGATCTCTTCTTCTTGTTCCTTCCAAGTACTAGGTCATAAGGCCAGTGTCGGATTTAGGCCTAGGCGACCTAGACAGTTGCCTAGGATAGTAATTTTCAGGGGGCGGCAGCATCTCTTTGTTCCCTTTTTTACTGTAAAATTCATTTTAAAAAAAATGTGACAATTTTTTTTCTGAAATTCGATTTTGTATAGCTTGTGGAAGTTGAATATTGTTATTTTATCGCATTGTCGCGCCTTGCGGCGAGAGTAAAAGGAAAAACTGAAGCTGCGTTGTTATTGCAAAACATGTGGAAGGGTTGGAGGGGGGAATTTATTACATTTAATTGTCAACATAAACAACAATGCCTTGTTGAAAATCAAATAGGATGTATGTTTATTGCTTATCGCTATTAATACAACTCAATTACATTTTCAATATAGGCCTATATCGTCGTCAATAGCTTAAAAATCAACCACAGCCTACCTTTCAGAAATCAGTTTTGTTTCAACAATGAATATTCGAATGTGCTTCAAGCTGTTAGCGACTATCTTTTAGATTTTTAGTATTCAATATACTTAGTGAACGAAGAGAGGATATAAGAAATTGTAAGTACTCATTTCGTAAACCTCAACTTCCAAAAATGAGTGAACCTGAATTGCTTAAAAAGTTAGTGGCTCACAATATAGGGGGAAAAACCGCTAAAATAAAGCAAGAAAAATAGGGTGTTAGTTGGAAAGTATAAAAGTTAAGAGAGTTTCTTCCTACAACATTGCTCAATAAAAGAAAAAAAATCTGATGTGTTGCACTCACATGACTTTTTCTACTCTTGTACTAACCATTCTTACAAATTCTTATTCCTACATCTTCTTTGTGTTACTTGAGAAAAACATTTACAGAAATTATCTTATTGCTTATTTCCTTATAGGTGCAAGGGGAATATGGGAACACTCTGAGTGATAGTATAATCTTTTAAAGGTATGAGATCCCGTTCTCATTGTACGCTTAACATATAAAAAATGAACAACGATGTTCCATTTCACGAAAGTTTTGTTTTCCGAAAGTGACACAAATAACAAGGAATATGTCCTAAATAGTTCAGTCTACAAAAAATTTATTTGGACATAAATTGTGTGCTTTAGTGAGATATGCATTTTTGTACAGTAAGATTCTGTCTATATTTTACGGTTCATTTTCAAAAGTCATCTAGAGTAAACAGCCTGAAAATTCAAGATGTACATTTCATTTGTCATGCGAATATTTTAAACATATGATATTTTAATCGAAATCATTTGGACCTATTTTCAACAACATCAAAATTTTCGAAAAAATTTCTATGTAAGGGTAGTTTAGGGTGGGGCTATTTTCTCCAAACTCTTAGTGTCGCATCCTTAAAAGATATTAAATTTAAGTACCAACTTTGGCTTTTAACCGACTTTTCGTTTTTGAGTTATGCTGTCCACACACACACACACACACACACACACACACACACACACACACACACACACACACACACACACACACACATGGACCTTTTTCTGAAAATGCCTTTTTTATTCAGGAGCTCTCAAAACATTTATTTCCGGTGAAATGTCGACAGCGAATATTTGGGTGGAATACAATACTTCCTCTACTTTACTATACGCAGTGGAGAAGGTAAAAATCGAATACCCTGATACTGCTGTTAATATAGATTCTAATAAATAATTAATGAAACAAGTAAATGTAGTGATACTGGTAAAAGTACCAGCAGGGGTCGATAACAGTAATATTACTGTATGTGATTCAAGAGGATGTGAAAATAGTGAATTTGTAAAACCGTGTAATGATCCCGCTAAATGATGCAACGCAAGACTAGATACTAAGACATGACATAACGCAAAATATTAATGAAGATTTTGAGTGCACAAGGTGACAGTACTCAGACACTTTCAGATAAATTTCGAATCACTATTCAGCCGAACTTTAATTAATGGTGAAACACTGTCTAGATCGTCGTTAGTGTTTTCTAGAAGTGCATGCGCAGTTTATTGTGCTCCCTGCAGGCTCTAGAAATAGATCTATCTTAGCTACAGCAGGTTACTATAACTGGAAAAAACGCAAATCAACGTGTGAAGGAACATGAAAATTCCTATAGCTTCTTATATTGTTTGGGGAAAATTGAGTGGGGGGGGGGGGTGCGGAAATTTTAGCACTGCCTGGAGGCAGCAAAATACCTCACTGCATAGGGCCTGTTCAACCCAGCGTTTCTTTGGGCGACCTAAAGATCTGTTTCCATTTGAACGATGGTGAAGCAATGACCTTTGGGTTTCTATTTCTATGCATGTGATGCAGATAGTTGAACCAGTTCTTTTGATAATTCCTCATGTAGTTAACTACAGGTTCTATTTGTTCTTCTAGTATATAATTGTGTTTGTGATCCTATTTTGTATATTCTGCTGTATACCTCATGAATTTCATTTTAATTACCCGTTATTCTGCCTTCATTTCCATAACAAAGTACAGGTCTTGCCAAGGTCTTATACAGAGGGATTCTAGTATGTCTTTGTAGTAGGGAAGATTTCATAATGTTATTAATTATTCCCATTAATTTTTTGTTCTTAGTAATTTTCTGGGAAATGTCTGTTTCATCAAAAAAGGATAATGTGTATACGAGACATGAGAAATAATTTACTGTTTCTAATATTTTTAATCTAAACATATTTTTCTAGGAACGAGGTATTTTCCATAGAAAGCCATAATTTTAGATTATTTTTTATTCTTTTTATATTTTTTATATTTCCAATTTTATTAAAATTAAATACTGAACGCTGCAGTCCATCTTCTGAAGATTCCAGTAGAGCTAAATCGTCTGCAAAAAGTAATGAATCTGGTTTTAAATATCTACTTAATTGTATATTCCCATGAGATAATTCTCTGTATTCTCTAATAATAATTTGGGCCAGCAACCCATTGGGTAGTAATTTTAAATTGTTTTCAAACCTCACACCAAGCCTCGAATGGACAAGATTGATAATTCTAATGACGAAAACGACAAAACTAAGGACAATTTTTGGAAACGTGAAAATATCTTTAAACTAGCAAGGTGTAATGTACAGAGTGTAACTCGCAAAGATGATAACTATACTCATATTGGCAAATATAGGAGTTACATTAACACTTGTATCTGAAACAAAAGAGAAATTAAATGGTTCAGGCGATCTCAAAACCTGTCCTTTGGGGGTGAATACTCCAGAAAGTATATGAATCATGTTAACAAATATTCGTCTATAAAACGTGTATATAACATTTAATACCTATACATTGTAACGGATGATCTTTGTTTGGTCTACCAAAATCTTCTGTTCCTTTTTTAACAGAATTTTACAATTTTACTCAACAACTTTATTTGCAATAAGTTTATGAAGAGCATTTGTGTTGTTTAGTTCTCTTATAAGTGATAAACGGGCTCAGGAATCCTTAACTTGGCTTCAGGTTATCTATGCTCACACATTATGGCTGCAAAGAATGCATAACATCAGAGACCAAGGGTTAATGACAGGTAGTTGAAAACCGGTATGAGTGCTGTCTGCAAACGCCAAAAGACTGTACAAGAAAGTTTGTTACCTGCAATGTCCCTGCCTACAGTCCAGTGACAATTCAAATCTATTTCTTCCACTCTGGCTTCAATGCGTAGGAATTACTGTGCCTAATGAAATTTAAGTTCATGAAATTAAAATAATCTGGTTTATTTGTAGGCCTCCATGCATATCAACGTCTGATTGGCCAGGCGCGGCTCCTCAGACATTGCCTACCCTATCGTAATACATCAACAAATAATGTTTAACTATGATTCTGCATTTTATCATTTGAACGGTCATTTTCCCCTAAATTGCTGTTCAAGAAAAGTTTTCTCGGTTATAATGACCAGCGCATGGTCAAATCCTTTAATCTCAATTCCGATTCATCAAAAGTGCGCTGCGTGTTTGGAACGCGCGGCAGAAATGATACGCATGGAACCTGGGTAGTGGAGAGCAGACTAGCTTAACCTCTGCCGGCCCGGCCCCATTTCCTCAGTACGAGGCCCTTGAACAGGGATAAGGAAACATTCCGTCTGTATACGCACTCCGAGCATGCCTAGACGCGTCTGCCAGCACTCCGAACACTTGCCTGCCCAAATCCGAATTTATGCGACATTTTCCGAACAGCCATACTCCACGAAGATCTCAGAGATCTGAATCGTGTCGTTATCACTCTGTGTAATACCAGTATGACCGACTTAATTAGTGAACTATTACAAATTTCGCTTTCGCGGCGCACTGACAATGAAAAGAGGAGTGTTTTAGCTATTTAACACAAAGCTGTAGTCGGACAATTTTTCAATTTCTTAATCTATTTTAGTCATGGACGTCGCGAAACGGGGACAAGGGGGGCCACGGTCCCCCCTTGGAATTGGTGAACTTAATGTGCATTCAGTTTCTGACTATTAAACTATTATTTTAATTTTGATGTAAAGAACAATTTTTGTTTAGCACAAATTAATACGGTTATCTGCAACAAATACTATAAATTTTGACAGTAAAATAATGGTTTAATATTATATGATTGCAAATTTCCCCCCGGAAAAAAGTCTGCCGACACTCGTGATTTTAGTTTTGGCGGTAATTCGTCCGTAAGTCACACTCATTCATTCTGCTCTTATTAAACAACCAAACAATATATTGTTTGCGTTATCCGCAATGACTTCGCCCCCTATATTTCGGATAAACGGGGTTTATTATTATTATTATTATTATTATTATTATTATTATTATTATTATTATTATTATTATTATTATTATTATTATTATTATTATTATTATTATTATTATTATTATTATTATTATTATTATTATTATTATTATTATTATTATTATTATTATTGTTGTTGTTGTTGTTGTTGTTTGTTTGTTTGTTTGTTTGTTGTTTGTTGCTGTTACTGTTACACTTTGCCTACCCTAAAATTTTGACTGCGAGCCGCCACTGTGATTGTCTTCTGTGCTAATGTGACATTTTCTGAAGCTGAAAACGGGACATCTCTCAACTGACTTTTTAAGTACCGTTAACCTTAGCCCTTTAAGTTAATATCTACAATTTTGTTATTAATAAACAAAAGATAACTATCACGGTACTCAACGTATTATTACATTATGACAAAGTCAATGTTATTACAATATACAATAGTATATTGCGTACCGAGTACTGTAAGTGTTACTTATCAGGTCCAGAATGCATTTTGGGAATACGAGGTCCGCAGAGCCAAGTTTCCCCAAACATTCGAGATGTGATAAACAAGTTATAGCTCATGGTTAGTCAATTACTTTTTGCACTACTTGAAAACCCCGCAAAAAGCAATAATAAATCAAAATTGCAGTTCCATACTTTAACATTAAGACAAAAATTAGTTCTCTATGTGAACAAATGAAAAGCTACATCTATACTACATGGGCAAAGCCTGCTTATCCACTCTTTTATTAATGAATTTGCAATAGATTCTTTATTTGAAGTAGCACATGTCTTGATTTTTAGGTTATTTGCTTATGCAGCCGAATTGAATCTTTCGACATTTGATAGTTATCATCAAGCAGTAAAAGTTTATAAAAATGGGTGGCATTGCTATTGAAGAAGCTGCGCGTCTAGCATGTGCATCACTTTTACCAGCGAATTCGAAACAAGGATGCTTTCCGAAAGTGCTGGTTTGATAAAAACGTTAGTAGTTAACCAGTGAGATAGTTCTATTGACGCATTTTCATGAGAAATCTTAAAAATATACATCTCCAGGGAGCTTATGGTGCAGTTATTATGTGTGGTTTGACGTCACTTCCTACTGGTACTATAAGAATAAGTTACAGTTTGTCAAAAACGTCATGACATTCCCCCACTCCCGAATCAAAGATGCGTAATAGCACTGAGCAGTCCACTTACATAAAAGAAAAGTGGGGGTCAGTCTGCCAGCTGCGCTGAAAGTGATAAGTTCATGTGTTGTATATGTGACTGCTTCCAAATTCTGATAATGTGGTCACTTGCTCCCCCACCACTCTTACCACTTCTCCACATTTCTCCTCACTCGCGCATACGGAGTGTCACGACATTTTAGACAAACTGTACGTCATTTCCTACTGGTACCGTACGTATTAAACACCAGTTTTAACCTTATTGCCAAGATAATTGATAAATGAATTGTAAATTTAGCTTACACTACCAAATATGTGTTAACAATGATTAACTTGCATATCAAGTATTGCAAAAAATTATTTGCTATTGGACATCTTTTTCTGATGAATGTACTTTCTTCAGAAGTTTATCTATTGATTCAAGTAATTGAAAAACTGAACAAAACCGTGTTTGAAGTATATTCAACTTTCAATTGTGTTCTTTTCTGATGTCCATATTTTCTCTATAAATTACAACTTCTATGCCATAGGCTAAGATACTTACTTTTCTAGCAGCGGAGCAGTGAACTTACTTTCGTTTTGGTATCTCGAATCTCTCATGGAAGTGCCGAAACAATCCACATCACACTCCGACTGTCGTTCGTTTTTCGTAACGATTTTGTCCATCGATAGCATAACTTTCGTTCTTATCAGTTATGGATGTAAGGATTAAATATTACGTAGCATAGTGGAGAATAAAAAAGAAATGTTATTTTCCTATTTTCTAACAAAACGGCACAAAAAGGCGTTCCGACAAAATCTGTCCGGACTGTCGGTCCTGGACTTGACCTATGCATACAGCTCCCTGAGAGTACATTTCTTCAATTAAATTCGACATAGCAATATTTCATTTGGGCTTATTCAAAGCAGTAATATGTTAGATGACCTATCTAAGTTTAATAGTAGAGGCTATTTTTGCCCTGAAACAAAGTTGTGATACGATCAGCCAGTTCAGCCTACCTACCCCTTAATGATATGCACGGCACGTTGTACAACTAACTAATGACACTGTTGTTGTGTATTTCGTGACAGTAATGCTTTTCTTGGAACATAATGTACCTATCCTTCGGAAGAAATAATGTTAGCAGAAGATGGCTTATCGTAAACCACTTAATTTTCGTCTGCTTGTTCTGAACTTGTTCCAGGGGCTTACCTGCCTTTTTAACTTTTCGTTTTTTAATTTCTTCCGTTGCATATAAACAGGGACATATATCAAGAAGAAAATATTGGTAATATGCCTAACATATGGCTAAGGAAAATTAGGCAACAGTTAGTTTAAAATCTGACGTGTTACACTCACATAACTTTCTGTTCTTTCTTCTAACTATTCCTATAAGCATTTATTCCTCTATCTTCTTTATGTCAGTCGAGATAAACATTTGCAGAAATTATTGCTAGTATTCTTGTAGGTGCAAGGGAAATATTAAAGAAAATCCAGTACTTTGATAGCTTCGTATTTTAGGGTTGCCATAAAGATAGATCAAAGAAAGACAACTTTAAACTTTAATGATTCAGGATAGATATAATGTAAAATTTTTGATAAAAGATGTAATAATGTATAAAATTGTTATAAAATTCGGAAATAGGACAGTTAATCATTTTAGAATAATTTACTGAAGTATAAAGATTGTGTAAAATGGAGAAAGAATCATGAATAATTTGTAATCCAATATCTTCTAAAACAATTGAACTCCAAAACGTCGGAACAAATTAAAAATAAGTTTACTAAATACTTCACGAGCACCAAAAAGTAGACTAATCACTTCTCGATTTGAAATATTGTATTTCTGTCTTAAATAAGAAATACAAGGCTCAAAATTCAGCTTTTCTCTTATCAATCTCCTTAATTTGGTCTAGGTTTTTCTTTTCAAATCGGATTGTAAGGTCAACTAACCCCCTATTTTGTTGCCTTCCTTAAAAACAATATAAAGTGTATAAATAGCTGGCAGTTCTTGTAAAATATACGTACATTATGTTTACAACACAATTCTAACATACGCCACATTCTTAAACATAACAATTATACGGCAGTATATAAGAATTAATATGAAAACTATGCTCATTTTTTTAGAAAAATCTGGACGTGATAGAAGAAAACTAATAACACATTTGGAATTGACACCAAACATTTAGGGGAACTCAACATACAAATCTAAAATGCCTTTTTTGTTCAAAATCCAAAGCAGTAAGTATGCGATTTATCTTTTCTGCTAAGCTAGTAGGAGTACGAAATCAAGTGTAAGCTCTATTTGGTTCTTGGCTCTGATAATAACAATAGCAATAATAACAGCAACAACAACAACAACAACAAATAATAATAATAATAATAATAATAATAATAATAATAATAATAATAATAATAATAATAATAATAATAATAATAATAATAATAATAATAATAATAATAATAATAGTAATAATAAATTCAACAATAACATTCATAGGAAACGAAGAAATTTCAATGAAACATTACGTGTCCCCATACTTGCACTTTACAATCTGTAATTCAAATGTTAGACAATAGCAGCATATACAAGAGTGAGTGTATTCCCTGAAAAATAAAGATCCTATAAGTAAAGTGAGATCTTTTCGGTTGTTTATACTGTTATTGTCCATTATCATGAACTACACACGCTAGTTCTACTGTTTTTTCAGCTCGCGTCCCTCTGAGAGACAGAAATGCCCCTGCCCCTCTGTTGCGCCGTGGAGTTCTGCAACTGTTTTATCGCACGAAGGGTTATCTACTTATGCCGATGACGGCTGTAGTGGGCCACCTGGTATACATCACAGTGTTGAGAGGTTGAAAATTATTTATAAAACTGACCATTTAATGTTAATCTTAAACTCTTTGCAGACGATAAAATATTAAAAAATGATAAAAAGTATTTTGATTCAAGGAGGTGTAACATCGATTACCAGGGGTTTTGCAAAGCCTTAATCGACTGGAACATAAGACACTTTAGTGATGCTCTACAGTGGAATATTCCTTTATTATCGCACTTTTAGATCAATGCCAAATAATGACATTTCATTTAAAAACAATATGGATTAGGCACAGTAGCAAATAAATACATTAGAAAAATTGCAGCTACAGAACAGTTTTCCCCACTTTTTTGTGGAAAAATCTGTTGATCTAAGTGCATAATATGGAAGTCACTTGAATATGGAAACCTTGGGTAGGCTGGTTTACCTTGCATATGCTCATTAAAAGTTTTCCATTAGTACGTTTCTGATTTCTATTTCTTAGCAAAGGCTGTACATCGACTATATGTAATTACACTGATTTGTAATCAAAATCTACCTGAGTTAAAAGTTAATTTTAATCATTTAGTGTAAAATAAATGAATATGATCTAATTATCACAATAAAACATTTACTGTTGGAGGGAAATTTTGTTGGTGATGTTGGTGATGTTTCTCTAGTTAAAATATAGGTTGTCAACACTGAATAAACTATATTTTGTTCCTAGAGAAGTCATTTGTTTATATAAGTGCCCCAGGTTTCGCTTAGAGAAAGTAAACTCTGTATTTAATGCTCAGAGAAACTGCTTTTATTTCTCAATATTTTCCTATGTTTGGAGTTAAATTTTTGGGCGTTCGAACTATTGAGCAATTCGTGTTCCTGGTTCACAGAATTGCATCGTGTTCACCTGGATATCTGGATATTATCATATTTCCAGAACAATATATAAGTCAATTCAAAGAGGTATATGTATGCAATTACAGTGGTTTACGATTCATTTAGCAAGTTAGTCAAATTGTTTTCCAGCAGAAATAACCTTTCTGGCAAATATGATGTAACATTCATTTGTTTGTGTTTCATAATTGCTCAAGTTCATGCACGATGACAATGGCTATTATAGGAAGTTCAGTGTTATGGCAAAGTTTGCAAAATTTCTGCTTACTCTTGCAGCTTTTCTTGTTGCCTGAAACACGTTATACGTATAAATAGTTATTGCACGAGCCACTGGGATTCAATCAAGAATTAAAATGGGAATTCTAGTGCCATATTTTGCGATCCTCATTCTAATGGCACCAGCAATGGCTCAAGCACCTGCAGGGCCAAACGAAGACAGTCACTTCTATTTGGTAAATAATACTTTATTATGTTTATTAATTATACTATTAAAATAATGTGATGCACAAAAAGCATAGCAAAACATATCTTTAGAAGATTTCCATGAGGAATTGAAATCGATTTGAGTCAAATCCCATTCCCAAAACTGTCTGAGTTTCCATGTTGAATTCAATCTGTATTGAGATAGACCTGGATACACGAGGCTCGAGTATTAAGTTTTCATGTTGTTCACTTGATTTATATTGGCGAACCTGTAAAAATATGTTTTTTGTGTATTTTAAGTAGGTTTTGAGGGTAGTGAAGTTTTTAGAACATATTGCGAGATTAAAGTGACCTTTTTGTTGTTTTATTAAACCACTTTCACCAAGAAAACAAAGCGTGCAGCATGTTACAAGAGTACAGAAGTTAGTATGTGTGGCGGATCCAAATAGATTTGAATTCGGTAGGAGTTTCCATGCAACAATATTTCGATCCGATCCCACTTCTAAGAGGATTGGATCCAAAGATTCAGTTCAATCTGAATCCGGGTTTCCATACAGTATTCGATCTGGAATAAGAACTCAAATCCATATGAATTCCCTATTTCTAGTTTGTATGGTACAGATATTTAATTGGAAGCGTGGAATATAACAATGCTCTAAATAATTGTTTTTATTGCTGGTAGTTCTTAGCAAAAGCGCGATATTAGACAAATATTTTAATCTGCATGCTTAAGAAACACATGTGCATAGTTGAACACAAAGAATCGATGAGAAACATGATGTAAACAATAAATAAAAGTTGCCATATAATGATTTTCTTCAATAGCCAACAAATAAACTTGCTGCTTTTTAATGGTTTAGCTTTTGTAACCTTCTTAAAAGTATTTTTATAAAACTTACCTCTAAAATCAAGAGCAGAGAATGTCCAAGAGAAAACTGATTTCACAAGTCCCTATGTCCAGTGATTTGATATACCTACATGTGAATATTCCAGAACGCTAAACGGTCGACAATTCCGTCTGCCTCCTCCATATTCATATTTACTTACCAAATAGCACACTGAAATCGTTTTGGCTATCACATCACGTCTAATATGAAGCAAACAGAAAACATGAATTTGTACAGCAATCGTGATTCACCGCAAATATCTTTTGAGGTCCCCTGAATAAAAAAAGTATTTTTAGAAACAGTTCCTTTCTCTGTGTGTTTGTGTGTGTTTGTGAATGTGAGTTTGTGTGTGTGTCTTCTGTCTGTCTGCTGTAAACAGCATAACTCATAAACGAAAAGTCTGTTAAAAACCAAACTTGGCATTTAAGTTAATATCTTTCAACGATACGACACGAAGATTTTGAAGAAAATTCCTCCACCCTAAACTACCCTTTACATGGAACATTCTCTGAAAATTTTCAGTTTTTCAAAAATGGTTCTAACGATTTTGATTAAAATGCTATTTGTTTGAGATGCTTTTATGACAAATGAAATGTATATTTTGAATGTCCTGGCTATAGCCCCCGTAGTTCTGTTTACTCTGATAATTTTGGTATAACATGTAAACTGTAACAGATAGACCAAATCTTAATGTACAAAAATGTAGATTTCGTTAAAACACACAATTTATATCAAATGATGTTTTGCGAAGTGAAACATTTGGAAGATATTACTTGTCATTTACCAGAATTTTGCAATACTTATAGACCGTTCTCAAATGGGAGGTCATTATTAATTTTTTTATCTCTTGTCATGCAGACAGAACGGAATTTCAAGGTCATTATACAACGGAGGATTAATATTTGTAAGAATAGTTTGTGCTAGAGTAGAGAAAGCCACGTGAGTGCAACACATCAGTTTGTTTTATTTGGAAATGACATTTTCGTTTAATTGTTTATTTAATCCCTATATGGTTAATAGTCTTAAGAGAAGTCATGGGTTTTTCCCGAGCTGTACTTGTTATTGCTCGTATTCTTCACTTCAGATAATAATCAAAGGACAGGTGGAGTGGGGAAAGATTGCTCTTGAGTTGACGTGTAAGGTGAACTGGTCAGACTACTGCCTTGTACCTATCATGGCGGTGCTAATATATTAGCTCGTGTTATGTTATTTAGACATTTCGTTTCTTATTTTGATAACAGGCATTGCTAAATATAAGTGACATTTTTATGAACACTAAAAATCTTGAGATTATCTTGAAATTTGACTTTTATGAATTCTTTCCTTATAATGAATGTTTGCATGTTTGTTCTCTATGCGTTCCTAAATCGCTTGATCGATCACCTTAAAATTCCTCATGTACATATATATATATATATATATATATATATATATATATATCTTTCATGGAGAAGGTTTCTATGCTATGCAGTGTATTACATTCACGTAGTTTTTTCTACTCACTTTTACGTAACACATTCACATATTGTATAATTAGTACCTGGGAGACTGAGCTTCGCTGGACATTTCTTTTCCTCTCTTTTAATGTTATTTAGATAAACTTGAAAAGTAAAACGTTAACTAAATATACATTTTCATCCTAATTGTTGGAGTCGTTTCCGCGACGAGACGTTTAATATCCTGACTTGTTTGTTGCAATTGGCCCATTAACAAAGACATTATGGCCAAAATAAGGTTTTGAATAATCGTGACTGTTACGCGTAAAATCGCGTTGAATATCCTATAAATTCTCAAGTTTTCATTTTACAAAAAATATTTTTACAAAAGTTTCCTAATTTATTAAGGCGTATCAGAACATCTCAAATTTATACCATTGTTCCGTTTAAAATTCCGAAGTTAACCCTCTCACCCCACTTTGGGCCGACTTGTGCGTTTCTTTTACCTGTCTGGAGGACCTCTACCTCCCACGAGAATAATAAAAAAACTTGGCACTTTGTTGATCCATTTAAAAGTTATGGCTAATGTTTCATACTTATGTTCAACCTGTATGTGTGGTGCATATGTGTGTGAATATTAGGAGTATCTGTGTTAAATATGTATAAACTATGCAGGCTTTATGTTATTACACTGTTATGGAACAAAGAGAAAGTACAAAGTCTTAACACTTTATCTACTATGATTAAATATTATCTAAAAGGATCAACCATTCCGATGATTGTTTCGTCACCATAATGTGTTGTGGCAAATGATAAGTCCAGCTACTTCTTCTTTTCATTTAATTTCTCTTCTAAAACTGTAACAAAATCGCAGTCCCCTGTTTATCGTCGTTAATGCATTCTACAAATTCTTCGTGATCTTGCAACTCTGCTGTTCTGTTCTTTCGTAAGCTTGACACACACATCTTTCTGTCTTTCAGTTCTGCTCTTTCTGTCTCACAAACTGTTTCTCTCGATACACTCATCTCACTCGAAAAGGCTTACTTAAAAAGTGCTTCATACAACAAGCTACTCCTACGCGAGGATTAAATGTTCCAAACTTTCTCTGACGACACACACTCATATACACATACACTTAAAACTAATGCTAACAGCTGTTTCATTCAACATTTAGTGACTCCACCATAAAAACTGGTTGCTCTCGCCGTCTCGACTAACTTATATAGGCGAGAATGACACAGAACGGATTTTTCTTCAAATTTACCTTTTCTCAAACCTCTCACAAACAAGCCGACAGTCTTCCTTCCAGATTTTAAAGCAGGTTCTCCGATAATACGCGGATGTGGATTCTTCTTCCGGATTCAGTTACTATAAATTATAAGGCCTATTAAGATAAGTCAAAAGCATATCGTTATGTTTTACTATCTAGTATTATTAGAATGCTTCTTACGTTTGCCTCTAATAATTTTGAAGATGGGTTAATAATATTTAAACATTTGAAAAAAAAACAATTAAGAGGATATGTTGATATGCAAATATATCTGAAAGTGAGTCCTAAAAGTTTGTTTTGTAATACTTTTCATTGTGTTTGTTTAACTGTAGGATAGGTATCCAAGCAAGCTGGAAAGTATGGATGTGGATGGGATTCTAAACAGCGACCGCATGCTATCTAGCTATATTAAATGTCTTCTGGAGAAAGGACCTTGCACACACGAAGGCCAGGAACTCAAGAGTAGGTTAAGTTCACAATTTTATTCATGACAAATGTAAATATCATGAGACTCATGCGATTTTGGAAATACAGATACAGGGAATGCATCAGTTTTGCTAGTCAAGGGTATAGTGTACAGAAAGTGTCATTGTTATTTGTCCAAAACTGAAATGATTGAAACACCATAGTAAAAGATGTAAACGCCTCAATGAATGTGAGTGCACAAATGAAGCGTTAAGTTATTGGCGAGTTATAAACACTTTTACACACTAGGCATCTCACACGAAGCGTCAGAGTAGGCAGCTACCCCAGAATTAAAAAATAAAAGAAGAAAAAAAAAGTTTGCCAGACAAGACGAAAACCTAAAGATGTTGATTGTCTTGAAATAATCAGGATAAACGTGAGTATAAATCACTCCAAACTACGCCGAAGTCCACTTGCTTAGTTATATTAGCCGAGGTAAGCAGAAGTCACTCAGCCATTAATGTCGGCGCGAACTAAGAAAGGGATTGACAGCTCGCAGTGAGGGAGAGGCGACGTTGCCGCTTACTGTGACCACGTGGAGAGCGCGGTATGATTGTGTACGAAGATTGGATTGCGCCTGGAATGATAAGTGCGTATTACTTATATTTGTATGCAAAGACAACAGTAAAATATTGAATCCACATTCAAAGGATAGAATGTGCAATTATATATTATTTCAGAGCACATTTCTCGCGCTTGTCCTTTAATTGGGATACCTTTACCAACCACAGTTTTATTCGGTCCGCGAGTACACTCAATTTTTCGTTTGGCAGCATGAGCGTCAGCAGACATTTTTCCAGGGGGGGGGGCACATGTTTGAAATTTGCAATCAGATAATATTAATTCACTATTTTATTGTCAAAATTTATAATATTCGGTGCATATAACCGGGGGGGGGGGGGGGGGCCTTCGCGACGCCCATGTTTGGCAGCACTATCTTTGTCACTATCTTTCGACATTGTTAAATACACATTAAAACCGTTAGCACAATTGCAAAAGCTCGCAACATACGCACAGTTACATAGACTCAGACACAGGTAAATACAAGAGAAATAACCGTCTATATAAAATGATGCACACGAACTTCTCTACAATAAAACGCTTGATCATTAAAAATTCTTCTCATTCATACCTACAAGAAATAGAAACAAATGCCAAAGATAAAAAATGGATTACACTACTTTCCAATCCAGATATAATCCCCCAGAGACCAAGGAAAACAGCGGTTGCAGCCTTCCGACTATTGACAAATCACGACTGCTTAGCAAGTCATCTCTACAGAATAGGTATCTCAGCCTCACCAATATGTGTCCTGTGTAACGATCCAGCAGAAATGAACGAAGACCACTTGAAGACCTGTGAAGCATTAAGATCAGAAGAAACTACAGTTCAAAAGTATTGGAAAGCACGAATGCTAATGGCTTCATTGCCAGATGCAAGGCACTAGAAAACAACAACAACAACAACAACTTCTCTACACGCAGGCAGTCTCTGATGCAAGCACTGCAAGCTCGGGCTACAGGACATTACAAAAGCAGTTTATGTTACTGCTGGGTTCCTCATGAGCCACATGCTAATCACGTGTTACGTGCGTGTTACATATTGGCAACAAGGTCCTTCTGTGTACCGTTTCTATGGAAACGCAATTATAACGCCTTAGCCCTAATTGGTCCTTTTCGTTGCTATGGTAACTGCTAAGACGCATCTATACCCTCCCGTTCATTTAAGCTTTTCCGCCACGTGCTTAACATCTGTCAATCCCCTTCTTAATTGGCGCTGAGTCTAGAATCGTGGTATAAGAGGAGAGCTGTGTGGGGAATGCGCGCGCATGCTTTTCCAGCATTCGAAGCAATCTGCGGGTAAGCCGTCTATCCCTGTAATCTATGCCTTGGTCATTCACTGGCAACTGGTGGCGCGGCCAGAATTCTATGTTACGAACTAATTCCGTTTCTAAGCTTGAAGCTTTGTATTTCGTTCAGACGGTTGTGTTTTTTTTTCCTATTTGTATACCTAAGGAGTGCGAATTACATGATATTTTTGTGTTTACTTAATATTTCCATAGAAGACAGATATGGATTAAATTCTATATATAAAGCAGATTATATCTAGATATAATTTACTGCTAATTAGTTTTTCTGAAACTTTAGTCTTTTGAGAAAACTAGTAAGATCAAATTTATCTATTTCATAAAAGGATGGCAAATGTTCAAGAGCGTTTCAAGAAACTTGGTGTTCAGATTATAAATGGTTAATAATGAACAAAATAAAGCGAACTTATCAATGTTAAATACTCTTCCTAAGTATTTCAATGAATTCCATTACCACAGAGTGTTCAATGAGCACACTAAACAGAAAAAGGAAATGATCTTGAAAACGTGCTCAGGATCCAGTGTTTAAAGAAAGAGTGATATACATGTTTTCATAAATAAAAAACAGATGCTTAGAATTACTGATTTACAAGAAAACAGTAGCTTAATTGCAGATAACACCTAACCGAATGTGTTGGCATATTGGAATATTGGAATCTCAATGTAAGTAATCAATACCATAAACAATGGCTTATTGTTATTATTATTTGTTGTTGTTACTGTTATTGTTATTATTATCTGTGTTGTGAACTTCTTAACGTGGTACTAAGATGCATTTAACCTTATATAGTATACCTATATATACACGTTTATTTTTATAGTCTTAATCATTTTTAGCTTACCTAATTATTATTATGACCCCTCGCCACTGATGCCATATTCCTTGTTGCTGTAGGTTTACTCCAATTTATTGACTTAAACCAATATTTCTGTCCTTCTCTTAAGGGGGAAAAATTGTTAGGTGTGTCACAATGTTTATTATGATTTGGCTTTAAACACCATGTTCGGCAAGCGTACTTTGATTAGCTTCTCTCCTAAAAACATTTTTCATCCTACAGTGTTCAGAGAGAAGCACTGTAATTTAGTCACAGAGCCTAGTCATTATGAAAACCATAATTCAATGTAAGTGATTGAAAGCTGTAGGACGTCGGCGAGGACGTCAGTTTGGGTGGTTCAGTTGGTTAGACGCTGGCCTACTGATCCCAAGGTTGCGGGTTCAAATCCAGCTCAGCCCGATGGTTTTTAAGTGTGCTGATGTAATCCTGACAATTGAGAGTGTCGTTAAACAACAAAGTAATTTAAGTCAGTGAAGACCCTCTTCTTACTTCTGGACCTCAGCTAGGAATAAAACGAGAAGCGTAGGCAAAGAGAAAGGTTTTAGTGAAGGATTAGCGGAATATATATTCTGTTCTTTGGACACCTACGGATCCCAAACGGCGTCACGTCGAACGACTGTGGCGATCACATAAATGATAGCCTGCAAATCCGAAATATTAAAAAATTACAGAACATGTTAGAAAAGCTCCGGTGTGTAAAACATTCACTAAATGGATCGTTCTTAATCTGTGTATCAGAAACGGTAAATAATTTAAAATGCAAATGAAAACTGACCAACTTAAGCGAATGCACATATATCTCATTGCTTTTGTAAACTAGCTGTCCTTGCACTTGCAGTTCCAGTTTCAATTAACCTAACATACACAATCGCAAGGTTTCTTATCAATCATCATCATCATCATCATCATCATCATCATCATCATCATCATCATCACCACCGCCATCACTGCATCATCACTGCATTAGTATTTCAGGTATTTGCGGTAATGCATTTTTATTTCGCATAAGGAGATTTATAACAAGTAGTATATATAACTATATTATATATATATATATATATATATATATATTACTTGTTTTCCTTTCGAATTATGAACGATGGACTTGCTTATTTTTTATTCCTGCCAGAGATTGGTGTTTGTTGGGGAATTAGAGTTTATAAAACAATAAAACTATTGTGATATTTTAGTTTTTGATACACATGGAGTATTTTTAATATTAAGGTATTTTCTCATTGTGAATAAATTGAATAGTTAATTCCCTCAAAAGCATAACACAGATTGCGTTGGAACTTTGTGTGATAGTTTATAAGATAAATACCCTTAAGTGTGCAAATTATTGATTTCATGCATATAAAAATATATAAAATTCAAATTTCAGCCCCAGGGTCAGTTACAAAACAATGGTACTTGGGTAATAATAGTTTTACTATATGGAAAGATGCTGTTCGTGGAAGATTTGCGAAATTTATTTCATTATGTTGACCATAGTTGCGAGAAGACATTTTCACACTCCATGTTGAAAAATAATTTATGTACAGGGTGGGGCAGAAACATTAAGCGGGTTTGAATTAATGAGGTTTTGAATATGACTGGTTGATTATATCGAATGTTTGGCAGAACTGCAGAGTAGACCTTATAAATGAGTTTACCAATGAGTTTGTTTGCTTCCCCTCTGTCATTAGTTGAGTTTAAGGTATCGAATACTGATAAGGTAAATATTCAAAACGTTTGAAAAAGTGCTTAGGTTGTTTGCGTCGTTTGCAATGCTCCTAATGAAGTTTTTGCAATACTTGGTGGACACGCCTAAATCTGTGTGAACTTTGTTATTTGCAGAACTGTTGCCGGAAGTGGTAAAGAATAACTGTGACAAGTGCACTGACTCCCAGAAGGTGATGCTGAAGAAGGCCGTGCAACATGTGAAGGATCAGCGACCTGAAGAATGGCGTCTGTTACAAGACAAATACGGACTTCGAGGAGATAAACTTCAGCAGATGGAGCACGCCCTTGGGCTTTAACTTCTCTTCACGCCGTTTTCACTACCTCTAAACTTGTTAGAAAACGCATTAGGTGCCTATTTTCTTATTAAAATGGTGTTATGAACATCGATTCAAGTAACTCAAGGAATAGATATGTTGTATGCCACATTTTAAAAGTTACAGAGATTTTAAAATAAAACCTAATAAATCAAAATGCCGTAGAAACAGGTGTCTCTAGACATCTTAAACAGATGTAATTGTCAGAGTCAAATAATTATATAATTTAGGTCTTCTTACTATAAAATTGTTTTTATAAGTTAATTATCATGTACTGGAATGTCACTAATGGAAAATGTTCATAGCATAGTGCTTTCGCACAGTTGTCATAGAAATTTAAATTGTTTGTTTTTGTCGCAGTGCTGTTAAAGTAAATAATTATATCCTTGCAATGCAATAAATTATTGATTTACATCACAGAAAATAACTTCAAGTATTTTCATCATATTCGCTTGTTGTTTGGAATAAGGTTTCTTAAGCATTGCTTTATCAAACGCTGCATGACTCAAATTGAAAAATATGTCGATATTTCTGTTCTAATTTACTTGTAATTATGTTAATCACAGAACTACTTTTGGGGAGCGTCGATCAACAACTGAATGATGGAGAGGACCTTCTCCAAAAGTGGTCCTGTGATTAACATAATTACAGGTAAATTAGAGCAGAATGTGTTTAGAAATATCGACATATTTTTTCAATTTATCAATATCCTCCACTGTTTTAAACACTTCATTTTCATCGGTTTTATACTCCATGACATTTTTGCGATGGGGTTGAGTTTTTGTTTGTTTATTTCGAAGTATTATGTTTTAATTTCGACTAGCTGAAATACACGGCATTTCCCGTGATTTGATATTTTATTTCTACAATTTGTAGACTTACGTTGGATACTATAAAGAACACAAACTAAATGAAAACAGCGGAAGAATACTATGCGAAACCACTCTTGTACAACCCCAAATATCGCAGGAAGAAAAGCAAGTAGAGAAAGCTGTGTGAATGTAAGACGTTGCATTTATATTTTAACCAAATAGAATTTTGTATTAACTCTTTGTAGAAGAGTTAGTAGAGAAAGAAATGTGATTGTGTTTCGTAAAAGAAACCGCGTGAATGTAATGCGTTGCATTTCAATTTCAAACCTATAGAAAATTGAATAAATTGTTTGTAGAAGAGGAGTAGAAAAAGAAGTATGATCGTGTTTCATAAAACATTGTGTAGAGAAAATCTTGTGAATGCAATGTGCTGTGTTTCTATTTCAGTCATAGAAAATGGTATGAATTGTATGTTGAAGGGCGAATAAAGAGCGACACAATGTATTAGGTAAAGGAAAGGCGAGTAGAGAAAACTATGGGAATGTGAATACTTTTTGCTTATGCATAGTAAAATGAATAGCATAAAAACATCCATTAAAAGACACTTACATGAAATATATGCCAAACAACCCTTAATTGTATGAATATATTTGAGTTATAACATTTAACAATAATTATATATAAATAAATACACAACCTTCTTGACAATGAAAGACTGATATGGGACAAAATGAATACACATATGAATCAAATTCATGATTAATTCGATTACCTCCTGGGATAAATACCTATACTATTTCAAGTCTATGGATGTCTTCAATGGAATGGAATTTTGCATAACTTTGTGCAACTGGTAAGCGTTAATCGATAGGAAAAAAAACATAATACAAATATGTTATAGACGTCTTTAAAACATAATTTATTACAAGTATTTTTTTTTTTTTTTTTTTTTTGCATAAGCCATTTTTTGTGTAAATTCTTCAATACGTCGTAATTTTTCAAGGTGTTGTTAAAGTACTGTTAAAATTCATCATAAGAGAGTATAGTATAGAGTTTTAAGGACAGAATATAGCGTCCACTTCTTAACTATTTGACTCGCTATTCAGATTGTATCTATAGGTTTTAGATTTTGCGTGATAGTGGATTCAAATATGAGAAATGTAAGTGCAATAACAAATTCATCTATTGTGAAAGGTACAGAAAATAATTGAACATTATTGAATACATTATCTGCGCAATCTGATAACACAACCTGCTTTGTTTACTAGTCCGCTTACGTTACCATGCAAGCGTTCACACTACGGCTGAAAGTACCAGGGCTCAAAACTGGTTTCGCCATGTGTATGTGTGTTGTTGTTAGCTACTGTAAGTAACGAGGGGAGGGGTGGTTTTCTTTCCAAGCAGTCATCACGAGATCTGAGCAGGTAGTTTTTACTGTCAACACTCCTGACCTTCTTACACACCCAAAGTTGTGCGCTTGCCAAGTGTATGTTCATGAATTTATTACAATAGATGCTGTACAAAGTAAATAATAGGGAAAGTCATAAGTGTGCAACGCATCAGAATTTTATTAAAACATATGTACCTATTGACCGCCTTCGTAGAGTTGTGGAAGCGCGCCTGCCTCTGGCACGGAGGACACGGGTTCGATCCCCGGTAGCAGCGTGGGGATTTTTCCCCCGCTGGGAGGTTTGGCACAGGGTGCAATGAAGAAGTAGCGACTCCAGGTCGTGACGGCCGATAACTGGCCACGACGGCTCGTGACGCTGACCACGTCCCACCCTCCAGTACTGCACCCCACTCACGATGCCTATAGTGGGCAGAGGTGGGGAATGCAGTGGTCGGGCGGTAAGCCTTGGCCCTTCATGGGCTGTTGCGCTGGTAGTATCTCCTATTATCTTTGGGCAACAGAGGAGAGAGAGCGATTGAACTTGTCTTACTCACCCCAAATTCTCTTGCCAAGTGACGAAGGTTGTTTTGATGCAACGAGCGCAGTGGTGGCTTCGTATCACCTGCGCAGTAGTAATAATTTCTAGGCTGTTATTAACTATTTTGTTTAAATTAAACATATTTTGTATTAATTATTACAGCTGCCTACTGTGATTAGGCAAATTACTGAATTTTCTAGTTTGTAACCTTCCTTATCTTATGGACGCAACATTCTTACGCTGCCTTATGACTAGCACACAAATAAATCTCTTTCATAATAAAGTAGTAAAGTAGTAAAGTTACATTGCTGTTTAGCCTAAGATATTTTAAAACTATTTAGTAAACATAATAAATCGTTTGGTATTAAACTCAATATTGTGTTCAGAATTTGAAAGGCGAAATATGATAGCTCATATTAAATAAATCAATAAGAAACTAATCCTCTAAAAAGTGGAATCATATCGTCCCTTTTATATGTTTACAGATACAAGCATTCAGAAAGCAGCTTCTGTAATATAAATAAACACTTGTAAGATCACCAGAGTTTGCTTTATGCTTCTGATCATAGTGGCATTTGATATTGCAACACCTTATTTGCAAATTGAAATCCTCATACTAAACAGCAATGTTCCTGTTTTTGTAATTTAGAAGAAATTCTTTTTACCACTCTCCATGAAGCAAACTTCCGGACAGAGCCATACTCACCACTGAATGAGGTAAAGGTAAAGCTGGACAGCAGTGAAGGGGAGGGATGGCTGGTGGAGTAAGACAAGAACATGTTTCAGTGGAGTGGCCCTTTTGAGCAGATTTTGCCTCTACTGATCTATGATCTTATCAGCAGCTTTTTATCTTGGGAAGAATGACTCCACAGCAATGACATTCACTCGCAATGACATTCATCTTTGGTTTCTTTTATTTTTTGGTTGTTATATTAAATTCACATGTCCATTCACCTCTCGTTCATACCTCCAGGCTCCAAAAGGGAAGAGGAATAATCCTAGCTAAATGAAAAATTTCCTCCTCTTGCGGGACCTCTGGATTTGAAGGTTAGTATGCTAACAACTATAACTTGTTGGGGACTCCAACTCTGCTCTTAAGCTATGGTGGTGATTGCGAAGGAGGTGTACAAAATAAAAATGCATGCAATAACGAATACTTAACTTTATTACAGTGCTAATTAAATGAGGATTGAATACAATGAAACAGATGTGCATGTGGATAGTTAATACATTATGCCTTCTGTATAAACTTCTTGAAGGCCTCAGCGTGCTCCTTCTTGGGGTCGTATTTGTCTACAACCTTGGACCACTCTTCTTTGTGCTTCCCTGCGAAGACTTTGGCAATGGTCCTCACCTTCCCTTCCACTTCAGGTGTGCAGTCACTGCACTGTGTGTTGTAGGCTTGCACCAACGATTCTGTAAACCAGGAGAAACACCACATAATTAGAATGCATGATCTGAACTACTTCAGTTATATTGAGATGCTAACAAAATTAGCAACATATTTTTATTGTATTTAAATCATGAACATATTGATAGTTCATTTAACTACAGCTTTTGATCTATGTGGTAAAATACTGATAGATATATTGGAAATTAATTGTTGAATAATATTGTCCCTGTTTCATGAATATGATTGGTTGGTAGGTATCTGATGTTGAGCAGTTGGCAATGAAGTCATTTGCTCCCTTGCACTCCAGTATTTTAGTGTAATGTTGGTATGTTGACTAAAGGTTGGGCAGTGGAATAGGTGGTTTGTATCCATATCTTCTTTAAGTTCAGAGAAAGGGCACAGAGGAGATCCTGTTATACTATTATGTGTAAATGTTTGTTGAGGCAGTCATGACCTGTTAGTAGTCTAAAAACTGCTACAGAAGATTTTATTGGTAATGTGGTGTTTATAAATATATGGTATGGGTATAATATAGTGATATTTTATACTAAAACTGAACAATGTAGATATCTTTCTCATGCGATGAAAATTTCGCCAGGAGCTGATTGAGCTTTTTCCAGGTTTTCCTCCGTCCTCGGAAAGTACCGCCGGAAAGTACCTCCCCTAAATTTAAGACTAGAGCGTTTCCTTTCCAAGTTTCCTTTTTTTATGTAATTTCATTCCAGGTATTTTCAGTGCCCAGCACCTGTGTTGCCGTATGAATTAAGAATGAGTAATCATTCTAAAATATTTTGAAAAATTGAGACATGTAGTATAGTGCTGGAGTTCTGATAACGAGATCATTAATCTTCTTGCTCTCCAGTATCTTTCACTCATGGATGCCACATTGATGTTAGCTGGACAACATTGAAGATGATTTTGACTAATTTCCTCTTGAAGATCACATAAGGGACAAAGTGGTGAAGAGTAAATCCCAATCCTATGGAGATGCTTTGCTAGACAATCATGATCTATAAATAGCCTAAAGATTGCAACTGCACTTTTTCTTGGATATCCAGGGATGTTTTGATTTGTGATAGACTCTTATCTTTCATCATTCTTTGTGATTGTAGGTTTACAATTCTTTGCATTGTGTCGAATGATAGTTGTGAACAGGCTTTTGTATTCTAGTGGATCCCTTTGTGGGTAGATAATCGGTGCTGTCATTACCGGACAGTCCACAATGAGCTGATACCCACTGAAAGATTATTATTTTCTTTAATTTAGTGAGTTGAAATACACTTGTCCAACACTCGTTCATTGGACAAGACAACGAAGCTATTTATATATGTATGTACCGCTTCAGTCCTGTGTATAGACAACTAAAATACATATATAGAGTGTTACGTCAAATAATCGTGGTGCTTTTAGTCAATAGGCAGGGAGGTAATTAGATACGGTGATCTGTTGAGTTGCTAAGAACGTCAGAGTTGGAAATCAGCAATTGCACTGTAGAACAAATACTGGGCACCTGTTAGAGTAATCGTCTAATATATAAAATGTTTACAGACTTCAATCGACAACATTCATTGATTGCAGAGAGAATCAGAATGACATAGGACTTGTGTGCTATGAATTAATCAGTGCATCAAATAGATCAAATTAAATAAGAGAAAATGACACCATTGGCTTCTGTGCAATCGTCTTTTAGATAGAGCTAAAGTATGATTTATATGACTGCAACTAACTACAGGATTGCAGAGGGTTTGCAAACTATGGTTGGGAGAGGAGGAAACTTAGGTCATGACTGCTGATGTGATACTTTAAATTTCTATGCACATATGTGTTTGCGGAAAAATAAATTATAGTTTTAAAAAAGCTAACAGAAATACGCTTTTATAACAAACCAAACTAAAAAGTAGAAAATAATTTTTAAGTATGTAGAATTTGTTCTATAAAGTCAAGTAGTTCATTGTATTTCAAAATTTTGTAATAAGTTTAAAATCAAGAAACTAATTTATGTACTTATGTACTTATGTACTTTAGTTCGGTTTGTTGTATACGCGTGTTTTTGTTAGTTTTTTAAAACTATAATTTATTTTATCCTGATGATCCGCTTCAGGACATTCATGATATTAGTATTATATTGTCATTGGTCTTCGACACGTGTGCAAATTTTCAAGTCAATCAGACGACTATAAGTTGGTGAAAATGACGTCGAAAGATTCCATTACATTGATAAATTTACCTAATATATTTTGTTTTATCCTGATAATCTTGGTCAGGATTTTAGGATAATGTTATGATATTATTGTGTCATTGCTCCTTGACACGTGTGCAAATCTTGAAGTCAGTCAGACCACTAACTTAGGGAAATTACGTCGGAACATTCCTTTGCATTGATAAATTTAGCTTTGTCATTTTTATCTTGAAAATCCTAGTCAGCACATTAAGACAAATTCAAGATATAATGGTATTCTCATCAATCCTTGATATGCGTGCGAACTTTCAAGTCAATCAGACGCCGCAAGTTGGTGACAATTACGTTATATTGTTAAATTTAGCCAAGTCACTTTTTTATCCTGATTATTCTTGTCAGGACATTAGACAGAGTCGTAATATTATTGCGATTACACAATTATAATCGCGATTATACAATTATTATTGCGATTTACATGTCAAGGACATGTCATCGGTCCTTGACATGTGTGCAAATTTTCAAGTCAATCAAGACGTCTCAAGCTAGTGAAAATTGCGTTACTTTACTAAAATTTAGCCAAGTCATTTTTTTATCCTGATATTGTTGGTCAGGACATTAGGCAAAGTCGTGATATTATTATATTGTCATCGGTCCTTCATACGTGAGGAAATTTTCAAGTCAATCATACGTCTCAAGTTGATGAAAATTACGCTACATTGTTAAATTTAGTCATGTCACCTTTTTATCCTGCTGATCCTTATCTGGACATTAGGACAAAGTCGTGATATGATTGTATTGTCATCAGGGCCTTGACATGCGTGCAAATTTTCAAGTCAACAAGACGACTCAAGTAGGTGAAAATTATGTTACATTGATAAATTTAGCTAAGTCTTTTTTTATCCTGATTATCCTGGTCAGGATCCTAGGAAAAAGTTATTATATTATTGTGTTGTCTTCGGTCCTTGATATGTATGCAAATTTTCAAGTCAATCAGACGACCGTAACTGGGTGAAAATTACGTCGAAAGATTACGTTACACTGATAAATTTAGCTAATCGACTTTTTTTATCCTGACGATCCTGGTCAGGATCTTAGGATAAAGTTATAATATTATTGTATTGTCATCGGCTCTTGACATATGTGCAAATTTCCATGTCAATCAGACGACCGTAACTGGATAAAAATTGCGTCGAAAGATTCCGTTGCATACATACATACATACTTGGATACATACAGGCGAAGCTAATATAAAGCGTGTAAAAATAGATTAAATTTTCATTGGAAACATTTTTAACAGTTTCGAAGGAAAGATGGAAAAATAAATATCCTAACATTAAAAAGTGTGATTCAGCAAACCCTCTAAAAAATCCAGGGTAATTCCAAAGAGCATCATAATTACTATGCAGTAGTTGCTCTATAGCCATCGCTCAAGGCACCAGATTAGTATGCGTCCTCGAAACTAATAGTCGTATGAATTAAGTCATTGCATGTCCTTCAATGTATTTACGTTTAACTAAGGAGAAAATTGCACGTCCAGTTAAAACATAATGCATATCAGCTCGTAAGTACAAAGGTTTGTTGATATCCACAACCAAACAATCAGACTATGTATATGTTCTTCTCGACCAATCCATCTGGCAGGGAATCTACAGTTCAGATAGCAATGGATTCTGTTGCTTGCGTTTAGTGAGTGCACTAGTAGCTGCAAAGCCTTGTGAAGATTGAGCATGTCAAGGAACACACGCGCGCGCGCGTAAACAGAGCAGCAGCAATTTTGTAATTGTGTGCAGAAACAAAATTAAATTCTTCCATGGAGTCATAAGACAAGCATAATATGTGTATACAAGTACATATAAATTGCAATACTTGATTGGTTTGAACTTGCACTAGGCTTTTATAGCCTGTATGTGTCAGCACTCAATCATATTTGATTTACAATGCATAGCATTCGTAAATTTTTTTCCATAAGATCATTTGGAAGAGTATTAAATATAATATACACCTTTCTGAAAGCAAGAACGTTTTGAATTGAGAATAATGGATGTTACCCTTTTGTGTTATATTTATCTAATGATAAATTGTTATAGGGGAAGCAGCTCCCAAGAATTCAATATGGCCGACATTGCACTAAACTGCATGAACATTACACCAAAAAGCAGTACTGCTAATCTACACAACAAAGCATTATTTCTAACCTCAAATATCTCATGCTTTCAAACGATAATAATGCTTGAGCATCGTTGCCATACAACTTAAGTATATACACACCTATGGCAAATCTTGTTCTGAAATAATACTTTTGGATAAAATCACTTCCGAGCGCTAAATATTGTAGTATATTTAACCATTTTAGTCCCGTTGACCATTATCATGGACATACGTATTTTTTCCAATTTGTAAATCTTTTAACGGGTTTTCCTGCTATATTCTTGTTATACTGTCCGTCACAAATTAAACATATGTGCGTGTTCAAAATGATTCTTATACCCTTCTTTTCCATAAGGATATTCGTTTACTTCCTACTGAGTTGCAACAAAATAATATTCCATATTCCGTGATAGAGTTAAAGTATAATTAGTGGACTAAAATAAGTATATCTAAAGAACTTAAATTCACCAGTACTTGGATAACATAACAGGCGGAGCTGAGTTCGGGTAAGGTATACTTACAAAGACAACTGCATCAATTGGATCGTTTGCATGAGGTTCAACACTACCAACGTAGGCTCTGGAATGACGTAGGAGGTACACAGTTTGAAGCCCGTTGTAGACAACTCATTGTGCTACTCATGTTGGGTTTACTGAACCGCACACCCATGTCACACTTGGATGCACTAGCGTTCAAATTGTGCATTTCCGGACAGGAGTTGCTACTTGAAAACCGATCAGTAAGCCATCCCACACAACATACTAAGGGTTGTCGGTGTTTTTCTTTGGGGACATCCTGTCTACCTTTTTCATGATAGGTTTTCTTTTTCCACTTTTCTTTCATGCTGTCGTGGTGAACACTTGAATTTAGTGCATTCACTGTTGTAAACTTACCTATCTACGTGCATTCCCTGTTTTACGGTGTGCAAGTCTATGGACTATGGTAAGAGAGAAATTAGTTTGTGATTCACCTAGCTCCTGGCGGAGGGCTCATCGTCTACGTAACAAAACTAATTTGTCGTTTACTGTATAGGTACTAAATTCTGTAACTTTTGATGTATTTATTATTATTGAAGACAAGGCATATATTTATATTTGGTAGTTGAATGTTAGTGTTTAAATTTTACATGGACGTTTACTTCCTTTTTATTTGTTGGTATTTATTTGCGATTTAATTTATGCAGCAGCTGAGTGTGAGGTGTAGGCAATTTGTTGGTTCTTTTTAAGGTCAACAACCAGGCATGGATAATAATCGCTCGCCACTTTTCCACCAAGGTTAATGTTGATGGCCTTGCAATAGGAACCACTATGAGCAACCGCTAATTAGGAAATTATTAATTTTAATTTCGTGTAACTGCTAATTCTGTTAATCACTACTTACAATAACAAAATAAGATGCCTTACTTTCATATCACTTTCTCTACCTATTCTTTAAAACTTTTGAGTTTTAGTTTTTGAGCTAAGCTGTTCAGACAGACGGGCACACACATGCACACACGAACTCGCAGAGACAGGAATCTCATTCTAAAAATATTTTCTTGAGTTAAGGGTACCTCAAAACGTGTATTTACAGTGAAATCTCAGCATTGAGAATGGATGGAATGCAATATCTTTTGTACCTGCTATTTATGTGGTAAAGTAAAAACCCCTTGTAGGTATTACATTCACATAATTTTCTCATTCCAAATCAATCCAAATATTCATAATTGAATAACGCGTTAGTTGAAAACTCGAGGAAGTCCAGTATGTTTTCCATATCCGTTTTACTTTCTTTACCTCCTACATAGCAGAAAGAGAAGATATTTGCATTCCACTCAAAAATTCAATAGCGAGATTTAAAAAAAATCGCTTTTAGAAAGAGGTATTTGTATATGTTTGAGCGTTTGTCTGTGAAAGCATAGTTCAAAAAACGAAAAGTTGGTTAAACACTTCGATTCAGCGTCTTTCAAAAATGCGAAGATTTTTAAGAAAATCATCCGCCATAAACTGCCATTTACGTTTTAGAAATTTTTGATTTTCTCATTCACGGCCGTAATGTGTAGTTAAAATGTATAAGATACTTTGGTAACTTAAAAAGATGAAATAAAATACAATCTTGATTTTTCCGGAAATAGCCTCTGAAGTCTTCCTTTTGAATAAGTTTTACATAACTCGTAAATTTGTAAGAGGTACACAATAAGTGCTTTTACTTGGGGTTGTAGTTTTAAAAACCATTGGTTTGCGTGGTTTCAACTCGTGATTTAGGTATCCGTAGGCCAGCGCCTAACCACCTAAGCACCTAATCATATGAACTACCCGGACTGACATGAATCAGTATGTGTTGAAGAGATTATGCTTTTATGTAGTCACCTTACTTTGGTATATATTCACAGATGTAATAATAATTTGCCGACAGTTGGTCTTAGTAGTACAGTCTACCTCCTGCGCTATATATTTTGTTGCTATCAATATCTTTGCTTATAAATTTCCATAAAATGAATGTTTTACTCGTTCTGGTGCGTATGCCACCATTTTAGTGCATTTTTATTGAGTCCGTTGGGGAAGCTGTGTAATTTCAGAAGCCTGAAATACACAAAGCTCTTCTCACCTTCAGATATTCATTCTAATCCTTGTTGAGTCATGTTGGCTAAGATATCTTTTTATTCGGTGTCTTTTCCTCTATATAGGCTAAGTATTATGCAGCTTTAGGCTTTAAATTCCGGTAATAATAATTTGCGTTCATTTACTGATTTGACCTCTGGGTTAAATGCTATTCAACTCATTAAAATGTGAATGAGTCACACGCAGAATATTTTACTTCTCCGCTTGTATGAACCCTGTAATATACAAGAACATACCTTCGGCTTTCATAGTGAGAAGCTTCTTCCTGCGCAGATATAGCGTGTCTATGTTTAAAGCCGTGAGGCCTGGATAAAGTCCTCTTCGGGTGTCTTCCTCATTCTTTTAAAATTAATATCGCGTGATTCTCTGCTTGTAGGACCCCGGGCTGTTTGACCATCACGCCATCCATTTCGCTCACTTTCTGCACAGACCTATGTTGTTGAAAAGAACCTTGTGTTTGGGGAGGGGTGAGGGGGGGAGGAAGAAAAATACTATAGGGACATTTACCCAAAAGAAATTCTGTGCACAGCTTTTACATGTACCTTTTTTAGCTGTATTTTACTTTAATATATTAAAATTGAAGCTTACTGATCCCAACGGGCCAGATCGATGGATTTTAAGTATATTAAAAAGCGACATCCCCATGTAAGTAGATTTACTAGCATGTAAACCAATTTCTGTGGGATCAAATTCCGGCATACCGGCGGTGCTGATATGATCCTGTTTCACTGTCCTGAGTTCAGTTGTGTAGTTCTCACTCTTCGTGGAAAACCATACATTTTAGAAAATGGTGCAAGTGTAGATAAATGATATAAGTTCATTTAAAGTAGTATTTGTTAATAGAAAACAAAGCACAGAATCAAAATGTGCCTTCAGCCTAGGCCTACAGTATTTACCTTGCAGTATAAATAGATCTTATGGTTTTTATCTTTTTTCATCATAATATTCTTTAATGTGTATTAACATACATTATCCATTGGTGTTTCATTATAATATAATTTTAAAAATTATATTTTTAAATGGCATACTGGCTGTATAGGCCTATAACTTAGGAAGGATAGCAAATATAGAAAAACATTCAAATTGCAGAGAGATTGTCATTCTTTAAAAAATATCAATATATGTCTTTAAATGTGGCAACTGTTTAGCATGTGCCGCCTAAACACACATAAACATACCTTCATTTGCATTTGCATTTAAACATTTCTGTTTTTAAAATTAACCCTAGCATTACCAAGCCTTATTTCCTAACATAGATTACAGAGAGAGAGAGAGAGAGAGAGAGAGAGAGAGAGAGAGAGAGAGAGAGAGAGAGAAGAGAGAGAGAGAGAGAGAGAGAGAGAGAGAGAGAGAGAGGGGGTATGCACTTTGTGACCATCACAAGTAACAAAATGTCTGAGCAATTTTTAAAACAATTTTATTTTAAAATGTGGTATTATGTCTTCCCATGCTTATAAAGGTTATATTTAACACTGTTTAACTGTTACTTTTTTCTTTTTCACATGAACTAAATGAAATATTATGCCAATCCTTATTACAGAATTTATACTGTCAATGGAGGTGACCATCGCTAGTAAAAACATATCTCAAAAATTTTAAAAACAAATTTACTTTAAAATTGGGTATTATATCTCGTCATGTTTCTAAAGGTAATTTTTGTCGTTTAACTATTCCTTTTTTACTATTTTACCTAAATTACATTACACCGACGGGGCAGTTCTTCATGACCACCCTGACATTTCATTGTTTATCAAAAAGAAATGAAAAGTTTGAAACAAATACGACGTTCAGTAGTAGAAACAGTTGACAACAAATATTAATACATGCCTTTAATTAAAAAAATACGGAATTTAAAAAGCTACAGAAGGTGGGCATAAAGAACCCCCCCCCCGCCCCGTTGGTAGCGTTAAAATCCAATAGTTTTTATTTATAAAAAGGATAACTTTTGAGTCTGATCAAACTCCTACATTTACGTTTTTGTGATTTCCCAGGTTTGTG
>CM060963.1:103581034-103756034 GCA_030765045.1 Tenodera sinensis
AAATATCTGGTGTTGCATTTATATGACTTTCGTTAGCCGCTATCGTTTATTTTTATATCTATTTCACAAACTACTCTTTAAGAAGCTTATTTTTTCTCTACTTCATATACGTTCAAATAAAGAATTTTTTTTTTAAATAAATGAATTTAATTCGGAGAATAGTCCTAGTTAAAAGAAAATCCCACTCTCCACCTCCATCCGGGAATCAAACCCGGGATGCTTTGCAGAGCAGGGTTCCTATATGCTGGATTTGAAATTTTATACTGTTTCCATGGCATTTGAGAAACAACTTAGATAGGACTTCAGAAATAACAAATATGTGGAAAAGTTACATAACAACGAATATCTGGGAAACAGGTGCTGCCAGAAAAAAAGTATTTGATATTAATTATGTGGTTTAAAGTTGTAAGTCCTATCTCTCTCCTAAAGATTACCTACTAATTATACAAGTTTGAACAAAATTAATCCCTAATTAACTGAGAATCAGAATATACTTAGAAAATTCGAAATATAGATTTTGTTAAACACACTTGAACACACGGTATCTTAATTAAAACCGTTGAGGCCATTTTTGAGAAAATTAATAATATAAAACAACTGTTTCATACAGAGGGTTGGTTGGGGTGGGAGGGTCCCCTAAAAAATTCTCATCTAATATCCTTGAAGGGCGGTGACTTTCGTTGCTGAGCTATGCTGCTTACAAACATACATACGAATGACACAGAAAGACATGGATATTTTTCTGTAACTACCTTTTTGGAGATGGCTTAGGGAATTCAAAGCGTATATTTTCGGTTAAATCTCTATATCGAGCCTCTGGGTGGCGATCCTCTTACCTGCTATAGATAGGTGATAGAGAACGTAAAAACTGTTCTGTTTTCACCTTTAAAATATACCAAATGTTTTGATGTCAATATCCTGGCATACAGCACTTCCTTATAACTCATTGGTTTTTCAACTCTGACTTTTTTATTTTATTATACACATGTATTTGTTGTTGTTGTTGTTGTTATTATTATTATTATTATTATTATTATTATTATTATTATTATTATTATTATTATTATTATTATTATTATTATTATTATTATTATTATTATTATTATTATTATTATTATTATTATTATTATTATTATTATTATTATTATTATTATTATTATTATTATTATTATTATTATTATTATTATTATTATTATTATTATTATTATTATTATTATTATTATTACCGCCTCCGTAGCGCAGTGGTAGCGCGCCTGCTTCTGGCATGGAGGACCTGGGTTCGATCCCCGGTACCGGCATGGGATTTTTCCCCCACTGAGAGGTCTGGTACCGGGTGCACTCAGCCTCGTTAGGTCCCTGAGGGGCCAATTGAGGAGCTATCCTGATAGAAAGGTAGCGTCCCTAAAAGGTCAATGTAGTTGCCTTACGGCCGGGGGAGTCGGCGTGCTGACCCCCGCCACCCCCAACCTGCACTCCTCCGTGGCCTTGGCTGCGGCTGGAGGACGCAGCGGCCGGGCGATGAGGGTAACCTCTGAATAAGGGGAAGACGTCCTAGGGAAATTATTATTATTGTTGTTGTTGTTGTTTTACAGGGTGAACAACACCGAATAATTTTTCGGCGTGATTCAGGTATTATAACAGCATTTTCTTAATGGAAATGTCTTTTTATAGAGAAAGAGGGTATTAACGTTTTTGAAACACGTTAGAAACTAACTAAACTATGCCCCGACACTACAGCCCATTAACAGCCCAACCTTACCGCCCAGCCGCTGCGTCCCCCACCTCGGTTCACTACAGGCGTCATTGGTGGGGTGCAGTACTGGAAGGTGGTACGCAGTCAGCGTCCCGATCCCTCCCGGCCAGTTACGTGGTCTTCACGACCGGCTCCTCAATTCGTCCCCCCCCCCCCCGGGACTAAGGAGGCTGAGTGCACCCCGTGCTAGACCTCCCAGAGGGGATAAAATCCCCATGCTGGTACCGGGAATCGAACCCGGGTCCTGCGAAAGGCAGGCGCGCTACCCCGTCTGAAACACATTAGGGTTAGATGAAATTCTGCCCAAAAAGTCTCTTATGCATTTTTACAAGACACTAGGAGAGTTATGAAATAAGAGTAACTGGAATATTTAATTTTGAACAATACAATACAAAACACTCCTATAAATCCTGATTTACATAATTATATGGTACTAAATTCATAAGCTCCTATCACTATTCACCGGCATATCGTACTCAAGAGTTGAACATGTTCCTAAAAGGTGAAAAATCCAAAGGGGTTAGGTCTGGTGAACGTGTCGGCCATGATATTGGCGCTTCTCTACCGATCCAGCGATAAGAATATGTTACACTTGGGAAATCCCTTATATCACTGGAATAAGGCGCAATTGCCCCATCGCCTAGGAACATTAACTGGCGTATTCCTAAAGAAACGACTTCAAGAAGTTTTATCAAACTATTTGTAAAACCTTTTGGTAAATGTGACCTGTTAAACATTAAGAAAGTAAGTAGGGTAGTATATCATTCAGAATGTGAGCCCAAATGTTCACTGCAAGCCGGTGTTCTTTGGTAATTTGTAGTTCTAATAGCTCTAGGGCTTTCTTGTTTTCCTATGTGTGTTAAACATACCTCTCGTGATCAGTGCGTTTATCCAGAAACCAGTGGGCAATCTGCTTTCGGAATGGAAAGTCATTTGGTCCAGAGCTTCAATTCGGGTGGGATGATACGGATGTAATATCTGTTTGCACAGAATTTTGGTACTCGAAGATGGCTTGTATGCACGGCATGTGCTATGCTCCTGTGAACGGAGAATTATGGACACTGTCAAGAGCTTCTTAGATTCTTGAGCCAATGTTCTTAGATTTCTTTTACTCTTCTCTTGGGCAGTTTGTGTTTCTCGCGGTCGTTGATGTGCGGCGCTAGATGTGCTGTGATGAGGCAGACGTCTACTTGGGTAAAGCTTAGCAGTGCCCTTTTCGCATTTCCCCAAGCAGCACCATAAACGTAATGTATCTCTGCATAAGTAAAGTGGAACTTAAGTGCTTCCACTAAACGGAGCATTTTAGTATATGCTGATAGCTGCGAATGGTAACAGGAACCACAAAGTGCTGTATAATATGTGACGGAATCCCTTCCTTAGCATTTAAATAAAAGTAAGCAGTTTTGGGTTAATTGTGATGAAAATACTGTTAAAACAGAATACCAGCGATATTCCAAAATGCAAAGAAACCAAAACACAAGCGACATTCCAATGCCCAAGAGATAACAAGGATCTGATGACAGAATTCCATCTAACCCTATTTGGCGTTTGAAAAACGTTAATATCTTCTACCTAATTTAGGCCAGGAGCCACTATATTCTAAAACATTTACAGAGGGCCGCAGTGATCCACTATTCAACCCTCCATTATAGGCCTAATTATATCTTACTTCCCAATTAAACTTCTCTTTATTTTATTTAATAGTTTAATATTCAATACATCAATAGTAATAATAGTACTTTTATTTGCATGCTTGTTCATTCAATTACTCGTTGCAACAGAACAAGTCACAAATGTTGTTTATCTTAATGACAAACTTGGCAGTGCTTAAGTTTTTGTCAACTTTTCAAAATCCGATTCAGTGTTTGATACTGCAATGCACATATTGCTTCCAAATGTTCATTTGTAAGTCTGGATCAAGTTATTGATTTCAATTATTCCATCACCGAAAATGACTGTTCACAGACATATGTGCTACCAAATAAAGCTGACATTTTCAATGCATGGCCATGGAGATTGCACAGCTTGAAGAAATCAAGGAGTGGTACATCATCAAATTTTGATTTCAATTCTGTGTCGCTCTGGATATCAATTACTTCCATCTGAAAAATTGTAGGTACTGTTTCAAAATCAACATGAAAGGGCAGTGAAAATGGTTTAAATTATCTTTCAAACTTTCGAACATCTTTAAAGTGGTGTTGAGCTCTTCTGTGAGATTTCTCAAGAGGTCAATGTATATCACTAAACTAGGTCTGTTAATAGATATTTTCGGAAAATGGACAAATATTCCATTTTTATTTGCATCTGCCAAACTACAAATTTTCTTTCAAAAGATTCGATGATGTTGAGTAGATGATGGATCATGTGGCCTTTGCCTTATATTTTGGTATTTAGTTGCACCGTATCAACCACAAACGTTAAGTCAAATAACCGTTTACTGCTGTCGAGTTCTTCCTCCGTAAAGTTTTGATTTGTCAAAAACAACTCAATTTCTTCCCGTGGTTCATACACTCCTTTCAACATATTATCTGCACTTAGTCATTGAAGTTATGTAAAATATGTCAATGTCATAATCTGCATCCAAATCAAATAAAAATTCCTCGAATTTGCGATGAGTCCAATCCCCTTGACCTAATTTGGTTCACCAACTTAATCACTGGCTTCATTACATGATCCATTTGAAGTGATTTTGCACAAAGATGTTCCCTGCAATGGCATACAGTAATCTCAGCACGGTCTTTTTTCACAAAAGACAACAATTCTTGATTTTCTGAATCATAAATGGAGTTAATCAACTTGTGTAACGTCAATGAAAATTTACACAATGTCTGAATGACTTTTTGATAAATTTCCACCCTTTTAGTTGTGTCTTTCATTGGGCTTAGAGATAAGATTTATTGTTTTACATTAAAACTGCTGTCATGCCAGGAATAAATCTGCATGAGCTGATCATCCGTGCTCTCGTCAATAGCTAATGAAAACCATTTAAATTCACATCCCTAACCAAGGATTTTTTATCAAGAAATAATATTTCTGCAACCCCGTCCAAACATTCTTTCACCAATTGGTCATTTGCAATACTTGAAAAAAAAACCGTAAAAAGCAATAGTAATCAGAATTTATTTTCCATATTTTATTAGACATTAAGAAAAAACGAATTCTGAATGTGAAGAAATGAAAAGCTTCATCTATGTTGTCTCATATAGGCCTAAGAATTTGTATATTTCATGTGAAAATCCAGGTTCCAAGTCAAGATATACTGAAGAAATAATAAGATTTGAATCACTTCTTAATGCTAACATATCCAATTGCACATTTAATATTTCAATAAGTATATCTATATTTTGTAAGCATTCATTAATAACTTATTTTTAGGTTACTAAGCTGTTGGATGTGACGTATTAAGGCCCAGTTTTAGCCTTATTGCCATAGAAATTGATAGATGAATTGTAAATTTAGATTGCACTACCAAAAATGTATTAACAATGATTAACTTACATATCATGTATTGCAAAAGAGATATTTTTGCAAATATTTATCTCGACTAACATAAAGAAGATAGAGGAATAAGGAATAGCTAATACATGAATAGAGAAAGTCATATGAGTTCAAAGCATCATATTTTTTAAAATAAACCTGTGTTTAATAACCTTTCTGTAACTTCAGGCATTTACAAGGTATTTCCTTTTGTTTGTTAGAATATTTCAGTATCTCAAGCAACATAGTGTTAAGAATTACTGTCCTTTTATTTCACATCGGTCTAAGCGATATGGCAATCTGGTTTTGAAACATTTGATTGTGGACATAGTTATCATTGAGTACCTGTGTAGCTAACCTGTGCAACAAAGTCTGTGTTAAAATCATTAAAAAAACATAAGATCATTAATATTTATCGTGCTTAAACCGAGCGAGGTTTGACATCTGTTTGGCCGGCCTCTCTGACCTTGAGTTTTTCGTGGTTTCCTTGGCTTATAGGCAATTACTGAGGAGGAATGTATTATGCCTATCATTTGATTACCTTATCAAGCTTCTGGGTCAAAGATGAGACAAGTAGATGGCGGGCGAGCTTGCTGCTTTGTGGAATTGTCTATCTTGGTATTCGGCGTGGAGTATGAATGTTTCGAAACTAAGAGGAGCAATAGTTTTCTTACATAAATTTGTGAAACACAAGAAAGAAAATGGTGGAATTATGCTGAAACGGCTATCTTGCATAACAAAATAGAAAACAGGTAACTTAAATAACTAACTTGAAATAATTTCTGACAAAGCAGATTCTTCTTTATGAGGATAATATGATGAATAAAGAATATATGTTAGATGATAATGGGTAGACAAAGCTATGAATATTGGAAATCAAACCTTTTTTGTTCAACTCACATTAAAACATTTTTATTAATAGCAATTTGATGCGTCTGTTTGTTCGGTACAAATTTTGCAATCAACTTCAAACTAATTTTGTGTTGCGCTAAGAAGATTTGAAAATTTCATCACAGCTCAGAACTGGATGGCAGTGCAATATTAACGCGCTTTCAAGAAAATTGAACAATCCAAAACTACCCTTTACACTTTTGAGTAGCTTCAGGATGAGTTGGAGACTTGAAACTTTAAACACAATTCAGAAATTTAGACTTGACTCGCTTTCCGGAAATTCCCTGCACCAAAAAGTAAGCTTTAAATGGAGAAATGTTTGAAAATGTTGATTTTATTAAAAATGCTTTTAACGATTTTGATTAAAATGACACAGGATTAAGACATTTTCATGACAAGTAAGATGTAGATCTGAAATACTTTGACATTTAAACATAGCTCAAATCTGGATGGGAAAACAAGAACAAGACAGGCAGACAAGGCTAATTGTTTAAATAAAGAAGTTTAAATAATTTTAATATAGCACAATTTTTTAAAACATACTAAAAGGTATAAAATAATTTCCTCTAGCTCCATACAGATTTGTAACCCCATACAGATTCCTAATTCTATACGATTCTCCCGAAAATTTGTGGTTGTGAATCTTTAATGGCAATGAAAATATTTGTGAGATTTAAAATAAAAAAAACGTAGGACGATGCAATAAATAATTATTGTAAAGGGTGTAGAAGGTAGCTGTCATTGAAAATAAACAGTTTGTGTTATTTACAGTGCAATAAAATTCTTACAGATTTATGTGAACGGACTCTTCATGCATCTTACGACCAAGCCTAAGAGAAATGTGTTGGAATGATATAACATATGTAAGGTAAAGGACAATGAATAAAATCTGAATAACTTTCTGCACAATCAGTTCTGTTCTCCAGTCTTGTCAGACTTTATTCGGTACTCCTGGACTGTACCTGGATATGATGACTTCAGACTAGAGAGGTTTCAAACACCTTCTGAACGTATTTTTTATGTTTAAAAGTAGTATAACTCGGAAGACTGCTTAATGCAGGTATTCATGAAGTACTCCCTCCTACTGTGCTAAAAAACTGTTTTTGACACTTTATACCCTGTGAACATCTTCATCCTGGTTATCTTCTGCTAAGAGCTACCAACATTTTTTTGAACTCGGTGACTGAACATGCGCAATCTTGTAAAGTGCAGTATAATTGTCAATGGCAAATATTGTGCACATATTCATAATGTAAATGCAAAACTCTTACATGCAAACCACAACTTGTTGGCAATTGCGATCGCAACTTGCGATAATTTCCTTGTCTTCAAGTGTAAACACAGACAAGTTTATTATTTCCTGACTCAGTACGACAGGCCGTGGAATATTTCGGCATTATGCTAAGAGAAAAGGTAAAATAAGTGATGAGCATTATAGCTATTGTATACACGTTTTTCCGCTGTGCAAGGTGGGAGACTTGAAGAAACCAACCTTCCAGAACCTGGAACTAGTTGTAAATGCAGAGAACTTTGAAGAAAGTATGATAGTAAGTCACGAAAGGATGAAAGAAAAAGTATTGGAAAATACGTAGTCAGCTGCCATTTTGAGGTAATGCCTAAGCAGCCAAAATAGTATATGGCAGTGGGTTTTTCAGTTTGTGAGAATTCAACTCGCCAACTTGGTGTCCTAAGATTTTTTCCACTGCCGAAAAAAATCTATTATCATGTTACTTTATCCAAACACCTTATTTTCATTTCATTTTTTATTCCTTTCTTTGGCAAGGTAACCCAATCTTCCATTTTCCACTCTCCTCTCTCTTAACAAACAAACAGACAAACAGAGAGACAGACAGAGAGACAGACAGAGAGACAGACAGAGAGATAGACAAATAGACGTCACAGACAAACAGACGTCACAGACAGACAGACAGACGTCATAGACAGACAGACAGACGGCACAGACAAACAGACGTCACAGACAAACAGACGTCACAGACAGACAGACGGCACAGACAGACAGACAGACGGCACAGACAAACAGACGTCACAGACAGACAGACGGCACAGACAGACGGCACAGACAAACAGACGTCACAGACAGACAGACGTCACAGACACACAGACGTCACAGACAGACAGCACAGACAAACAGACGTCACAGACAGACAGACAGACGGCACAGACAGACAGACGTCACAGACAAACACACGTCACAGAAAGACAGACGTCACAGACAGACAGACGGCACAGACAGACAGACGTCACAGACAGACGGACGTTACAGACAGACATACGTCACAGACAGACAGATAGACAGACAGACGGCACAGACAGACAAACAGAGAAATAAATAAGCAAATAAATATATGGGATTAAGCATACTTCAGCAGTCGAGACAACCCAATCCCAATATCTTCCTTAGGAGAAGGTCTCAGATATCCTGGTGACGCACTTCTGCTAATGTCAAAAGTATCATGAACGCTAGGTGTCCGCAGCAGTTGAGGGGATTGGGACCCCTCCCTTGCGGGGAATAAACAACAGCAGTGACGCGCCCATCTAAAAAGGCAAAGCGAGTATTACAACTAGGTTGTTAACCTTTTATCGTATTAACTTACGTTTACATCAGCATACTAATGCAGATTTTCCTGCTTTAAGCAACTCTGCAAGACCGTGAGAGCTTTGCGGAAGTTTTACTTGCGTAACCGATTTACAAATAGTCATCTGAAGGCTGTGACTTGCCCCGAAAACACTCTTTATTTTCTGTAACTGTACCGTGGAAATGAGTAAGTACGGAGTAATATTTCAGTGCACATATCGTATCTAATAGATCAAGTATTGTATTCCAACCACACATATAAATATACATTTAGAGGCTCTCTGAATAACAATATTAGAACAAACCGTTGGCGGCGACATGGCCGAGCGCTTCGACCAGAGGTGGACTAAAGAGGATTCGTGAATTCACGTGATTCAGATCTAGTGAGAAAAAATAAATGCAGAAATTTAGTTGGCATAGACGAGTTCAATGAACTGTGTAAGATAATATATGCTGATTTGAGAGAATTTACTGCTTCTGTTACACTGTTCAGCAATGTTTTGCTCCACATATGTCTGTGAACAGCTTTTTTTTCCTCTGATGAATATAGAAAAATAAATACTGAGATCTCGCGTTTCAGATAGCCACTTATTGTGCATATTGCTGTTACAGATATTACGCCAGAGTCTGAACATCTTGTCATATACTCGGATGATGATAATGTGTGTAATTCCGATTTCAGATAGTAAAAGTATGACCACCTCTTTTCTGTTTGAAACAAACACACTGATCATTAACTGTACCGATCCGCCACTGTCAACAGTTTAAGAAGCGAAGAAATACGACTCCTACAACCAGCAAGAATGTTACGCGGGTTGCGTGCACAGTAGATTCAGAGCAGAAGCTATTCTGCCCACCGATGGGTTAGACTGTTCGGCCCGGGTTCGATCCCAGGGACCAGCATGTGATACTCGTGGTGGACTGAGCAGGTTCTCCGGTTTTTCCCGCCACTCATTCCACCATCTGTTAGAACATCACCTTTACACCTATCCATTTCGCCTGCATTTCATACAATCCTATTGCTTACTCTTATACCTGGTGCTTGGCTGACGGCCCGCTTCCAGGTCTTCACTCTGCCTGGTCCACAGGTTCGTCTACTCTCCGACAGGCATCTGACCTAGGTATAGGCTTGTGTGCTAGGGCTGTAAGTCCTCCATATGGGGAGAGTAATCCGATAAAGAAGAAGAAGAAAAGGTCCGTTTGTGTGGCATGTGAAACACCCCTTTACAAACTAGCATTTACATGGACAATTTTTTTTTACTTTATTAAAATGGGTCTATTTTGAGTAAACTTAGGGATATGAAGCTTACACGACGAATTACTTGTCTTGGTTCTGCTAATGGCATATAAAGTCCTCATTTGCAATGTTTTTTTTTTTTTTTTTTTTTTTTTTTTTTTTTTTTTTTTTTTTACATAATTTTGTATAAATCGTAAATCTATCACTTTAATCTCCTGTATATCATTTGTTCATCCAACGATATGCATAAATTGAGAGAGAATGTTAATCTTTTTCAAGTACTGCCTATAGACATGTATACAAACAAATGGTAGAGAGTCATATGAATATGTCAGATGCGGGTATGTAACAGTTTGTTATGGACACGCGTTATAATTTTCATGTTCTACACTATAAACCTTATATTTAAACTTCTAATAAAATTGAAAAAAATGGCATACATAGTTCACAAACATTCTGAAGTTCTATTGTTATCTCAATCTGCCTGACTCCAATCTTATTAATAATCACCAGCATTTGCAAATGTTAGTTTCCTTTTATTTGTTTATTTTCGTTGCTCCTCTATCTTTACGTATATACGGACGGTTATATAACTTAAATTATGGAAGCTTACATCCATGGTGTGTAATTGGTATCAAATATGGTCACTAATGTGGCTGGCTCGAGTTTAAATTATATTTGGAGTAACCTACCTCTATTAGTAGTAATCCTCCATCTTCAGAGTAATTTTGGTAACTCGTAGTTTTTTGGACACGCGCTCATTTGATCAATCTTTAATCATTAAATCACTATATTTAGTGAAAATACTATCTATAATTCATGAATCAGGGAGTTTTTATGCACATATGGATCAAAGAATAACACAAGCAAGAGGAACAATTAAAATGCTAAATGGAGTTTTATGGAGCAGGATAGACAAAGAGCAGAATTCTCCTAACGAGGGCGTCATTAGTTTATTATTTCACAAACATTGGAAACTTACTCTTTAAGTTATTACTGCAGGGATCCAAAGGAAACACTCAGATGACACAAAGCTCTGTTCCTTTCTAGGATGTGTAAACCTAAAGATGTGCAATTGCTAGCGTAAATGCAGTAGTGACCGTGTTTACCTGCCCATCGGTGACTTATAACTACCGTTGTTTATATTATTTTTCAGCTCTGTCTACATTACAAAGAAAGGCTAGAAAATGAATGTATGTAATACGATGCAGTTTAAATTGGAGTCATTATTATTCGCAATTTCACCAGAAAACCAGCGTGTCGCACCCGCTTGATTTTTAATGCAGTGGTAGTCTGAATAACTCAAGCTTTTTATTGTACGACACTCCTATAACTGGAAATCAGTGTCCCTAGAGATGTTTATACAAAAAGGCTCGCAGAATTAACATTCAACAGAGCTCCACCCTGTTCTATTCATCACATTTAAGTACCAAGGGAATTTCCTTTGCACATTTAAGGGGGTGTTCATGTCATACTCTGCACGCGCAGTCTCGTAGTTTTACGAACTTAAAAATGTAAGATACCCGCATCTCTTCCTAGAGATCACAACCTCATTCTCTGAGAAATTAAGAAGATACGATTTAATCTACGAGTATTAGGAAGTAGAATGAAGAAGTGAAATGCAATATTGTTAATACAAAACGCACTCAGTTACGGACTAAAAGGTACAAAAAATATTGAAACGGTGGAAGAAATGTGAAGAAGAATTCTATGAGGCAGGAAATTGTCCAGACAGCTTTACCATAGCCTCTCAAACAAAGAAAAATAATTGATAAAATAATGTAATCGGATTGTTACGAACAATTAGCGTGTTAGGTGGAAACATTTGAGTGTTGCATTCACAGGAATTTCTCTACCCCCTTTCTTACAAACGTGTATACTTTTACATATTTCGTTTTAAAATCGAGATAAACATTTGCAAAAATTTATTAATTGCATATTTCCTTGTAGGTATAATGAATAAGGAGAATAAAGTGCGCTTTAAATAATAGTCAAATCTGTTAAGAGCCGGTCCTTATGTGATGGCTTGAAATGTTCCCTTTGCATGGCCGAGAGAGAGAGAGAGAGAGAGGGAGAGAGAGAGAGAGCTGAAGAGAGAGAGAGAGACAGTCGAATAACAAGGAATATCTAGGAAATGGGCAACCGAAAAAAGAAAAGATTTGACATAACTGCGTGCTTTGAGATCCGCTTTTTTGTATACTTAGGCTTAGCAATAACACAAAAGTCATTCAGAATGAAAAGGAATTTAGAGAGAATTTCCAGAGAATTATACACATATATGTATGAAATGTCATTAAAATATCTTAAATATATGGCAACTTAATCAAAATCGTTAGACTAAATTTTGAGAGAATAAACATTTGCGAATAATGTCCCACGTAAGGAGTAGTTTGAGGCATGATCTAAGGATTACTAGATAAGGTGATGGCGAAAGCGAGAAGTAGGCGTGAGGTAGGCTCCAGAGATAATTTTTAAGAGTACAGCAGTGTATGTATGTGTTTATGCACGCTCAGGGTAGCTGAGTCTGTTGTTCGTTGTATCTTATGTATGTTGTCTGCAAGAGCTTCCTATCCTGATTAAATATGTTACCCTAACCTAACCAAATATCTCTTCTAATGATTTATTCTTCCTCCTTATCGCTCAATCTAACCTAGCTTTTACTCTTTTACTCGGTCCTTTCATAATTTAACCTAACATAAGCCCTACACTTTTACTCGTCTATCCTAACCTAACATTGTTTTACATAACCTGAGCTAACCCTAAGCATTTCCTAAACATCTCAAGATATGTTAATGCTATTTTACGAGTTTTGGTAGGAATTTCAGTCACTTTTGCGATATTCTGAGCCCTTTTTTTTTACCAATATTTGAAAGTTTCTCTTGATTTTTTTAGTGTTTTCACGTCTTTAGAATGTTTTGATAGTTGTGATGATCATTTAGCGATTTGTTGTGCCTTAACGAACACATTTCATTCTTTTGTAAATTTATGATGCCAGTTTCTAGAGAGTTGCTTACAGTGTTTCTAAGACTAACCCAATTTAACCACACGCCTCTTTAGAGATATTTCTTCATTATTATTTGACATTATTCATGTTTCTCCTACCCCCTCTTTCTTAAAATAACATTATAAGACGTTCAACCAGCTATTGTCTGCTTTTCTATGTACTGCTGCAGTATGCTATACGTGTTAACCTTATTTAACGATTCTTTTGCATAGTTCTGTATGTTCTAATGGTAACACCTCAAACGTTGTTCACAATTTTTCTAAGGCTATCTTAGCCTAACCTAACCCACCACCACCACCATCAGCATTACCAGCACTCCGTCACCACCATCACCATCACCACCACCACCACCACCACCACCACCACCACCACCACCACCACCACCACCACCACCACCACCACCACCACCACCATCACCACCACCACCACCACCATCACCACCACAACCACTACCACCACCGCCACCACCGTCACCACCATTATCACCACCAACATCGCCACCTCCTCACCACCAGCACCACCACGATCACCACTACCATCATCACATCACCAGCACCATCATCATCACCGCTAACATCACCAGCACCTCCATCACCAACACCACACTCAGTGGCTATTGTTTCTTTGTAGTGTTTGAAATCCGCTTTTAACTACGCCACCGCAGGAGGTGACACTGACACTGACTGGTAAGTAGAGGAAGTATTGTATTCCACCCAAAAATTCGATGTCGAGATTTCACCGGAAATATATGTTTTGTGGCCCCCTGAAGCCACAAAAAGCATAGGTCCGTTTGTGTATCTGTGTGTCTGTCAGTCTGTGGACAGCATAACTCAAAAACAAAAAGTCGGTTAAAAACCAACGTTGGTATTTAAGTTAAATGTCTTTCAAGGACGCGACATGAAGATTTTGAAGAAAATAACCCCACCCTAAACTCCCTTTACATGGAAAATTTTTCGAAAATTTTGATTTTCTTGAAAATAGCCCTAACGATTTTGATTAAAACTCCACATGTTTAAGATATTTGTATGACAAATGAAATGTATATTTTTAATATTCTGACTATAGCCTATGTAATCCGTTTACTCTGGACGACTTTTGAATAAGTCGTAAACCGTAAGAGAGAGAAAAAATCTTAATATAAAAAGTGTAGATCTCGCTAAAACACAATTTATGCCAGAATAATTTCTTTTTGTAGATTGAAACATTTCGGAGATATTCCTCGTTATTTGTGTCAGTTTTGGAAAACTTAAAGCTTTCGTGAAATGGAATATCGCTGTTCATTTTTACTCGTATATGTTAAGCGTGCAAAGAGAACGGGATCTCAAAGCTTTAAGAGATTTGACTATAGCTCAGAGCCTACTGTATTCTGATATTCCCCTTGCCCCTACAACGAAATAAGCAATAAGATAATTTGTACAAGTTTTTACCTCAACTGACACAAAGAAGATATAGGAATAAGAGATTGTAAGAATGGTTAGTGCAAGAGTAGAAAAAGTCATGTGAGTGCAGCACATCGGATTTCTCAGTTTTCAGCTTTTTATTGATGTCGCTTTATTACAGACGACACAGTGAAGTCTTTGTTGTTTCGCATAGCGTAACCCTTTACTTCGGTCCAAATTAATTAAATCGGATTACACCAGGAATGGGGAAAGCAAACAATTTTGTGACCATGTTCTTCAGCAATACCATCGACTGCATTATCCTTTAATTGGGATATGTACCAAACAGAATTTTATTTTCGTTTGGCTGCGGTGTTTTTGGAAACATTTTTAGACATAACTAAGTATTCATTAAAAGAGTGAGACAAGTGTAAATGCTCCCAACATACGCAGAGATACACAGATTCAGACACACGTAAACAGAAGGCAAATAACCACATAAATACAATTATGCAAACGAACTTGTCAGCACACAGGCAATCTGTGATACAAACATTGCAAGCTGGAGCTGGAGGGAAATATTGTGGCATCTGCAACACTGGTTTAGCGTTTAGCGCTGCTACGGAAACGTCTTAGCTCTAATGAGTTCCTCTTTTCGTTGCTATGAAGATCACAATGTCGCATCCATCCTCTCCTGCTCATTTAGACCCTTCCACCACGTGGTGAGCAATTGTCGATCACGAGTGTAACCTGAGATAAACCTGCGTTTCTTTTGAAGTATTATTTACAGCTTTATTCAGCGTTGTTTTTCTTCCCCTCTCCCCTATATGGATCTTTGAACTTCCACTAGAAGATGCGTTAACCATTGATGTTGAACTGTTTATTAGAGCTATTTTGGCCTCCATCACAGAATTTTATACTGTGTCGCTTAGTTCTGCATGCTCTCGAATGCAGCTTGTAGGTTTTCTAAGGCTAACTCCACTCAACAGATGTAATCTGTTTATTTTAAGGTATTCTTTACAATTTTGCTCGACATTGTTGTTTTTCCTAATCCTTTATAGGGCTTTAAACTAGCACTGAAATATTTTCTGACCGACGATGTTGAAGTAATTAAAGCTCAGTAATTTTAAGACATATTAAGTTATTTTCACCTAAGCTTTTATTTTATATAAAGTTACTCAGGATAAAACGTCAGACGTAATCACTTCACAATACTTTTTACATTTCTAAGCATATTTTTTTCATCTTTTCCAGGTACTTATGAATCGCAATACTTGCGGTCTTGTTATAGCTTGTAAGGCTCACGATTTTATGCCCATTTAATGATTTAAACTGAATATTTCTAGTCTTCTTCTCCTTCATCATGTTTCTCCTCCTCCTCCTCTTCTTCTTCTTCTTCTTCTTCTTCTTCTTCTTCTTCTCCCATACCTGTATCTTTGTCCTTATATTCTCAGTCTCCTTCGTGTTAACAGGGAACATACGCATAACTGAACCTTATTAGCTTAAATATTGAAGAAAATCCCTTTTTCTTATTCTTTCTCCTCTTCCTCATCTTGATCTTCTTCTTCTCCTCATCCCCTACCTTAATTTGTTCCTTCTGGTCTCACTCGCCTTAGTGGCAGCAGCAGCAAATATACGCGTAACTGAACGTTATTAGGTTAAATATCTGTGTGGAAATATCTTTATAGAAGGTAATTGGAAGGATCGCGACCACGATGACGTATCCAGCGGGTACAGAGGAAGTCTGCATATTAAGTGTAACTGCGCTTGTAAAACGTCTAGTTGTATACCTGTCTTCATGCATAACCTGATTAGGTATGATTCACATTTCGTTGTTAAGGAGTTGGGGTGTACGATCAGCTACTCTTGGTTAAATCTGGTATAAGAGGAGGTTTATGCTAGGCTTCTCACCGGTATGCGGAAGTGAACAACATCTAAATGGAGCATTATGATCCTCGTAAATCCTACCGTTTTATTACGTACGAATAACCGCCCGTTTTTATGGCGGATTTACGGGGTTTCTCCTGAAGATATTCATCTCGGGTCGTTGAAGGGGGATGATCCCCTTGGATATATCCTGGAAGTTGATGTTGAACTTCATGACTTACCTTTTCTGCCTGAGAGTATGAGACTTGGAGAATCATCTTCAAAGAAACTAATTGCTCATCATGTGGTACAGGCTCTTAGTCATGGTCTACGAGTGGCAAAGATCCACCGAGCACTATAATTCCGTCAATCGTCTTGGTTAAAGCCTTACGTCGAATTTAATATACGACTACGGCAGAAATCACGTTTTGAAAAGGGTTTGTACAAACCTTTATCAGTAATGCAATGTTTGGAAAACCTATGGAAAATATCCGTAATCGTATCGTTATACGTCTTGTGGCAAACAGCAAACCACTTGAAAAACTCATTTATCGATTGAACCATATACGGTCGTAATCTTGCAGCTGTTCATGTGGTTTCTAGTCAAATAACGTTAAAAAGACTGTATACACCGGTATGAGTACTAGTATTTTCAAGCTTGTTTGTAGTGTTTAACGCCCGCTTTTACTACATACGGCATCACAGGCGGTGACACTGATGATGCATGGAATGAAGATGGAGCACCGGTGGAATGAGATGGCGGGGGAAACCCGAGAACCCGGACGAAACCTGCCCCAGTGCCGCTTCGTCCACCACGAATCCCACGTGCGTTCGCCTAGGATCGAATCCGGACCACTTTGGTGAGAAGCGAATGGTCTAACCACTCGGCTACGGTGCGGCCTAGATATTTTCAAGACGCTCGTTTCATATGATGTGTTACTTCCATACTATGGAGCTGATAATCTTAAACTATTGTATACGGATAGAGATTCCATCAGCTATGGAGTAACTACGGCTGATATATAGCAGGACAAATGACACATGATTGAACATCTGGATACAACGAATTATCCTGCTAAGCATATATGCAATTCTACACAAAACAAGAAAATTCTGTGAATGTTTAAAGATGAAGCAAGTGGTAAAATCATTCGTTTCGTTGGTCTCACACCTAAAATGCATGCTCTCGATATTGATGGCTCTTAGTTAAAAAATATTAACGGCATGAAACATAGCACCATTAAGCAATACATCGGATTCAATAGTTATTTGGACTGTTTTAAAACTCTAAAAGTCGTAAGAACTCCGATTAAATTAATCCTATCACAACATCCTAATGTTTGTACAGTTGAGGCTAATCAAATAGCTCTGTTGCCTCATGATGACAGAGCAATTGCAGAGGGTGGAATATTGACATATGCGTACGAGCATTACAGAGTTGCAAACCGTGGATTAGAGAATGTAACTTAGATCGCAAAATGAAAATTTATTCAACTGACTCTTCCACGCCTCCAAGGATGCATGACAAAGAAAGAAGAAAAATAAAAAAATGCTTACCTGGTCTCTCTGCGCCTCTCATGATGCTTGTTGAAGAAATTTAGAAATAATAAAGGAAGGCGTTAACTCTGCCACTAGAGTTTAATTCTAATGCTGGTCTCCAGCCCAGATAAAAGAGGAGAGGTGTCTACCCCTACAACCTTAAAGTAAGTATACCCTGATTACATTTATATAAAACAAAAGCTTGCATGAAAATTCTATCAAATACAGATACTATCGGGACGTCGTACAATATGCCTTAAAATACTGATTTTAACCACTTCAACATCATCGGTTAGAGCATCGTTTAGTGCTAGTTTAATGTCCCATAAAGGACTAGAAAAAAACAATAATGTTAGGTAAACTGTAAAGATTACCTTAAAAGAAGCAGGTTAGATCTGTTAAGTGGGGTTAGCCTTAGAAAAACTTAAGCAGATTCGAGATGTTACCACGAGAGCATGCAGAACTAAGCGAAAGGATCATACAACAGTATGCAATTCTGTGATAAAGAACAAAATAGTTATAATAAGTACTTCAACATCAATGGTTAGGGCACCTTCTAGTGAAAGTTTAAAGCTCTATAAAGGGGAGAGGAGAAGAAAAACAAAGCTGAATAGAGCTGTAAATAATACTTCAAAAGAAACGCAGGGTTATCTCAGGTTCTATTCTATATATATATATATATATATATATATATATATATATATATATATAGAATGAATGTCGGACATACCTGATACAGTAGCTACAGAGTATGGTGATGGTGATGGAGGAGCTAGTGATGGTGATGGTAACGGTGGTGGTGATGGTGCTGGTGACAGTAGTGGTGGTGGTGACGCCGTGCTGGAGATGATGGTGGTGGTAGTGGTGGTGACGCGGTGCTGGTGGTGGTGATGCTGGTGATAGTGGTGGTGGGTTAGGTTAGGTTACCTATCAAACTCTTCAATCTCTACCGTAGCTGCAAGGCATTACCACCACGTTTGTTGTTCCACTGGTGCTGGATAAATGTTGCACAATGCAAATGTAAAACCCAAAGCATATTGCGTGATCCACATATTATTCGTCTGAAAATGTAGGTGCTGATGTGCAACGTCTAGTTTGCGGGAAGCAATAATACCTAGTATGTAACTGGAAACTGTTGAACTATTAACAGAGGATAAAAGAAGAAGACAAGACCACAAAGAAATTATATAAACGTACCATTCGGTTACCTATCTGACCTACAGCCATTGTTTGTGACGTATAAGAAACCACAGTAAAGTAATTCTGTAGCTATGGTTGCTATTCTTCTTGTAGATAATTACTCGTAGTAAGTGCAATATTATTCTACATTTAACTCTTTACTTCCTACACTGCCTACCCATGGTTGGTAGAGGAAGTATTACTGTGCATCCAATAATTATATAACAAGGTTTCAACGAAATGATCTAACCCGGTGAAGTTCGCTACACGGTTATACCTTTAATTTTTATTGCCTTCTCTACTGCGTGTGGTAAGTAGGGGGAGTATTGTATTTGACCCAAAAAATTCGATTTCGCCGGAAATATCTTTTGAGGCCTCCTAATAAAGAAGAAACACATTTTTAGAAAAAATTGTGTGTGTGTGTGAGTGTGTTTGTTTGTGTGTGTGTGTGTGTGTGTGTGTGTGTGTGTGTGTGTGTGTGTGTGTGTGTGTGTGTGTGTGTGTGTGTGTGTGAACAGCATAACAAACGAAAAGTGGGTTAAAACCAAAGTTGATATTTAAGTTTAATATTCTCCAAGGATGCAACACGAAGCTCTTGAACATTTCTGCACCTTAAACTATCCTTGACATGACTCAAAACTGGCTCTAACGATTTTGATCAGTATGCCATACGTTTAAAATATTCTATGGTAAATTAAATACATTTTTGCATTTTCTGACTAGTCCATGTAGTCCTGTTTACTCCTGATGACTTTTGCATGTCTGGTAAACCGCAAGAGATACACTATACAGAAATATAGATTTCGATAAAACACACAATTTATATGAAATAATCCTTTTATTGCGAAGAATTTTGCAATACTTAGAGACCATTCTCAAATGGAAGGTCCTTATTTTTTTTCTATCTCTTGCTTATGCAAAGGGAACGAAATTTCAACGTCTCATATAGCGACCACTTTTAAAACATTTGACTATCACTTAACGCCTACTTTATATCCCTTGCATCTTCAATAAAATTACCAGTGAGGTAATTTCTAAAAATGTTTATCTCGATTAAGTTAAAGTAAAAATAGCAATAAGTGTTTGCTAGAATAGTGTAACAGTGGAGAAAGCCATGTGAATGCTACATATTATATTGCTTTTGAGCAATTTTTCTTTGCTTACTTTTTTTCTGACTTGCATTTGGGTTTTGAGTTTCAAATGTTTCACTTTGAATGTTCTTTCAAACAACTACAAAATACAAGTTTTATGATAATCCATATAAAATAACGAGCTACCACATGGGACCCTTACATCGGCAAGAGACTCCCAGGAAGACCAAGACGCAAATGGTCGGACTTGTTCAGAAAACAAGTAGGAAGACAGTGGACCACCATAGCCAGAAACAGACAGAAGTGGAAAGAGCTAGAACAACAATTAAGTGACCATGTGCAACCCAATGTTTAGTGTATTATGCACGATACCCTCTTACGTGGACTAGCTCACCGCGTGAGTGTTTTAAAGCAGTTTGCCTCTACTTGTAGGAGGCCTTTGTCCTCATTGGGAAGTCACAGGCTATTTTCATTCATTCACTCATTTCATATAAAATAGCCCATTTACAGGCCAATGAAATGATTCTCAAGCACTTGTTTATCAGCATTTTGAAACGTTTAGATCAGAACAGATGTTGGGTGGAAACCTTGGAACGCTCGCGACCTAGTTTTCTAAAATTTAATGTAAACTGAAGGACATTTCGTCCACTTCTGTCGGCTCAACAAAGCGGCCCGCGTTCGATCCCAGGAAACGCATGTGAGGTTTGTGGAGGACGAAAGGGCGCTGGGACGCGTTTTCTCCGGGTTCTCCGGTCTCCCCCGCCATCTCATTCCACAGGTGCTCCATCTTCATTCAATGTATCATCAGTGTCAGTATATGGGAATATATGAAAAATTAAATGCCGAATATGACAAATGAAATATAAGCAATGAAATCGTAAATGTGACATGACGTATGAGAAGTAAAACATGAGAAATGAAATATAAGAAGTGAAATATTAGCATTGAAATATGAGAAATGACATATGTGATATGAACTGAAATACCAAATGTGGGAAATGAAACATTAGAAACGAAATATGAAAAAGGAGAAATAAATATGAGAAACGAAATGTGAAACATGACATGAAATATAAGAAATGAAATATGTGAAATGAAATATGCAATATGAGAAACAAAAAATGATATGCAAAATGAAATCTGAGACGTGAAATATGGATAACGAGAATTGAAACGAGAAATGAAATGCACACTATGAGATATGAGAACGGAAATATGAGAAATGAAAATTAAAAAATGAAATATGGGAAATGAAATACCCAGTATGAGAATGTAAATTTTAAAAATTGAGACACGAAATATGAGAAATGAAATATGAAATAAGAAATATGTAATATGAGAAATAAAATATGAGAAATGGAACATGAGAAATGAAAGACGATGTATGAGAAATGAAATATAAAATAAGAATTATGAGAAATGAAATACGAGATATGATAAATGAAATATGAGAAATAAAGTACGAAATATGAGAAATGTTATAAGAGAAATCAAATAGGAATTATGAGAAATGAAATACGAGAAAAGAAACATCAAAAATGAGAAAATAAACCTAAACAAAGAGAAATGAAATATGCAAAACAGAAATGTGAATTGAAAAGTATTAGATATGAAATATGGCAAATGAAATTAAAGAAACGAAATATGAGATACCAAATATGACAAACGACATCTGAGAAATGAAATACGAGGTATGAAATATGAGGTACGAAACATGAGAAATGATATGTGAAATTAAATATGTAATATGGAAAATGAAATATGAGATATGAGAAAATAAATATGAATAACTGAAGTATGAGAAATGAAATATGAGAAAACTAATACGAAATATGTGATGTAACGTGTGAAATATTAGAAATGAGATATGAGAAATGAAGTATGACTAAATAAATATGAAAGATGTCATATGAAATATGTGAATTGAAATATGAAATATGAGAAACTTAATATGAAAAATGAGAAGTAAAGTATGAGAAATGAAATATGTTGTTAGCTAATGCTGGATTTCTGACAATGAAGTCATTAATCCTCTTGCTCTCCAATATTTTTCACTGATGGATGGGGCACTAGAAGTGGCCGGGCATATTTGAAGGTGGTCTGGATCCATTTCCTCTTGCAGATCACATAGAGGACAGAGTGGTGAAGAATATATCCCAATTCTGTTTAAATGTTTTGCCAAACAATCATGTCCTGTAATCAATCTGAAGGTTGCAACTGCTGTTTTCCGAGGATACTCAGGAATCACTGTTTGAAAGTTTGGTAGTTTCCATCTTTTATTCTTTGATTTTTCATAGTAATATTTTGCAATAACTTTTTTGAATTCAGAGTTGACTAATCTTTTAGCTGCATAAAATGGTAGATTAACTATAGATTTCTGCACATTGCTGGTACCCTTTTTAGCAAGAAAATTAGTTTTCTCATTAACACTCAGTTCACAGTGAGCTGGTATCTATTGGAAGACTAGGTGCTTTTGAAGTGCGGTTAGATGGGTAAGGATTTTCCAACATTCTATAATTGTTTGGTTTTTTGGTGACAACTTGGAAGTAATTGCTATAATTGCTGCCCTGGAATCTGAGAGAATAACTGCTTGCTGAAAATGTGAAATTCTGTACAAAACATTTTGTAGGGCCATTCGAATTGCTTCAATTTCTCCATCAAAGTTTGTAGTTCCATAACTTAAAGATTTGTAATAGGAAAAGAGGTGACATGTGACTCCAGCACCTGCTCCATCTTGGTTTGATATCAATGATCCATCAGTATAAATATGGAGCCAGTCATGTTCTGGGAATCTAGTATGGATTGTCTCTAATGCCAATAATTTTAGAACACTAGTTGGAGTATCACTTTTTTTAACTTCTTCTGTCAGGTGTAAATAATATGTGATGTCTAATGTATGTGTTGGATTGACTTTAGATATGAAGTTTTCCTTTGAATTAGGAAGTTGTACATTTTTCTTGATGTCTTGAATTTTGGAAAGAAAGCTCTCCTGTGTCTTTAGTGTATGGCTAAAATTTCTCTTGTGCCATGTATTGAATGGGAGTCTGATCAACTTTTCGTGTTGAATAAGAGCCGCTTTTTCTATTTCATATTCAATGGGGTATTGGTTGGTTAGTATTTCCATAGCTGCTATTGGTGTGGTTTTGATAGCACCTGTAATTAATCTCAGACTTTGGTTTTGAAAGCTTTGAATTTTTTTTGTGTTTGCTGTTACAAGAACTTCGCTGCAGAAGTAAATAATGGTTTTATATATATATATATATTGTATGTTGTGTTAAGCGTTGTTCTGGAACATCCCCACTTCATTCCTGTTAGACGTTTTAACAGTGAAAGGCACCTCTCTGCTCTTTGTATTACATTTTCTATTGGTTTGGTCCATGTAAGTTTGGTATTAAATGTAACTCCTAAATACTTTGCTTCCTTTGTTTCTGATAATTGTTGACCCTCAAAATTTAGTTTTATTTTTAGTGGTTTTTTTCTTAGTGAAAAGATTTGGTAGTTTGATTTTGTTGTATTAACAGTCATTAAATTTTCTTTGGTCCACCTTTGTAAGTTGGTTAAGGATTGTTGCATGGTTTTTTCTAGATCTGTACTTTTGCTTTTTGGTTTTGAAGTCCACATTACTAAATCATCAGCAAATAGTGCACACTTCATGCCTGATTCTTGTATTTGTTGTGGTAGATCATTAATAAATATATTAAAAAGTGTAGTGCTGAGCACTGCACCTTGTGGTAAGCCACGGTGTACTTGTTTATATTTAGATATATTTCTTCCATATCTGGTTGCAATAAAGCATTGTGTTAGGAAATGACATAGCCATGAAAACATTGGACCTTGTATCCCTATTTTTTTTACTTTCTTTAGTAGTTTTGTTCTGCATATAGAATCATATGCACTTTGAAAATCAATAAAAACTGATAAATTATCTTCTTTTCTATTGAAGGAGTCTTTGATTTCTTGACTGAGAAGAGAGAAATGAAATATAAAACATGAGAAATTAAAATATAAAATATGAATAATGAAATATGGGAAATGAGAAAAGAAAAAAGAAGAGAAATTGGAGAAATAAAACATGAGAAATCGAAAACGAAATATGAGTAATGAAATATTAAAAATATATGATTTGTAACAAATGAGAAATGATGTATGAAAAATTAAATATGAGAAGTAAAATACGAGAAATGAACAATGAAAGATGAGAAATGAAACATGAGATCAAATAAGACAATTGAAATCTGAGAAATGCAATACGAGATATGAAATTTGAGATACGAGACATGAGAAATGAAATATGTGAAATATAGTATGTAATATGGGAAATGAATATGAGAAATGAAATATGTCTATTGAAATATGAAATATGACAAATAACATATGAAGTAAGAGAAATGAACTATAACATATGACAAATTAAATTACCGAAATGAAATATAAGAAATAAAGTACGAGAAATGAGATAAAATATGAGAAATATCAAATGTGAGATATGAGACATGAAAGAATGAATATGTGAAATGAAAAATGAAATATTAGAAATTAAATTTGGGAAAATAAATTTGAAACATGAGAAATCAAGCATGGAAAAGGAATAATGATGTGTCACAAATGAAAAATCACAAATGAAATATGAGAAATGAAATAAGGAATATCAGAAACGAAATATGAAAAACGAAATAATAAGAAACCAAATATGAAACAGGAGAAGTGAATTATCAAATATGAAAACTGAAATGTGAGACAAAATGTGAATTATGAAATATGCGAAATAAAATATGAGAAATGATATTTTAGAAATGAAACATGAAACATGACAAATGAATTTAGAGAAAGGAAGAATGATAAATGGGAAATGTGAGATATTAAATGTGCGAAATGAAATAAGAAATAAATTTGAGAAATGATATGTGGCATACGTAAAATGAGATTTTATAAATGAGATATGAAATAGAAGCAATGAATTATGACAAGTGAAAGGTGAAATGTGAGATATGAAATATGGAAATTGAAATACGTGAAATGAAATATGAGAAATGTAACTTAAAGCAATAAAATATGACATTTGAAATATGAGACGTGAAATACCAGATATTAAATACGAAATATCAAAAATTAAGTATGAAACATGAGAATTGAAATAGGAGAAATGAAATATGAGAAATGAAATACAAGAAATTAAATATGAAGTATGACCAATGAAATTTGAGAAATGAAACAAGAATAGAAAAATGAGCGGTGAAATATGAAATATGAGAAATGGAACATGAGAGATGAATTATGCAATATGAGGAATGGAAAGTGAGAAATGAAATCTTAGAAATGAAATACGAAATATGAGAAATGAAATATTAATAATGAAATAGGAAGTTTCAGAAATGATAAATGAAATACAAAATATGAGAAATCAAACACGAAATTAGACAAAATAAGCACCAAAATTGAAAAATTAAAATTGAAATATGAGTAATAAAATATCAAATACGACAGATGAAATATAAGAATTTAAATTTGAGGAATAAAATTTTAGGAATGAAATATTAGAAAAAAGGATAAAATATGAGAAACTAAATCTGCCAAATCAAAGAAGTGAAATATGGGAAGTGAAATATTAGAAATGCAATATGTGATGTATCAAATGGAATATGAAAAACCAAATAAGAAATATGAGAAATAAAATTTGAGAAATAGAATATGAGATAAGCAACAAATGACAAATGAAATATAAGAACTGAAATGAATATGAGAATTGAGATATGAGAAATGAAATTTGAAACATGAGTAATGAGGTAGGACAAATTAAAGATACAATGAGAGAAATAACATTTGTAAACCGAAACATGAAATTTGAGAAATGTAAGACGAACAATTAGAAATAAAATATGAGAGTAGAAATATGAAATATGAGAAATCAACTATGAGAAATCGCAAACGAAATATAAGAGGTGAAATATCAGAAAGAGAAATGAAATTAGACAAAATTATAAAGAAATATGGTAAATGAGCTAAAAGAAATTAAGTATGTCAATATAAATATCAGAAAAGAGAAACGAAACATAAATAAAATATGTGAAATGAAAGAAGAGAAAAGAAGTAAGAGAAATGCAATTAGAGAAATGAAATATGAAAGTATTTCTGAAATGAAATGTGTGAGAAATAGAATAAGAGAAGTGAAACATGAAATCCAATACACAGGAATAAATGGCTAATAAAGTACGAAATATTCGATTTGAGATATGAAGCAGGAAATAAGTACTATGAGAAATGGAAAATAAGAAAGGAATTACAAAATATGTAAAATGGAATAAGAAATAAAAGAAATAAAAAATGTGAAATAAAATATGAGAAGCCAAATATGAGAAAAGAAATATGAGAAATGAAAAAATGGAAATAAAATATGAGACATGAAAAATGAGAAATGAAATATAAGAAATGAAAAATGAAAATGAGAAATGAAATATGAAAAATGAAATATGAGATATGAAAAATTAAATATGAGAAATGAAATCTGAGAAATAAAATCTGAAAGGTAAAATGTAAAAAATGAAACATGAAAAGTGTTAAATGCCATTTGACAAATGAAATATGAGAAATGAAATATGAAAAATGAAACATGAAAAATAAAAAATTGAATTTGACAAATAAAATATGCAAAATGAAACATGAAAAATTAAATATGAGCAATGAAATATGAATTATAAAAAATGAAATATGGGAAATAAAGTGTGAAAAATGAAATAAGAGAAATGAAATATGAAACATGACATATGAGAAATGAAATATGAAAGATAAAAATGGAGTTTGAATAATGAAATAAGAGAAATACAATATGAAAATTGGAATATGAGAGATGAAGTATGAAACATGAAATATGAAACATGAAATAAGAGAAATAAAATATGAAAAAAATGAAAAATGAAATGTGAGAATTGAAATATGAGAAATGAAAATGAGAAATGAAATACGAAATATGAAAAATGAAAAATGAAATATGAGAAGCGACATATGAGAAATGAAAATGAAACATGAAATATGAAAAATGAAGTATGAAAAATGAAATGTGAAAAATGAAATATGAAAAATGAAGTATGAAAATGAAATGTGAAAAATGAATAATCGAATGTGAGAAATGAAATATGAAAAATAAATAATGGAATATGAGAAATGAAAAATGAGAAATGCTACATTAAAAATGAAATATGAGAAATGAAATAGTGAAATGAAGTATGAGAAATGAAATATGAATTATGAAAAATGAAATATGAGAAATAAATAATGAAAAATAAAATATTAGAAGTGAAATATGAATAATGAAAGATGAAAAATGAAATAAGAGAAGTGAAAAATGGAATATGAGAAATGAAACATGAAAAATGAAAAAGGAAAGATAAAAATGGAATATGAGAAATGAAATATGAAACATGAAATATGATATATGAAATATGAAAAATGAAAAATAGAATATGAGAAGTGAAATACAAGAAATGAAATATGAGAAATCCAATATGAAAAGTGAAATACGACAAATGAAATATGAAAAATTAAATATGAGAAATTTGAAAAATGAAATATGAAAAATGAAAAATGGAATATGAGAAATGAAAAATGAAATAGGAGAAATGAAATATGAAGAATTAAATATCAGAAATGCAATATGCAAAATGAAATATGAGAAGTGAAATATGGAAAATGAAAAGTGGAATTTGACAAATGACAATAAGAAATGAAATATGAGAGATGAAATATGAAAAATGAAACATGAAAAAAGAAAAACGGAATATGAGAAATGAAATATGCAAAATGAAATATGAAAAATGAAAAATGGAATTTGACAAAAGAAATATGAGAAACAAATTATTTAAAATGAAACATGAAAACTGCAGAATGAAATTTGACAAATGAAATATGAGACGCGAAATATGTAAGATGAAATATGAGAATCAAAATATGAGAAATGAAATATGAGAAATGAAATATGAATTATGAAAAATAAAATATGAGAAATACAATATGAGAAATGAAATATGAAAAATGAAATATGAAACATGAGATATGAGAAATGAAATATGATTTATACTAAATTAAATATGAGAAGTAAAATATGAAAAATGAAATTTGACAAGTGTAATATGAGAAATGAAATATGAAAGTTGAAATAGGAGAAATGAAAGATGAAATATAAAAAAAGAAAAAGGGAATATGAAAAATGAAATATGAGAAATGAAACATGAATAATGAAATATGAAAAATAATATATGAAAAACGAAATAAGAAAAATGAAATATGAGAAATGAAATATGAAAATTGAAATAAGAGAAATGAGAGATGAAATAAGAAAAGTGAAAAATGAAATATGAAAATTGAATTGAGAAATGAAATATGGGAAATGAAATATGAAAAATGAAATATGGAATTTGACAAATGAAATATGAAAAAAGAAATATAAAAATGAGAAATGAAATATTACAAACATGAAATATGAGAATGGAGATGTGAAAAATGAAAGATGAAGGATGAAATATGAAATATGAGAAATGAAATAATAGAAATGAAATATGAGAAATGGAATATGAGGAACGAAAAATGAAATATGAAAAATGACAAATGGAATATGAGAAATGAAGTATGAAAAACGACAAATGAAATATGAAAAGTGAAAAATAGCATATGAGAAATGAAATATGAAAAATGAAATATTAGATAAGAAAAACAAAACATGAGAAATGAAATATGAAAAATGAAATATTAAAAATGAAATGTGAGAAATGAATAATGGAATGTGAGAAATGAAATATGAAAACTGAAATATGAAAAATGAAAATTGAGAAATGAAATATTAAAAAAATGAAATATGAGAATGGAAATGTGGAAAATGAAAGAGGAAAAATGAAAAATGAAATATGAGAAATGCAGTATTAGAAATGAAATAAAGAGAAATGGAATACGAGGAATGACAGATGAAAGACGAAATATGAAAAATCACAAATGGAATATGAGAAATGAAGTATGAAAAATGAAATTGACATAAAAACAAAACATAAGAAATGAAATATCGAAAATGAAAAATAGAATATGAGAAATGAAATATGAAAAATGAAATTGACATAAAAACAAAACATGAGAAATGAAATATCGAAAATGAAAAATAGAATATGAAACATGTAATATGAAAAATGAAACAAAAGAAATGGAATATGAGAAATGAAATATGAAACATGAAACATGGAAAATGAAACATGAAAAATGAAATATGAAGAATAAAATATGAGAAATGAAGTATGAAAAATGAAATATTAAATATTAAAATGAAATATTAAAAATGAAATGTTAGAAGTGAATAATGGAATGTGAGAAATGAAATATGAGAAATGAAATAAGAAAAATGAAAAATGAGAAATGAAATACAAAAAAAATGAAATATGAGAATAGAAATGTGAAAAATGAAAGATGAAATATGAAATATGAGAAATAAAATAATAGAAATGAAATATGGGAAATGAAATATGAGAAATGAAAATGAAAAATGAAACATGAAAAATGAAAAATAGATTATGAGAAATCAAATATGAATAACGAAATATGAGAAATTCACAATGGAAAATGAAATATGAGAAATGAAAGATTAGAAATGAAGTATGAGAGATGAAATATGAGAAATGAAAGATTAGAAATGAGGTATGAGAAATGAAATATGAAATATGAAATATGAAAAATGCAAAATGGAACATGGGAAATGAAATATGAAAAATGGAATTTGACAAATGAAATATGAGAGATGAAATATGAAAACGAAATATTAAAAATGAAAGATGGAATTTGACAAATGTAATATGAGAAATGAAATATGAAACATGGATCATGAAAGATGCAAAATGGAATTTGACAAATGAAATATGAGAAATGAAATATGAGAAATAAAATATGAAAAATGAAATATGAGAAATAAAATATGAGAAATGAAAAATGGAAGTTGACAAATGAAATATCAGGAATGAAATATGAAAAATGAAACATGAAAAATGCAAAATGGAATTTGACAAATGAAATAAGAGAAACGAAATATGAGAAATAAAATATGAAAAATGAAACATGAAAAGTGAAAAATAGAATATGAGAAATAAAATATGTAAAACGAAATTTGAAATATCAAAAATGGAATTTGACAAATGAAATATGAGAAACGAAATTTGAGAAATAAAATATGAGAAATGAAAAATGGAAGTTGACAAATGAAATATCAGGAATGAAATATGAAAAATGAAACATGAAAAATGCAAAATGGAATTTGACAAATGAAATAAGAGAAACGAAATATGAGAAATAAAATATGAAAAATGAAACATGAAAAGTGAAAAATAGAATATGAGAAATAAAATATGTAAAACGAAATTTGAAATATCAAAAATGGAATTTGACAAATGAAATATGAGAAACGAAATTTGAGAAATAAAATATGAGAAGTGAAATATGAATTAAGATGAATGAAATATGAGAAATAAAATATGAAACATGAAATATGAAACATGAAACATGAGAAATGAAATATGAATTAAGATGAATGAAATATGAGAAATAAAATATGAGAAAGAAATATGAGAAGTGAAATATGAGAAATGAAATATGAAAAATTAAATAAGAGAAATGAAAGATGAAATATGCAAAATGGAATGTCAGAAATGAAATTTGAAAAATGAAACATGGAATTTGACAAATGAAATATGAAAAATGAAAAATAGAATATGAGAAATGAAATATCAGAAACGATACATGAGAAACGAAATATGAAAAACGAAATTTGAAAAATGGAATATGTGAAATGAAATATGAAAAATGATATATGGAATTTGACAAATGGAATATGAGAAATGAAGTATGAAAAATGAAATATGAAAAATGAAATATGAGAAATGAAGTATGAAATATAAAAAACGAAACTTTGAAATGCAATATATAAAATGAAAAATGAAACATGAGAAATGAAATATGAGAAATGAATTCTGAAAAATGAGAAATGAAAAATAAAAAATGAGAAATGAGATTTGAAAAACGAAATATGAGAAATGAAAGATGAGAAATGAAATATGAAAAATGAGAAATGGAATATGAGAAGTGAAATCAGAGAAATGAAATATGTAAATTGTAAAAAGAAATATGAAAGATGAAATATGAGTGATAAAATATGTAATATGAAAAATGAGATATAAGAAATGAAATGTGAGTAATTAAAAATGGCAAATGAAAGATATAGAATGTGTGAAATGAAATATGAAATTTGAGAAATGTAATATGAAAGAATGGGAATGAAATATGATAAAAGAAATTTGAAATATGGGAAATGATAAATGAAATACGAGTTTTGAAATATGAGAAACTGGAAATGAAATTAGAGTAATGGAGTGTGAGAAATGATAAAGGAATATGACTAATGAGCAATAGGAAATGCAGTATCAGAAAGGAAGTTTGAGAAGAGAGAAATGAAGTATAGAGAAATGTAATATGAGAAATGAAAGAACAAAATTGAAATATGAGGAATGAAATATGAGAAACGAAATTTTAAACATGAGAATTGAAATATGCAAAATCAAATATGTAATATGAAAAATGGAATGTGAGAAAAGAAATACCAAGTATGAGAAATTGAATACGAAATATGAGAAATGAAAAGTGAATAATGAGAAAATAGGTATGAAGTATCTGAAATGAGATAATAATAATAATAATAATAATAATAATAATAATAATAATAATAATAATAATAATAATAATAATAATAATAATAATAATAATAATAATAATAATAATAATAATAATAATAATAATAATAATAATAATAATAATAATAATAATAATAATAATAATAATAATAATAATAATAATAATAATAATAATAATAATAATAATAATAATAATAATAATAATAATAATAATAATAATAATAATAATAATAATAATAATAATAATAATAATAATAATAATAATAATAATAATAATAATAATAATAATAATAATAATAATAATAATAATAATAATAATAATAATAATAATAATAATAATAATAATAATAATAATAATAATAATAATAATAATAATAATAAACACAACAATAACATTATTTAGAGACGAACATGTGCCAATGAACCATTACTGCCCTCATGTTTGAATGTTCGTATATAGTTGTTTACGGCACTTTAGAATCTGTAATCCATAATGTTAGATAATTTGCGGTAGTGGGTTTATTTCCTGAAAAATTAAGTTCCTCTAAGTAAAGTGCAAAGCATTATAAGAACCTTTTCGGTAGTTTGTACTGTTCTTGTTATTATCACGAACTACACACAATAGTTCATCCTGGGAACTACCTCTCATCATTCATCTTCGATATGAGGAAGTAGGAAGGTTGCTCACGCCACTACAGGGATTTATGCGGTGCGCTTTGCAACTCTTTTAACGCACTAAGGGTTATCTACTTACCTCGATTCCGGATGAGCTGGGCCACCTGGGTATATTTCACGATGCAGTTTATTTTATCGGAACTTTTAGATAAAGCAAACATCTCTCCTGAGCTTTCTTTTACCCTTTTTTTTGGAACTACTAAAGTTTATTGTCTCCAAACACAAGGGGAGATGGCGTGTAGGTTTACTGAGTCAGTTATTGAAGTTCTTTCAGTAAAGAAAGGAAAAGGGAAGAGCTTAAAAGATTTCGTGGACATCGTATCTATGAAATGTAGGACTACAGCATGTAAGGTAATTCATATACACGTGACTGTACGCCTGACCAACACACCATGATCTGCTTCCTTGTGAGGTAATTTACGTTCACGGAACAATCCAGGCACACATGATCTGCAGTAAAGATCCCGCACTCCCTGTAAATGCATTAGAGGACATAAGATTTATTGTTGAAAAACTTATGTTGTCACAGGTTCAAAAACACAATGGACAACATGGGAATAAAATCATGATTATTTTGTGTACCATCAACAAACTTAACAATCACAGGAATGGGAGACAACTTTGAAGTAGACGGAAGGGTGCAAGATGACTGTGCTAAAAGGGCGCTGCGGAACAAACAGAAATTACTCCACCTATAACCACAGTGTTGGTGCAGTCTTGCAGGCTTTTACATAAGAAAACGTCCGTGTTGGACCTTTGCCTAATCACGTATTTGTTTCGGCCGTATCTCTAACATTGTTTATTCCTATAACGATAGCATGATTACCAGCAGGTAGTGGAAATTTCTTGGCTAGAATTTGTGGTTAGTTCCTCTTTCATTTTCCTTCATGTTTTATTTGCAATACAAGTATAGCATTAGTTCTAAGAAACAGAGGTGGAAGAAAACAACAAGGTCAATCTTGACGTAAGCGCGGAATGTCCTGATTTCGGGATCTGTAACCAGCCTTACGTGCCTATCATAGACAAATACAAATAAGTAAATGACTCGGTGTTAAAGAATAAAGTAAATGTAGAAACTTCGAGCAGAACTTTCAAAGGACAGCGAAAGGCACACCGAACATCGTCCGTGCTTTGGTTTTTAAAAGCCCCGCAATCGAGAGCGATTATGGTATTCGCACCTTGCGAGTATATCAGGGGAAAAAAATCTAGCATAAAGCTTGGAAGAACGCAAGACCTTTGTGATAGCTACGACGCACCCTACCCGAACGGGGTTACAGGCAGGAGAGAGATTCGCATGGCTATATGTATTCAAACTACCACAAGAAGAGAAGAATTCAACACCTCCACGATCAGGGTATATCGGGAGAGATCGAATGCGACGAGTAAGAGACAAAGGGCCATCTAAAGGCCTTCAGACTTAGTGCACCAATCGAACAAGCCCTGCAGTCAGACTGCTAACCAACATGAGTGTTGGGAAGGCAATATCTTTTTTGGAGCAAGAGGCCCGAAGGGAACCCAGTTATAACAACAATAATTAATAATACTAATAATAATCATGATAATGATGATGATAATAATAATAGAAACAAAAATAATCTTAATAATGATGATGATGATAATAATAGTAACAGTAACAGTGACGGTAATAATAATAATATAAATAATAATAATAATAATAATAATAATAATAATAATAATAATAATAATAATAATAATAATAATAATAATAATGATGATGATAATGATAATGATGATAATGATAATAATAATAATAATAATAATAATAATAATAATAATAATAATAATAATAATAATAATAATAATAATAATAATAATAATAATAATAATAATAATAATAATAATAATAATAATAATAATAATAATAATAATAATGATAATGATAATAATAATAATAATAATAGTAATAATAATAAAAAATATAATAACAATAATAATAATAATGATGATGATAATGATGATAATAATAATAATAATAAAAATAACAATAACAATAATAATAACAATAATAACAATAATAATAACAACAACAATAATAATATTAATAACAATAATAATAACAATAATAATAATCATAATAATAATCACAATAATAATAATAATAATAATAATAATAATAATAATAATAATAATAATAATAATAATAATAATAATAATAATAATAATAATAATAATAATAATAATAATAATAATAATAATAATAATAATAATAACAATAATAACAATAATAACAATTAGGTATCAATGTAATAGCATGTAGTATCGCTTACTGCGATGGGGCATGCTTGTTATAGCTAATAAATAAATAAAAAAAAATAATAACAATAATAACAATAATAATGACAACAATAATAACAATAATAATAATAACAATAATAATGACAACAATAATAACAATAATAATAACAATAATAATAATAATAATAATAATAATAATAATAATAATAATAATAATAATAATAATAATAATAATAAATATAATAATAACAATCATAACAATAATAACAATTATAACAATAATAACAATAATAACAATAATAACAATAATAATAGTAATAATAGTAATAATAATAATAATAATAATAATAATAATAATAATAATAATAATAATAATAATAATAATAATAATAATAATAATAATAATAATAATAATAATAATAATAATAATAATAATAATAATAATAGCAATAAGAATAAGAATAAGAATAAGTATAATGAGAATGAGGATGAGGATGATGATGATTGTGATGATGATGATGGTGATGATGATAATAGTAATAATAATAATAATAATAATAATAATAATAATAATAATAATAATAATAATAATAATAATAATAATAATAATAATAATAATAATAATAATAATAATAATAATAATAATAATAATAATAATAATAATAATAATAATAATAATAATAATAATAATAATAATAATAATAATAATAATAATAATAATAATAATAATAATAATAATAATAATAATAATAATAATAATAATAATAATAATAATAATAATAATAATAATAATAATAATAATAATAATAATAATAATAATAATAATAATAATAATAATAATAATAATAATAATAATAATAATAATAATAATAATAATAATAATAATAATAATAATAATAATAATAATAATAATAATAATAATAATAATAATAATAATAATAATAATAATAATAATAATAATAATAATAATAATAATAATAATAATAATAATAATAATAATAATAATAATAATAATAATAATAATAATAATAATAATAATAATAATAATAATAATAATAATAATAATAATAATAATAATAATAATAATAATAATAATAATAATAATAATAATAATAATAATAATAATAATAATAATAATAATAATAATAATAATAATAATAATAATAATAATAATAATAATAATAATAATAATAATAATAATAATAATAATAATAATAATAATATACTTCAGAGAACACAGAGAATAATTAATATCAAAATTGCCAAAGCATACAGAACCATATCTTTTGAAGCGTCATGTGTAGTAGCTGGAGTGAAGCCTATCTATATTAAAATAGCAGAAGCAGCAAAACTCTATAAGATAACACATGGAATGACACCAGAATCGTCATATTATGATGCGCCCTTACATATAGCAAAATGGCCCCATCCAGCGGAGTGTATACCTATGGAAGAAGTCAATGAAGGTAAATATTATGAAATAGAAATCTTCACAGACGGTAGTAAAATCCATGGAAAAGTTGGAGCTGCAGCAGTAATATTTAAACACGGAGAAATTATACATAAAATCAAGGCTAAATTACATGACAGATGCTCCAATAACCAGGCAGAGCAAGTGGCAATCATTAGAGGATTAGCAACACTTCAGGATATGAACATAAGTGTACAAGAAAGAATAACTGCAGTGTATACAGATAGCAAAATTACCCTAGATCTAATCAGAAATAATTCAAAACATAATAATTTAATAGAAGAAATTCAAAAGAATCTTAAAAGCCTTAAAGATCAGAAGTGGATCATACATTTTGCCTGGATCAAAGCACATGCTGGATATCTTGGCAATGAATTGGCTGATAAACTAGCTAAGGAGGCTGCGATTGATAATGCTACGGACTATGTGTACAACAAAAAACCAAAAACAACATATGTCAGTGAAATCCAAGAACAAGGGATGCAGAAGTGGCAAGAAGAGTGGACTAATACAACGAAAGGAGCAGCCTGCAAGGAGTTCATCCCATCAGTTGTTCGAAGAATGAGCACACAAATTAACTTGAATTTCACAATGACAGCAATGATTACGGGACACGGACTAACTAAATCCTACTTACACCGGCTGGGAATAATACAGGACTCTAGATGCATCTGTCTACAAGAAGAGCAAACAGTAGAACATCTGATATATCGATGTGGCAAACTAAAACAGCAAAGGGAAGTAATGAAGAAAGCCATCAAATCTAATAACAACAAATGGCCAGTGACTAAAGAGCAGCTAATCACAAACAACATAAGGGCTTTCAAAACATTTATTCAAAGCATTAATTTTGGTGAATTAAAATAGTATATTCCAACTGCTAATAGGAAGATAGTGGAAGTGATATGGTGTAGTGATATGAAATAAACAAAGGACCAGATATAAATACAGCAAGTTCAATTTAAAGGACAACTGGAAGATAGTAGAAGTGATAGTGACAGTGAATATAGAAATAAAAAAAAAACAATGAACATGTCAGTATACTAAGGACAATAACAAATAACTATATGATTAAATAATAAGACAAATTATAACAGGTATCAATGTAATAGCATGTAGTATCCCTTACTGCGATGGGGCATGCTTGTTATAGCTAATATAAAAAAAATAATAATAATAATAACAACAATAATAATAATAACAATAATAATAATAAAAAAAAAAATAATAATAATAATAATAATAAGAAGAAGAAGAAGAAGAATAGCAACAGCAATAGCAATAAGAATAATGAGGATGAGGATGATGATGATGATGATGATGATGATTGTGATGATGATGGTGATGATGATGATGATGATGATGATGATGATGATAATAATAATAATAATAATAATAATAATAATAATAATAATAATAATAATAATAATAATAATAATAATAATAATAATAATAATAATAATAATAATAATAATAATAATAATAATAATAATAATAATAATAATAATAATAATAATAATAATAATAATAATAATAATAATAATAATAATAATAATAATAATAATAATAATAATAATAATAATAATAATAATAATAATAATAATAATAATAATAATAATAATAATAATAATAATAATAATAATAATAATAATAATAATAATAATAATAATAATAATAATAATAATAATAATAATAATAATAATAATAATAATAATAATAATAATAATAATAATAATAATAATAATAATAATAATAATAATAATAATAATAATAATAATAATAATAATAATAATAATAACAATAAGAAGAAGAAGAAGAAGAAGAAGAAGAAGAAGAAGAAGAAGAAGAAGAAGAAAAAGAAGAAGAAGGAGAAGAATAAGAATAAGAATACGAATAGCAATAACAATAGTAATAGCAATAGCAATAGCAAGAGCAACAGCAATAGCAATAGCAAAAGCAATAAGAATAAGAATAAGAATAAGAATAATGAGAATGAGAATGAGAAAGAGGATGAGGATGAGGATGATGGTGATGGTGATGATGATGATGATAATGGTAATGATAATGATGATGATGATAATAATAATGATGATAATAATAATAAAATTGATGATGATGATGATGATAATATTAATAATGATAATAATAATGATAATAATAATGATAATAATAATGATAATAATAATGATAATAATAATAATAATAATAATAATAATAATAATAATAATAATAATAATAATAATAATAATAATAATAATAATAATAATAATAATAATAATAATAATAATAATAATAATAATAATAATAATAATAATAATAATAATAATAATAATAATAATAATAATAATAATAATAATAATAATAATAATAATAATAATAATAATAATAATAATAATAATAATAATAATAATAATAATAATAATAATAATAATAATAATAATAATAATAATAATAATAATAATAATAATAATAATAATAATAATAATAATAATAATAATAATAATAATAATAATAATAATAATAATAATAATAATAATAATAATAATAATAATAATAATAATAATAATAATAATAATAATAATAATAATAATAATAATAATAATAATAATAATAATAATAATAATAATAATAATAATAATAATAATAATAATAATAATAATAATAATAATAATAATAATAATAATAATAATAATAATAATAATAATAATAATAATAATAATAATAATAATAATAATAATAATAATAATAATAATAATAATAATAATAATAATAATAATAATAATAATAATAATAATAATAATAATAATAATAATAATAATAATAATAATAATAATAATAATAATAATAATAATAATAATAATAATAATAATAATAATAATAATAATAATAATAATAATAATAATAATAATAATAATAATAATAATAATAATAATAATAATAATAATAATAATAATAATAATAATAATAATAATAATCTCTACTAACCCTTCTACATACAATTCATACTGTATGATTGAAATATATATGCATTGCATTGCATTCACTAGGTTTTTTCTAATCACATTTCTTTTACGAAGCAATCACACTTCTTGGTTTTCTATACCTGTTTTTGTTTATACCAGGTGAGTCAGCCGCGCCTAATTTTTTTTGGAAGGTAGGCCACCCATCTAACGGCGTGTGCGCCTTAGTTCAATTTTGCGCTTACTAAAATGTATTGCTTGCCGTTCTTAAAGAGAGGAATGCGCAAAATTGTCAGCAACAGTGCTTTAAGAGACAGAACGCACTCCTTGTTGAAGTACACCTCAAAAACATACGACTCGTTTACTGAGAGGGAATTCCGGTTCCCAGCCGATTTTACAAACTTTCTATTAGAGTATACATAGCATCGAAATTCAGTAAACGTATCATATGAGTACACTAACAACGTCGTTTGCCCGCCTCGATAGCGTGATGGTTAGCGTGTTTGCCTCACGTTCAAGAGGTCGCGAGTTCGAATCTCGCTTAGGGTAAGTTATCCGGGTAAGGTTTTTTCCGAGGTTTTCCCTTATCCTGAGAAGACGAATGTCGGGTAACTTAAAGCTCCATGGACCTCGGGCTCATTTGAGCATCATTTCACCCGTTTCATTCACTCACCGTCCGATATGACGCAATGTTGGAGGACGTTAATTTAACAAAACAAAAAAAAAAAAAAAAAAAAAAAAAAAAAAAAAAAAAAAACAACTAACAACGTCAGCTAAAAAGAAAATGGCGGATTCTTGTACTTTGAGTAGGGGTTGGTTGCCAAAAATTAGGAAAAAGTTAGGCACGCCTCATCCATCATGGACCCGTACAGTCAAAACGGACATATTATTAAACAACAGTTTATTTACATTTTTGCGTGAACTACGCCTCGTATATCTCAATTAATATGCATAACAGCTTTTGCCATTTAAGTAACAATATTAAATCTCCCAGGAAATGATTAAAACTGTCTTAAAAGGCTAAATCAAGCCCGAAAACTTGCGAGGTGGCAATAGCATAGCGCCAGGGATACAAGTCCTACTATCGTACGCCTTACGTACTTTTAGTCAAGTCTCGAAGTAGCTGAATGGGATTGTGGCGGGTCTTGTGCGCTAACCCCCAATGCCACAGGTTCGAGTTTCAGCATTGTAAATATTTTTTTTATGTTCATCAAAACTTGGAAACCGAATTCACAATAATCTAATTATGAAGTCCGTGAGGGTTTAGGACATTTGAATTGTTTTTGATTGTCTGCATTTTTAATAGCACAATAATCAATTGTGTGCAAAATTGAGTTTAACTTCCATTTTAAACTCTGACAATGTAATTTCCTTGCTTTCTGTGTTCAAATGTGTATGAATGATCCTTATTTCAATTGCACCTACCTATAGGTGTGTTTAAACAACTACATAGTTGTAGTTCACCAATAAAGAAACATCAAACAATGTCATAAAACATAAATAAAACAATAAAAATGAATATAATAACAGTTATCAGAATAATAGTTTGTAAATTGTGAGGATTGCACGGTAAAAAAACTTAGTACATGCAGGTGATTCGAACCACCTTCACAGGAAACACATTATTTCGGAGTCTCACGCCCGTTCCAACTGAGCTATCAAGTAAAGTGTGAGGTAAACATTCCGTTTAAGATGTAATATTCGCTGGTTCCAGTAAACATTTGCAGAAGTGCAAACGTCAGCTGTCTAATTACGATGAAAAGCGATGTGATAACATGTATATTAGTACTAATTTCATCGAGTGTTTAACCTCCATGTTAAATACGCAGGTAGAACCTAGTAATGGGGTCGATGTTTTCATGTTGCGGTATAAAATGCGGATTGCATAAAACTCGAGAATAAAGGGCAGCTGACTCACCTGTTATAACACAATCACATGCCCTCTACTCCCTCTACAAACAATTCATACAGTTTGCTATGTTTGAAATACAAATGCAACGTATTACGTACGCACTATTTTATATACCTACCTACTCACTTTTCTTTTATGAAACACAGACTTCCTTCTCTACTTCGTGTTCTACAAACAATTCATGTAGTTTTCTACATATATGACTGAAGTAGAAGTGCAACATAATATATTCACACGGCTTTATCTAACCACTTTTCTTCCTGTAGTATTTGTGATTGTTTAACAGTGCTTTTGCATAGTGTCTTCCCCAAGCTTTTATTTGGTTTGTTTATTTTTTGTTCCTTATAGTATCCTAAGAGTTTTAAATCTTCTTTTAAACGTATTAACTAATAATTTTTAAATGTCTCCAAATAAACACAAGGCTATTGGGCAAGTGCAACGTAACTTTACAAGTTGTAGGACTGAGTGGCCAAACCACGGGCAATGCCGGGTATTTCAGCTAGTCTAATTATAATACGGATTATACCATACGAAGGGGGGACTATTAGGGACCACGCTACGCTTTACCTATACCAACAGATCTGGTCACCCTTCTTAAACTCTGGCCTTATCCCTTACTCTTTGGTGTTTAGAATTCCCAACAGACCTAGGCAGTCACAGTGATGAAATCTGACGGATAACCCTTTAAGCTGCTACAGAACACGCATGCCACCTGTTTAAAGTTTAAGATTTATCTTTCAAGTGTTGAAATGGTATGAAACAAAAAGTGATCATTAAGTCTCAAGTTTACTATTTTGAATATGTTGGTACAAATTGACTGAACAAATAAAATGTTTGATGACCAACACATCTGTTGATGCACTCACCTAAAGTGCCCTTCTACCTAATCGCGTATATGATTGTAACACTGTTCTAAAAAGTTTGTATTTCTGGGATGAAAATAGGCAATGCTAAGGAAATACACGTTGCTCAACATTAACCCTACTATTTCTGATTCTTTTGCATACATTGGTGTGATGTTCAGATAGTGTGGCAAGTTAACCTCAAAATCACAGTGAGAAAGCACCAATTTTTGTCGATTTAAAATTTATTTATTTGGATTCTTCAGAGGGCGAAAATCCACACAAGATTGATTCTTATATAAGGGAGGCCATGAATATATTACAGAAAATAAATTAATAGTATAAATTAATAATATAAAGAGAGATATGGGTGAGTTATGACATATTAGCAACTATGCCCAAAGTAATTAGGTACAATGGGCATAATTTGAAGGTGTGTGGCGATTTCAAAATAATTGCATTGTCATTGGAGATGCAGCAGGGTTACACAAACTTTGTGAGTGGGATGGTTGGGATAGGGGATACTACTACGTAAAAACGAAATTGGGAAGTTGGTAAAAAAATGTGCAGCGAGAAAATCTGGTTGCTCGTGAAAATATATTTCTCCCACCCTTCCATACAAAACTCGGCTTAATTAAAAAATTTGTAAAGGTCATGGACCAACAGCCAGAGGTTTTAAATATCTTACTGACAAATTCCCTCGGCTATCAGCTGCTAAAATTAAAGAAGGTGTATTTGTGGGTCCTCAGATTCAACCACTTCAATAAGACCGAAGTATGTATGACAGAGAAAGAAAAGCGAGCTTGGATATGTTTCAATAAAGTGACACAAAACTTTATTGAAGTTGGGAGAGACCCTAAATATAAGGAATTTGTGAAAGCGATGATCAAAGTTTATAAAGATTTAGGATTCAATATCTCTTTAAAAGTAAATTTCATGGACTCCCACCTTGACTTCGTTCCAGAGAGTTTTAGTGATGTATATTATATTGAACATGGGGAAAGATTTCATAGCTGTCATGGAGAAACGGTATGAAGTGTAATGGATACTCAGAATGTATTGTTGGACAAGAAGGATGCTCAGTACTAAAGGACGGAATAAGACAGAAAGTCTTATTTCCCACCAGAAAGTTTTAAAACTTTGTGGTGGCAAATTTTTGTTCTTATTTTCCATTAACATTCCTGTGAATGATTGTTAAAAAGTGAACAATAAGTGAATACTTCAACTATAATCTTTTGTTACTACTCTAATGTTTGTAAGCCCCCCTTAATTGAATTTATGTCAGTATGTCTATGACTATTTAAAGCTCTCGTATATGATATAAAAGTATTACCTAAAAGAATTAAAAAATAGTATTACTTTTAAACTATCCCTGATGTATGAAAACTAAAAGCAGATTTCAATTCAGGCTAAAATGTCTATAATAATCACTCATTTTTCCTTCAAAAATAGCAAACAATTTTTAATGAAAAGTGTAATAAACTTTGTAGTCAATTACGTTTTAAGAACTGCAGATATAAAAACCAAACCCAGATCAAGTTCTAATCGAATTAAAACTAAAATTATCATTTGTACCACTTCTGCAAGAACATCCATCAATGTATCCCCAAATGGTCATTGTTATTTGAGTTGATCACCTCAACCCCGCTGCAAACCTTGGTTCCATGCTGACCTCCTTTATGTAAAAATACTTGTACTGAACGTGTGAGTTACAGCCACAGAGTGCAACTTCAGGGTCATGAGTAACACCTTGCACTGATACATACATACATAGGATGTTTGACTTCATTATTGTGATAACTTCCCATGCAACTTTTAAAGAAACCACGAATACAAATTAAGGTCATGTTTGATATCTCTTCACAACTTATTTATGCAACGACTGAACACACAATTTTTCCCACGGTACTTACATCACTCGGATGTATCTGACTACAATTACTTGAGTGTATCTGATGAGTTTTATTCACATTACTTTTTCTATTCATTATTTATTTATGTGTAGCTTCAACAAATTATTCTTAAAAACCTTTTTTACCAACGAGTTCGTCTTAAACCTTTGCAGAAATAGTTTTATTACACCAGGTAAGTCAGTTGACCCTTATTTTCCAGTTTAATGCAATCCGCACGTTAAGTCTAACATGAAAATATCTACCCAAGTATTTACACACTCGATGAAATTAGTAGGTACTAATACAGATGTTAGAGCATCACCTCTTAATGTATAATTATCCTAATTAGACAGCTGACATTTGCAGTGATGTCATACCACATGTTAAACTGAATGCTTATCTCTCAAGTTAAAAGGTAGCTCTTTTGGAGCGAGCGAACGATCGTAAATAACCTGTCTGGTCTAGATGAGGTTCGACTCCCCTGCATATGCTTATTTTTTATACCGTGTAATATTAAAAAATAACATTGTCTGAACAGTTATGTTAAAAGCTGCCATTATTTTAATTTGTAATTGTTTTATTTCCATTTTATGGTATTGTTGTCTATTAAGATATCTTTCCCGATATATTTGCTGAGCTGCTAGTGCATTGGCTCTTGCTTCTCCGTAGATCAAAAGCATATCAATGTACTCGTCTATCGAATACATGGAGGAGAAATGACACAAAATATCAAGCAGCAGCTTACGCGTAGAGAATAAAGGGAATCGGCATTCATAGTAACACACATCATCCAGTCCGAAGGGGCAGAAGTCATTATACCTATTCTATTACGAAATGCAGACAACCGAAAACGATTTCAGTTATAATGAATTCGGTTTCCAAGTTTTGATGACCAAATAAAAAAGGGGAAAAAATTGTACAATACTAAGAAGCGAGACTTGACTGAAAGCGCGTTCCGAGTGTGATAGCAGGACTTGTATGCGAGGCGCTATGTCATTGCACTTCACAAGCTTTTTTGCCTGATTTAGCCTCTTAAGACAGTTTTAATCATTTGTTGGGCGTTTCAATATTATTACTTAAATGGTCAAAGCTATTATGCATGTTATTTGGAAGGTACGAGATGTACTTTACGAAAACATTTAAATAACCGTTATTTAGTATGTGCAGCTTGACTGTACAGGTCCATGTTGGCTAAGGCGTTTCCTTAATTTTTGCGTAATTTTTCCTAGCCAACCCCTGCTCTAAGTACAAGAATCCGCCATTTTATTTTTATTTGGTGTTGTTAGTGTACCAATATTGCAGGTCCATTTTATGAGACCTGAATTACATTGCTGTGTATACTCTAATAAAAAGTTTGTGAAATCGGCTGGGAACAGGAATACGCTGGCAGTAAATGAGTCGTATGTTTTTGATGTGTACTTTAGTGAGGAGTACGTTCTATCCCTTAAACCACTGTTCCTCTGGACTTTGCGGATTCCTCTCTTTAAGAACATCAAACAATATGTTTTAGTAAGCGCAAAACTGAACTAAAGTGATTATGCCGTTTGATGGGTGGCCTTAAAATAAGGGGCCGCTGACTCACCTTGTATATGTAGGTATATCGTTATGGGTAGAGGGCACCACATAGCAGATAGTCAGATGTTCAACATCTAGTCGTTATAGTCTGGCCTTGAAATTTCATATTTGTTCCACGATATCGCTAGATGTAGCACAGTACTTAAAAAAGCGTTGAAAAATTCAAACAAATAATAAAAAATATCTCAGAAATGGCTAAGTTATTACGAACAGATTGTATTGTGACACCGAATGTGGCGCATAACAAAGGACCATCGGGGCTAAGCACCTTCACCCCACACACCAGCTCGGCGAGCAAACAAAGTTGGCTAAGGTCAGGCTCTCTTGCGACTATTAGTGTGTATATGACTAACAACAGTCAGAGTGGAAGAACCAGAAGTGGTTTTCTCCAGTGCCTTCGAAAAAGATCTTGCTACACCATCCCCGGTGGGCTTGAAGGAATTCGCGAAAGGTCCATATGACCTCAATTTTTTCTATAAGGAGGCGAGAAATCAGCAGAGCCAGAGTAATGGATATGAGTTTGTCAGTGATGTGAGACAGCTGTGTGTATGCCTGTGCATGGCAAAGAAGATATAACGAGCGTTGAATGATTATATTGTCGTAATTAGTTTATGAGAGACAGAGAAAGGGAAGAAAGACGAACTGAGTCAGAATTACGAGAAGTAAAGAGCTGTGAGTTGTGACAGCACGAAAGACTGTAGACTGAGTTGACGATGAGAGGAAAACTGTATTTGTGATAAAATTTTGGAGTGACAATAGAGTGATAGAAAAACAGCCGGATGGACTTGTCATTTCGTTACACTGGTGTCAGGAGTAGGAATCGAATTGCCTTTTGTTATAATATGTTTTAAGTAGTTCTACTATTCCTGTACAATTAAAACATTTCTGTCATTCAATGTGCTGAGATAGGGCTTATTTCTATGTTAGAAATTAGTTTCCGCAGATCTAATACTTATGCTTTAGTTGAATAAATACCTAACCACTTTCTAATACTTGTCTGTTAGAAAACCACAACATTAACTAGCCGCAACAAGTTTGCTGCTCAAGAAATATAAGAAGGCATAAAACAAAATGTTTTATGTGTCTGTTTTACAACGAAACTAAAACATAACCGCAAACTTAGCCACAAACAAGTGCACTTTGCGACTTTCTTTAGCTGTCTGTACCTTCAACAACCATTTATTGCTAATGTTATAATAATGTTTTATTTACTCATGAGTAAAAGCGCCACACAAAATCTAGTACAGTTCATGCGTATCTACACAAATAGAGGAAAAGTGCATGTTTGCGGGTGCACGTTTATGTGTACTAGGTATAGGTAATCTCGGAAATAATTACACCTATTTTCGAAATTCTTTCACTATTGTGTCATTTTTCAAATTTAAACTCCTAAACCAGGATAAGGCAAATTGGTAATCCCGATTGCACAGATGATGACGTCACGGAACGTATACCGCCATGCAGAGGGTTTGTAAGAGGGGTTTAAAATTCCCAGTGGTGGCGGAAAGGAACTTCTTAACACACGTTTGAGTTTATACATGCTTAACACATATTCACAGACATAGACATTTTTACCAATAGTGCAGCAAAAATATGTTTCTTCCCATTCCTTTAGGAATGCGATTACCTTGCGTTTCGTTGTTTCGAAAGAACCATGTTGTATTGTTGAGGTGTACAGTCAGAGACATTAAAAATACGCCAGTTTGTGACAGGGCCTTTTCGTTTTGCCCCGCCCATATTCCCCTCCGCCTTTGCACAGAGGATATGAGGAAGGGGTTCTAAGGCAACTGAGGGACTTATAGTTTCATTACAGAAGTGCAGACGTTGCTAGCAACACTCACTAGCGCTATCTGTTCGCGTGTCAAATGTCATACACGTCAGATATCACAAGGAGCTAATTTAGTTACAAATGTAATCTAGAAGTTAAAGAACCAGAAAATTGTTTTATGTAATTTATGTATAATCTTCTATTCGTGTATTACATATTTTACTTAATGAATTATTCAAAATGTTCCTATTACCTAATGTTTAACACTACTGAGTGCACGATTAAATGAGCACATGAGTGTACAAATCCCACATACATATATTATACGTTTAATTGAAAATATTATAGATATAGTTATTTTGGTTGAATAATGTTTATGCTTAAATAAACAAAAATACATTTTAAACATGTTTTATGTATGCATTTATGTATACATAAATTTATATCTGTAGGTGTTCATATGCGTAACATTTAGCGCAGAAATGACCACTGGGTGCTAGCCCCCTGGATTGTTATTTTAACCACTTTTCATAGGTAAAGCTAACCACAGGCTGAATTAAAAATAATCTTAATGTTTATTTATTGAGTTTGTCAAACAAAACGGTTACAGTATAATATATGTTCAGTATAATATTTCTGTGATGCAGCGCTATTTACAGACTTACAAAATTAACAAATTTAAAAAGTTATTTCACTGTTTTATCATCATTCGTACGTCTACATTAGTTTGAGATACCATCGGAAACATCGTTTAAGATATCTAAAGTATATAAAGTTATTATTTATGCCAATAAACTTACTGTTAGTGTTTTTAAACACACAAGCCGCGTGTGGGGAGAAAAATAATAATAATTACCCTCTGAAGGTTATTTAATCCCTGGACATAAAATACAATAGTAAGTCACCATTTGGGGTAATTGTCTCTGATGTGAGACCGCCTTTGTGGTTTACCGGGAGAAATACGAATTGGTTGGAGAATTCATTGTCATTCTGGCAGGTTGTCACAGTACCTTAATGGTTAGAGCACCCGGCTCAGATCCTAGCTGTGGCATTGAATTTTTCAGTTCCAGTTCTACCTCGTGTATAAAGTTATTTATTGCTCCCACACTGTAGGAGAGGGTTCGATTCCTATTAAATTAAGTTGCTTACTAAACAACATTTGATGTTTTTCCTGCCATTAAGCTAAAGTTAGGCAGCGTTAGCGCTTGAAGGTCATTCAAATTTGATTCACTCTGTAATGCGAACTATATGTTTAAAACATACTAAGTAACAAAAGAGAAATAAAAACATAAAATACGTAACTTACAAGCATAAACATGTGTTTACTAATTATACTACAAAATTAAACTTCTTAAATTCTAGCTTAAACGAACTTTATACCCACTGTTTGTAAAAGTGCAATTTTTGCACTGATTCGTAACATGTTTGCTTAACTTTATTACAAAGTTGGAATCAACTTTACTTTGTTAAGTAAACTAAACATGATATCCTAAAAAACTTATTATTAACTTTAAAAACAATTTTATCAGATACCTCGCAAAACAGAAAAAGAAACGGAGAGGATACCGAAGGGAAAATGCTTGAGTATGAGATACGGTAAGAATAGCCATGTGCTGTTATGTTAGTATTTTAAATTAAGCGACAAAAATAATTCACCAAATTGAACGCTCGGCCATTTTGTTTCATTTAGTAAACGCTGTGTTCTTAAACAGCATTGTACACCTAATATTATCGCAGGGGTAAGGAGGATGGAAAACAAACATAACTGGCGACAAATAATGTTCCGAGTTGCGAAAAGAAGTTTCTAGTCGGACCATATGCCACCTGTATCACCGGGTGAAGCAAAACTATGTGTAGCTTTTCTGCCCGCTATACCAGGTGAGTCACCCGCGCCTTATTTTTTGGAAGGTAGGCCACCCATCTAACGGCATATGCGCCCTAGTCCAGTTTTGCACTTACTAAAATGTATTGCTTGACGTTCTTAAAGAGAGGAATGCGCAAAATTGAGAGCAACAGTGGTTTAAGGGACAGAACGTACTGCTTGCTAAAGTACACCTCAAAAACATAGGACTCGTTCACTGAGAGCGAATTCCGGTTTCCGGCCGATTTTACAAACATTTTATTAGAGTATACATAGCAACGTAATTCAGTAAACGCCTCCGAAAAAATGGACCTATCATATGGGTACACTAATAACGTCAGCTAAAAAGAAAATGGTGGATTTTTGTACTTAGAGCAGGAGTTGGCTGTCAAAAATTACGAAAAATTTAGATACACGTCTCATCCGTCATGGACCCGTACAGTCAAAACGGACATATTATTAAACAACAGTTTATTTACATTTTTGCGTGAACTACGCCTCGTACATCTCAATTAATATGCACAACATGTTTTGCCATTTAAGTAATAATATTAAAACGCCCAGCAAATGATTAAAACTGTCTTAGAAGGCTAAATCACGCCCGAAAACTCGCGAGGTGGCAATGGCATAGCGGCAGGCATACAAGCGCTACTATTGAACGCGGTTAGCTCTTATAGTAAATCTCGAAATAGCTGAGCAGGATTGTGACGGATTCTCTGCGCTAAGCCCCAGTAACATAGGTTCGAGTCTCAGCATTGGAAATATTTTTTTTTTATGTTCATCAAAACTTGGAAACCGAATTCACAATAACCTAATTATAAAGTCCCTGTGCGTTTGGGACATTATAATTTAAATCGTTTTTGGTTGTCTGCATTTTGTAATAGAACAGGTGTAATGACTTCTGCGCCATTGGACTGGCATGATGTATTGTGTTGTGAATGCCGACACCTGCGTTCTCCACACGTAAGCTGTCGCTCGACATTTTGTGCCAGTCTTTCATTATGTATTCGACAGACGAGTACGCAGATATGCTTTTGATCTACGGAGAAGTAGGAACAAATACACCGGAGAAAATATCTTGGGAGAGATATCCGAATAGGTGACAACCAACAGCAAACACCCTGCGGAATGTTGAAAGGCGTCTGCCTGTAACAGTATCACTTGCAAGAATGTCTCCTCATAGACACGCTCCAGCAACATCGGGTGTTAATGCAGAAGCAGTTTTGAACGCCACCCACAACAATCCATATACTATGTAGTACACGGGCAGTGACTCAGGAGGTGAACATCAGCCAGTCTTCTGTAGTGCGAATATTGAACACTAATAAATTTCATCCTTATCGTTTGCACCTACACCAAGCACTTCACGGGAGAGATTTCGAAGCTCGAGTGATGTTTTGTGAATGGTTGCTGGAGCGAGTAGTAAGTGATGTGGGATTCACATCCAGGATATTATTTTCTGACGTATCAAGATTCCACAACAATGGAACTGGAAATCGTCACAATATGCGCTATTGGAGTGTTGATAATCCTCATTGGGTAAGGGAAGCAGCATTCCAAGAGAAGTGGGGTGTAAATGTATGGTGTGGAGTCTTGGGAGACCACTTTGTTGAACCATAATTCTTCGAGGGGAATCTTACAGGAGCACGCTACCTGGAATTCCTCTGTAGCTCACTCATTATTAGGGAATGTGCCACTGCAGGAGCGAATGACAATGTGGTTTCAACATGATGGCGCTCCTCCATATCGGTCGAGGATCGCCTGCAATCATTTGAATGCTGCACATCCTGGTCATTGGATAGGAAGAGAAGGACCAGTCTACTGGCCTGCCAGATCACCTAATAAGTTCCATCCTTATCGTTTGCACCTACACCAAGCACTTCACGGGAGAGATTTCGAAGCTCGAGCAACCTTTTGTGAATGGTTACTGGAGCGAGTAGCAAGTGATGTGGGATTCGCATCCAGGATATTGTTTTCTGACGAATCAAGATTCCACAACAATCGAACTGGAAATCGTCACTATATGCGCTATTGGAGTGTTGATAATCCTCATTGGGTAAGGGAGGCAGCGTTCCAAGAGCAGTGGGGTGTAAATGTCTGTTGTGGAATCTTGGGAGACTACCTTGTTGAATCATAATTCTTCGAGGGGAATCTAAGAGAAGTATGCTACCTGGAATTCCTCCTTAGCCCACGCCTTATTATTAGGGAATGTGCCACTGCAGGAGCGAATGACGATGTGGTTTGAACACGATGGTGCTCCTCCATATCGGTCGAGGATCGTCTGCAATCATTTGAATGCTGCACATCATGGTCATTGGATAGGAAGACAAGGACCAGTCCCCTGGCCTGCCAGATCACCTGATCTGACACCCCTTGACTTCTTTCTTTACGGGTTATTTAAAAGAACGCATTTATGCAGAGGGGCTGGACAATCCAGAAACCCTTCCTCAGCGTACTACAGTGGCTTGTAAATCTGTTCAACCCTGTGTATAGATTTCAATTGCACCTACCTATAGGAATGTTTAAACAATTTCCTAATTGTAGTTCACCAATAAAGAAACATCAAACAATGCCATAAAACATAAATAAAGCAATGAAAATGAATATAACCGTTTTCAAAATAATAATTTGCAAATTGTGAGGATTGCACGGTAAAAAATTAGTACATGCAGGTGATTCGAACCACCTTCACAGGAGACACATTACTTGGAGTCCTCGCTCGTTCCAACTGAGCTACCTAGTAACGTGTAAGGTAAGCATTCCGTTTAAGATGTAATATTCGCTGGTTCCAGTGAACATTTGCAGAAGTGCAAACGTCAGCTGTCTAATTACGATGAAAAGCGATGTGATAACATGTATATTAATACTAATTTCATCGAGTGTTTAACATCCATGTTAAATACGCAGGTAGAACCTAGTAATGTGGTCGATGTTTTCATGTTGGAGTATAAAATACGGATTGCATAAAACTCAAGAATAAGGGGCAGCTGACTCACCTGGTATTTTAGCTAGTTTGGTCACAAAATCGATTTTTGGATTTTTATTCCAAAAATGCACAATAGCAACCTCCCGTGTCCTGAGATCACAACACTAAAGTCAAAAGTATTATTATGTGCTTAATGAGTTTATATGGGCCAAAATTAAGCAAAAATGAAAAAAAAAAAAGTTACAAAAATTCTTTTGGAATAGGCTTTTTGAAAGGTCCTCAAATTACATTTAGACAGCTACAAATTTTATGTGGATCAATATGCGTTATTAAGTGTCAAAAGAACAAGAATATTCAAAATATAAGATATATGTTTATGTAATATGCTTTTTGGAGGGTTTGGGGTTCAGAGGGGACTTAGGGGTAGTATCAGATAAGATAGCTCGGGGCTACATTAGGCTTTTATGGGCCTTTTAATCCTACCATTGATACAAAGTAAGCTAGGGAGAGAGGAAAAAATATACGCATAGAATGCAGGAGGTATCAACCATGATACTGCCGGCCGTGATGAGTTTAACACATTCACAGAGCGAGAAAAAATCTAAAACCTGAGGTATATGATACCAAAGGACGTAGGAGGCTAAGGAATATATCTGAGAAACTTTAAACCCCATATTTTGTACGCCATTTTTAAAGTGGTGCACCTCTGCCTCTACCTTTCAAATGGGCATTGCCCACACTTACCATTTCAACTTTAAACTCATTTTCCTCGGAAAATGCAAAATCATATGCAAAATCTACCTTCTCCCACACAAATCTAGCTAGCGATCTAACTTTTTTCAGTAATTGGTCTACATCTGTAGGAGAAGAGAGATTTTGATTATACCCAATAGGTTGGTATAAGCTAATAAATATATCAGGAATGTAATTAGATATTGAAATGAAATTTGATACACGCATTTCTTTAGTTGCTAGTAATGCCTGTGCAAAAAATTAAGTCTTTAACTTCAGTACTTTAGAAAATAGCATTTTTCACTTCGGTGTACACATAAAACAATTAAATGGACCTATAAGTTTAATGGTTTGGGAAAAGATATCCAGGTTAAATAACAGGGACCACGTTATGAATTTTGAAATATCACTGATAGACAGCACTTATAAATTGGTTTTGTTTTCAGAGGTTGGCGACACATAGATGTATTAGGTAGTTCAGCGTTTGGAACTATGGTAACTGTTTTAAATAGAGCTTTGAAAATGTGATAAGTCATCATGAAACATGTTAGGTGCATATTAATTGAAAAACTTACAGATGTTACTAAGATAAGTGAAGCTTTTAGTGCCTAAATTTGAATTTTAGACAGAAAGGTGTGTTAATTGTATATTGAAGGGCAAGTAGAGAAGCATTTGTGGAGGAGTTGCATGTAAGAAAAGAGAGTAAAGAAAACTATGAGAATGTAATATGTTGCATATTAAAATAAAAATCACAAAAACCTTCTCCATTACAAAATGCTTAGATGTGCCAATTTTCATTGTGATCGGTCAACCGTGTTGGAATTTATCACCATCCGTACCATATGCTGATAAATGAATTGTATGTTAAAGCGCGAACATAGAGAAGTAAATGTAATTGTGTTTCGTACAAGAAAAGTGAGTAGATAAAACCGTGGAAATGTAAGATGTTGAATTTCTATTACACTAATATAATGACTTGTGTGCTCAAGGGCGAGTGCATAGAGAAGGACATGTGAATGTCTCACGTAAAAGAAAAAGGAGTACATAGAACCATCTGAACTTTACGCTGTATGGTAAAATGGATAGCATAAACATCTTCTCAATGACAAAATACACATACGTGCCGAATTTCGCAGGGATTGATCAAATGGTTTAGGAGATTAGTCATTATACATAGACACAACCATTGTTCTCGGTTTGAATGGGAAAAATAAAAATGTGATTCTTACGTTTTTCCTTGCAACTTTTCCAATTTTTCGCTTCACGAAAGCCTTCCTTGGACTTCAGGAACTATTTCAAAACAAAAATAAATATATGATATGCTGCACTCTCACGGCGTTCTCTACTCTTGTGCTAACCATTCTTACAAACTCTTATTCCTATGTCTTCTTCGTGTTAGTTAAGATAAACATTTGTACAAATTATTTTAATGCTTATTTCCTTGTATGTGCAAGGGGAATTTTAGAGTACACTAGGCTTTGTGTCTTTTAAAGCTTTGAGATTCCGTTCTCTTTGCACACTAAACATATAAAAAAAATGAACAACGATGTTCCATTTCACGAAAGTTTTAAGTTTTCAGAAACTCACACACATAACAAGGAATATCTCAGAAATGGTTCACCCTACAAGAAAATTTATTTGCTCATAAATTGTGTATTTTAGCAAGATCTACATTTTTTGTATAGTATGATTTGGTCTATCTCTAACGGTTTACCAGTTATGCAAAAGTCGTCCAGAGTAAATTCGACTATAGGGGCTATAGCCTGAAAATTCAAGATACACATTTTATTTGTCATCTAAATATCTCAAACATATTGTATTTTAATCAAAATCGTTATAGCCATTTTGATGAAATACAAAATTTTTGAAAAATTTTCCATGTAAAGGGTGGGACTATTTTCTTCAAAATCTTCGTGTTATATCCCTGAATTAAATTAAACTTAAATACCAACTTTGGTTTTTAACCGACTTTTCGTTTTTGAGTTATGCTGTCCAAAGACACACAGACACACATCCAACACACACAGACACACACACACACACACACACACACACACAGACACACACACAGGAACCTTTTTCTAAACATGCTTTTTTGGATTCAGGGGTCCTCAAAACATAGTTCCGGTGAAATCTCAACATCGAATTTTTGGGTGGAATACAATACTTACCCTACTTACCAGTAGAGAAAGTAATTGGCCGAATTGCTCCAGCCGTTCTCGAGTTTTGCGCTTAACAAGACATTTAGTTATTCATTTTTATTATATTATAGATTAATAAATATTGATCTAATGATTATTATAACGAAATGTGAGAAGTGAAATATGAAATATGAGAAATGAGATATATGAAACAAATATGAAAAAAAAATCTGAAATATGAGAAAGGAATATGAGAAATGAAACATGAGAAATGAGAGATGAGAAATTAAATACGAGAAATTAAATATGAGAAATGAAATATGAGAAAGGGACTATGAAATACGTGAAATGAATAGGAACTATAAGAAAAGAAAAATGAAAGTGAAACATGAAAAATGCAATACCTATATAATGTGATAAATGAAATGTGAAAAATCAGGAATAAAATGTGAATTATGAGATATGAGAAATGAAATATGAGAAACAGTATCAAAAGTGAGAAGTGAAGTATGAGAAATGAAATTCGAGAATTGAAAGACCAGAAATGAAATTTTAAAATGAAATATTGAAATGTGAGATATGAAATATCCGAATGGAAATATGAGAAATATAATATGATAAATATAAAAATGAGAAATGAAATTAGATAAACGAAATATGATAAATGAAATATGACAAATAGGATATTAGATACGAGAAAATGAAATATAAGGACTGAGGTATGACAAATGAGATTTGAGAACTGAAGTATAGGAAATGGAAGTAATAAAATGAAATACGAAGTATGAGAAAGGAAATATGACAAAGGAGAATTAAAATATGAGAAACGAAATATAGGAAACGCAATATGGAAAATGAAATATCAAATATGGGAAATGTAAATTAATGAAATGAAATGAAATATGAAGTATGAGATATGAAATATGAGACATGAAATCTGAGAACTGAAAGATGAGAAACGAGAAATGAAATGTGAGAAATGAAAAATGGAATATTAAGTTTCGGAAATGAAATATGAGAAATGACAAAATGAAATATGATAAATTAAATGTATAAAATAAATTATAAAAATGAAAGATGAGAATTGAAATTTGAAATATAAGAAGTGAAATATCAGAAATAAAAAATATGAAATATGGGAAATGAAACACGAGAACAGGGATATGAAATATGCGAAAATAAGTATTAAGTATGAGAAATCAAATTTGAAATATAAGAAATGAAAAATAAGGCAGTAAACATGAATTATAAGAAGTGAAATATGCGAAGTGAAATATGAAATATGAAAAAGTAAACATGAAAATGTGAATATTGAGATATGAAGCTTGAGAAATCAAAATATATGTGAGAAATCAATAATGAGAAATGAAATTTGAAATATAGGAAATCAAATATGAAAAACGAATAATACGTAATATGAGAAATGAAATAAGAAAAATGAAATATGAAATTTGACAAACTGAATATAAAATGCGAGAAGTGAAATATGAAATATGAGAAATTAAATACGAAAAAGGAAAATTGAAATATGAGAAATGAAATATGAAAAATGAGAAATGAATTTTGATAAATGAGATCTGAGAAATGAAATATGACAAATGAAATATGACAAATAAATAATGAAATATGAGAAATGAAATGTAATGAAATATGTAATATGAGAAATTGAATATTAGAAAGAAAATATGAAATATAGGAAATATAAAAAATAAAATACGAAACCTGAGGAGTGAAGTGCAAAATTTGCTTTGTGACATTTCAGAAATGAAAAGGGAAATATAGGAAATGAAATGTGAGAAATAAACGGGAACTATCGGAAATGAATAATGATATTATAGAAATTAAATATGAAATACTAGAAATGGATTATGAGAACTGAAACATAAAATATGAGAAATGAAGTTTGGGAAATGAAAAATGAAGTATGGAAAATGAAGTATGACAAATGAAATATGAAACATTACAAATGTATTACGAAATAGGGGAAATGTAATCTGGAAGATGAGAAATGAATTATTACAAATGAAATATGAGAGATAAAAATGAGAAGTCAAATATAATAAATGAGAAATGAAACAGAAATGTTAGCAATGAAGTATGAAAAATAAAACAAGATTCATGAAATATAGGAAATGAAATGTGGGAGATAAAATATGAGATATGATATATGAGATATGAAATATGAGAAACGAAATGTGAAATATGATAAATGAAGCCTGTAACGAATTATCTCAAATGAAATATGAAAAATATAATATCAGAAATAAAATATAAAATATGAGAAATGAAATATGACAAATAGGAAAGGAGAACTGAAGAATTTGAAGTAGAATATGATATATGAAATGTGAAATGAAAAATGAAATGAGAGCAATTAGATACGATATAAGGGAAATGGCATGTTAAAGATGAAATATGAGGAATGAAGTAATGGAAATGAAATATTAAATGAGTCCTGAAGTATAAGAAATCAAGTTTGTGAAATGAAGCTTGATCACTGAAATACGAGTAATGAAATATGAGAAATGAAATATGGGATATGATATTAAATCAGAAATGAAATATGATAAATGAAGTCTCATATATAAGTAATGAATTATATCAAATGAAATATGAAAAATGAAATACTAGAAATGAAATATGAAACATGAGAAGTGAAATATGCAATATGAGAAAGGGAATATGAGAAATGAAATACGAAATATGAGAAAGGAAGTTTACTTTATTGATCAGCCATTTTTAGTGTCCTTTAAGCTCCCTGAATTGTTGTTTGCCTGAATACTCTATACTAAGGGATAATGGTCGCTTTCATACAATTGTTGAATTCAAGACCAAGATATTTTTGCTACAATGTCATTCATTAATGAAAAACGCAAATCTATTGTACTTTCCGAAGCATTACTCACATTAAAATGCGTAGCTAAACCTGTATTTGGTAAAATTAGATCATCATGAGCATTTAGCCACTTTTCAATAATAACACCCCTTTTGTTTTATTTGGAAGATCCCCATAGGAGGTTATAACTGTTAAAGTCTCCTAGGAGTAGGAACGACCTGGGAAATTGCGGAAGAAGTCTATCTAGCTCATTCGAAATTAAATCCTGGATGTTAGGAAGGTAAACAGTGCAAATGGTTATAATAAAATATAATTTTACTATAACTGCTGTGGCCTCAAGCGCGGGTTGAAGAGGAATATGATTTAGAAAATATTGTGACTGTGTAAAAATTGCCACCCCACTACTCGCAATATTGGTATTTTGTCTGTTAGAAAGGGAAGTTGTATAACCACGCAGTTGTGTGAAATGTTCTTTAAAATTAGTTTCCTGAAGGCATAGCACCTTTGGTTTGTAATCGTTGATAAGAAGCTTTAAGTAAGCCTTTCTTGCATAGAGACCGTTACAATTCAATTGAATTACATCCATAATAGTTGTAATTTAGAAGCTTCCAACTTTTTAATTAATCGCGAGCATCGGCTCTTAACACCTTTACTTGGGAGAGTTGGCTGGACGCATTTCAACATCGTTACTAAGGCTGACAGGTCAACTGTAAAATCTTTAGCAATGTCAGCGACATTTGCGACACCCCTGGTTCTGTCGAAAAAATTAAGTTGGTTTATTGTTAGAGAAAAGTCCACGTGTTGGGATTGAGTTATTGCCTTGGTATCATGCCATGTATGCCTATTCATCCAATTCATTTGAACTGGTTCTTTTCTTGTTTGTTAGTTTGACTTTTTCTTAGATTTTTTTGAGTCCTCGTGAACCTGTTCAGAATCAGAAAAATCTGAAACAGTGGTTCCATTCTCGCCTTCAGATAAGGAAATTTCTAAGTCAAGTCTTAGTTGCTAGATGATAAAGACCTCGTCATTTTGGACATGGGGTTGCAATGCAAGTCAGTCTTCATTTTATCACCAGTCATAATATAATCAGACATTATGACTGATGATGAGGTAGCTAGTTGTTGAAGTGCTGAAAAATTTGTGGGGTTAAGTAAGAGAGGCTGAAGTCAGTTTAGAAACATTGTCACTGCCCTCTGTATTGACGTGGTTGGCTGGAGGGAAACTTTGGTTTGTATAGTTGCAGTATCACTAGTGCTAACTGTAGTGCACGTTCTAGTCTTGCGTTGTTGTAGTATCACTAGTACCAACTGTATTAGAACAGAAGTTGAGCGCCCTTAAACCAAATCCAACCAATCCAACCTGAAGTGAAACATCGCATTGCTTTACCTGCTTTATACCAAGAGTACATGGGTTTGGATCCTGGTTACCAACACAGGGACAGTCTTTTACTGTATGGCCCTGATATTTACACTGAAAACAGATAGGAACATCATATTATATACTAGGTGAGTCAGCCGCGCCTTATTTTTTTTGGAAGGTAGGCCACCCATCAAACGGCATGTGCGCCTTAGTCCAGTTTTGCGCTTACTAAAATGTATTGCTTGACGTTCTTAAAGAGAGGAATGCACAAAATTGAGAACAACAGCGGTCTAAGAGACAGAACGTACTCCTCTCTAAAGTACACCTCAAAAACATACGACTCGTTCACTGAGAGCGAATTCCGGTTTCCAGCCGATTTTACAAACTTTTTATTAGAGTATACATAGCAGTGTAATCCAGTAAACGCCTCGGAAAAATTGGACCTATCATACGGGTACACTGACAACGTCAGCTAAGAAGAAAATGGTGGATTCTTGTACTTAGAGCAGGGGTTGGCTGCCAGAAATTACGAAAAATTTAGATACACGCCCCATCCGTCATGGACCCGTACAGTCAAAACGGGCATATTATTAAACAATAGTTCATTTACATTTTTGCGTGAAGTACGCCTCGTGCATCTCAATTAATATGCATAAGAGGTTTTGCCATTTAAGTAATAATATTAAAACGCCCAGTAAATGATTAAAACTGTATTAGAAGGCTAAATCACGCCCGAAAACTCGCGAGGTGACAATGGCATAGCGCCAGGCCTGCAAGTTCTACTATTGAAAGCGGTACGTGCTTTCAGTTAAGTCTTGAAATAGCTGAATAGGATTGTGATGTGTCCTCTGCGCTAAACTCTAATGACATAGGTTCGAATCTCAGTACTGTAGATATTTTTTTATGTTCATCAAAACTTGGGAACCGAATTCACAATAATCTAATTATAAAGTACCTGAGTGTTTAGGACCTTATAATTTAAATCATTTTTGGTTGTCTGCATTTTGTAACTGAACAGGTGTAATGACTTCTGCTCCACTGGACTGGCATGATGTGTTGTGTTGTGAATGCCGACCCCTGCGTTCTCCACACGCATGCTGTCGCATGATATTTTGTGCCAGTCTTTCATTATGTATTCGACAGACTAGTACCTAGATATGCTTTTGATCTACGGAGAAGTAAGAACAAATACACCGGAGAAAATATCTCGGGAGATATCCGAATAGACGACAACCAACAGCAAACATCTTCCGGAATGTTGAAAGACGTCAGCGTGTAACAGCATCACTTGCAAGAATGGCTCCTCTTAGACACGCACCGGCAACATCGGGTGTTAATGCAGAAGTAGTTTTGAATGCCAACCCAGAACAATCCTCATACTAGTACACGGGTAGCTGCTCAGGAGGTGAACATCAGTCAGTCTTCTGTAGTGCGATTATTGAACCTAATAAGTTCCATTCTTATGGTTTGCACCTACACCAAGCACTTCACGGGAGATATTTCGGAGCTCGAGTGATCTTTTGTGAATGGTTACTGGAGCGAGTAGCAAGTGATATGGGATTCGCATCCAGGATATTGTTTTCTGACGCATCAAGATTCCACAACAATCGAACTGGAAATCGTCACAATATACGCCATTGGAGTGTTGATAATCCTCATTGGGTAAGGAAGGCAGCATTCCAAGAGCAGTGGGATGTAAATGTCTGTTGTGGAATCTTGAGAGACCACCTTGTTGAACCATTATTCTTCGAGGGGAATCTAACTGGAGCTGGAATTCCTCTTTAGCTTACCCCTTATTATTAGGGAATGTGCCACTGCAGGAGTGAATGACGATGTGGTTTCAACATGATGGCGCTCCTCCGTATCGGTCGAGGATTGCCTGCAATCATTTGAATGCTGCACATCCTGGTCATTGGATAGGAAGACAAGGACCAGTCCCCTGGCCTGCTAGATCACCTGATCTGACACCCCTTGACTTCTTTCTGTGAGGTCATTTAAAAGAACGCATTTATGCAGAGGAGCTGGACAATCCAGAAACCCTTCGTCAGCGTATTATAGTGGCTTGTAGATCTGTTCAACCCTGTATGGAAATGATCCTTATTTCAATTGCACATACCTATAGGTATGTTTAAACATCTACCTAATTGTAGTTCACCAATAAAGAAACATCAAACAATGCCATAAAACATAAATAAAGCAATAAAAATGAATATAATAACCGTTTTCAAAATAATAATTTGTAAATTGTGAGGATTGCACGCTAAAAAAATTAGTAAATGCTGGTGATTCGAACCACCTTCACAGCAGACAGATTACTTCGGAGTCTTGCGCTCGTTCCAAGTGAGCTACCTAGTAACGTGTAACGTAAGCATTCCGTTTAAGATGTAATATTCGCTGGTTCCAGTGAACATTTGCAGAAGTGCAAACATCAGCTGTCTAATTACGAATATATTAAAAGGCGATGTGATAATATCTATATTAGCCCTAATTTCATCGAGTGTTTAGCATCCATGTTAAATACGCCGGTAGAACCTAGTAATGGGGTCGATGTTTTCATGTTGGACTATAAAATACGGATTGCATAAAACTCGAGAATAAGGGGCAGCTGACTCACCCGTATATAGTAATTGGTGCAACAGTTTGAATTCCAAATGACAACAGTTCGTTCTTTAGAACATAATGAGGAATGCTGGAGTACACATTAGATACAATATGGTCCCTTGTTTCGGGATATTGACGGTCTAATACAATAAACTTGGTTTGCTACAATAATTACCTTGTGTTTCTTTACAAGCTCATCAGCGATTTCCATGTTGCTAAGACAAACACACAGTCTTTTGTTTGATGTTTTAGATTGAAATACAATAAGAGAGGGATTAACTTTTATGGCTAACTCAATGATAGAAGCATAATCGGCTGAGCCAATCACAATGGCGTTTTCCTTCTTAAGGAACAAGGTAGTCTGAGATGCTTGTGCATAACAAATTAATAGCTTACTATTAATTGCACTGGTAGTTGGTTGAGGTTGTCGTGAGGTGGAATCCATGTTGGTTTGGTTATGCGACTCGGAACAATTTTCACATTTACTTACTCACAATTAGAAACAAACAGCATAAAACTTAAAATGGAGCACTAAAGTTAATGGAAAACCACGTCAAACAAGATATAAAACTGGTTTAGCGCATTTGATAAACAGAAACACTGGAGACCAAAATCGTTTGGTATGTTTTGTTTTGATTATTGGTAAGGTTATTTTGCAAAAGTAGTGGTACATCCTTGCGCCGTGGCCTAAAGCAGCCAAGACTACGTATAGCGTTAAATGGTGTGGCGTAGACGTGAGGTATAGTGAGATTTGTACAGGAATTTTACCATTCTTTCGGCAGGCCTTAATTTCATCTGCTATATTACTTATATTTAGTTTCTTCCTTATTTCGCTGCTTTTCTGTTTGTCTCATGTCATCTTTTCAACTGACACAAAGAATGTTTAAAGACGCAATACAGCCACTTGTAGATATTGTAATGTTGGGAATTCTTTGGTAGCTCGGTCATGAGAGTTGGTCAAGTCCAGGTTAGAAAGATATTACATTTATGACAGACATAATATTTAATGGCGGCTGATGGCGACTATTACTATTGACTTTCCTTTTGCGCCAATAAATTTTGCAGGCGCAAACGATTTCTATCACCGGCTTCACAACTTTATTTCACAGCGTGTTTAACTCTAGAATACCGCGAGGCGTGGCAAGCCTCTGACTGTATGTTGTGTTGAGCCACCCGCCATTAAATTTTGTGTGAGTCATAATATTTAAATGTGTATAGCTTTTCTTTACAAGTTGGTATGTGAAACACCAGATGCTGTTTAGCGAGGAAAGAAAATAAATTTCAAGTGACTGAAATTTGAGCAGAGAACCAGGAGGCAATTCTGCAGCACTACCCAACTAAGATTTCGAACGCTGTTCCTCGGCCGGTGCGGGCTATCTAATCATTACAGCGATCTGCAATGTGGCACTCGCGATTGCCAGCCACTGCAAGTTAAGGGAGGAAGGACGGCGTAATAACTCATGCAACTACCCCTTCCCTCAGCATGTGCCAATGAAACAACTGAACACAGCAACCAGGCGCGGATTGTGCGTTACTACAGCAAAGAGTGTAATAGTAGTCTCTAAACCTGTAAAGATCCCAAGAAAGCGTGCATGTGTCTACAAGGAAGAATGGGAAGAATAATTTTTATTAAGCTCCAGGGAAAAACGTCAGATGCTTCTTTGTTCAAAAGTATTACTAGGGACCTTATAGAACGATATAAAACGTCATTATATAACGTGTCATATCATTCAGAACTCAGAGATTAGCCATTTATAAATGTAAACCAAATAATAATAATAACAAGAATAATAGGGTCAATAATAGTCTAAGGTCTAATTGGTGTAGAAATTCTTAAACATCTATCAATTTCAGAGTATACACGCCTCGGATTGCCATCAATATTGAAACCCGTAGTTGTGTGAACAGTTTCTTTTTTGAAACTAGAAACAAAGAAATCAAATTTAAGGTCTTGGAATTCTGATGAACAATTTTCTTCGCAATTAAAATAGCTAGCTGCATATTTCTGCAGATCTTGCTGGTTTAGTAACGTACATTCACACACCGTAACCTGCTCATTTCACTAGAATTATTTACAGTGCTGCAAAATCGCTTCCTGTGAACCCACCTGCTGTTGTGGGGTAGGTACAGTATTCCCAATGGCGTCACAGAGGTCCTATTTTGCGGGCCTCTGATCTTATGTAATATTCCTCATCATGAACATTGATAAATAATAGTCCTATCATCAGTTATGTTCACCACAGCTTTTGTGTTTATAGATCACCTATGTTGTGTTAGCATAAAGGATGGAGTAGAAAATAGAACAGTTTATTTGCGTCACACTTTATTTATTAGAGTGTTACAGATGTTTGTTAAGGAGAAGGAGATGAGAAGCAGTGAAGAGGTTTAGTTTCCTTCTTCAAGGAACTTCCTGAAAGATGCTGCGTGCTTCAGTTCAGGATCATACTTCTGCACAATCTTGGTCCAGGACTCAGGCTCTTTTTCAATGATATGCTTAGTGACTTTTCTCATTTTCTGCTTTTCGCTCTCGGAGCACTTGGAGCAGTGCGAGTTAAAGGCATCCAGTAGTACATCTATAGAAAAACAAGGAACATTAATGAGCAAACTTATTCTGTTATCCATAATTTCTTTGATTGATAATCATTTCGCATTAGCCCTACGTAGGCATTAAATTGTAAAAGTTGATTCGGACTTTAGAAATGTAATGTGCCGACTGAACTCGACTTGTGAATCGGAAAGTCTGCTCATGACATTGGGTTTCTTTCAAGACTGGTTTAACTTTGAGGTATCCCTAACATTTATCAATAGAAATCACACACAACAGTGTGTACAAATGTATATAATACATATTTATATAACTAGTGTATAATCTGATTGTGACACGTGTACACGTAATAATAATAATAATAATAATAATAATAATAATAATAATAATAATAATAATAATAATAATAATAATAATAATAATAATAATAATAATAATAATAATAATAATAATAATAATAATAATAATAATAATAATAATAATAATAATAATAATAATAATAATAATAATAATAATAATAATAATAATAATAATAATAATAATAATAATAATAATAATAATAATAATAATAATAATAAACAACCCATATGTTACGAGTCAGACATCTGAATATTACCTGTAACTAATTCTTTGATCTGCATATTTTCAGCAAGTGGTTTGGGTTGCTTGGGTGGCGAGTTTCTAACGAAGAGGCACTTTGACAAATTTATATCTGTAATTAACACTGTAATTTACGTATATATGCATCTAAATGAATAAAATTTGTATGTCCCCTGAAATCTTTCCAGTGTAACTCAACATTACCGACGCACCATGTCCAATTATGAGATGACTTCAAGAAGAAGTCTCGGGTTTGGGAGCTCGATGAATAAATTTATCGATCGTAATACTGCATTTTATTATTACACTCCTATGCTAATTATTTATCCACTATTAATTTTTATTTTGAATTTTTATTGTTTACTATGTATATATTACACTATGGGAGGGCTAAATCATGTTTTGTTCGTTGCACGTATAAGAATCAATTTTTGGGGTTGTAAAATGTGCGCCATATTTTGAAGCACGTTTCTGCACGTTTTTACTGCAGGTTAAATTACTGCCTTCTTCTCAGTTTGGATTTTCTTATTAGCTTTGTTTTAATTTTAAAAATATTTTACTCCTCAACAAAGAGACACTTGTCCGAAAACGTTCTTCACTTTAAGCATGTATTTAATAAAATATCCCATTGATTTTAATGCCGTCGTTTATTTAAAGAAAAAAATATATATTACAATTATTTACTATACTAAAATGTCCACCCAGGTGCAGTTCAGTATCTGTGGTAGTACATACGCTTTGATTTTAGTCGATGAAATAGTGTAGAAGAAATTTCACTGCAATTTTACGCACATGCTGTTTTAGTTGCAGTAATTTCGCCTACAAGTGTCTAACATTCAAAATTACTTTTAACACTTTTCTCTCTCTAATACTAACATATTATGTTACTTATTAATTCATTAATTACTTCTCTACTCATTTATTTTGATTTGCCTTGTTCATTTATTTAAAATTAGATAATTGTTTTAGAGATATGAGTTTATTGTTCTGTGTTGTTATACTATTTAGCACTGTCTTTTATTTTCAATGCGCTTGATGGTAAGGCGGAATGATACATTTGTGTAGTGGTTAAGTACTTATATGAATACGATATTAATAAATCAGCAGCTTAATAATAATAACTGAAAAAATGCATACGAGTTTATGCAGCGTGATTGCAATGTATATTCCACTGTCAAAAGGGAAGATTGTAATTTTCTTTCAACACTGAAGAACCTGTATAAATTTGAGTAACACTGAATTGAAAACTTCTCGTTTGTCATCAAGAACGATATAACAATGAACAGTTAAATACGCTTGAATGATGCGCTAAATAATAACAGCTTGCTATGGAACCTTTAGGATAGAAAGTTTAGGGTAGTATGTCATAAAAATGCTTCGATTGTTTGCTACTGTTGGTACATATTTCTTTAACAATAGTAGTGATATGCCTATATAATCAAAGAAGATAAATGACGTTTGATATTTAAAACATTGAAATTTATTTTATAATTTTAATTTATATCAAACCAGCTATGTTGATAATATAGGGTGGAAAGTACTGCTTTGACCAGACGTTAACCGCGGACTATGAGTGTAACAAATATATCCAGTACAACTACTGCTAATAAAGAGCCGTTTCGCCGAAAAACAAGTCAAGCATTTGGAGCTATCTGACTTATTGACGAATGGGTATAAATGGTTTATTATTTCACCTAACTGTCCGTAAACATTGTGCAAACAATATTGTAATGCTTTTCTACGTTAAGTCGAAGACATGTAGTCACAATTTAATGTTAACATTGTCATACAAAGTTTAGTTTGTAAAAGAGATCTGGTAACTTCACGTTAACATTAAATTGTGACTAAATTCATTTGAATTGAAACAAAAAGGCATGAATTCTTCACGCAATGTTTGCGCGACAGTTAGTGAAGCAATGAATCATTCATATGTATTCGTCAAGAAGCTAGATGGTTCCAAATATTTCAAATATTTGACAGAAATTATTTTTTTTTCAGCGTAAGGGTTCTTTATTGACAATAATTGTACTGGACATATTTGTTGCATTCGTCATGTGGAATCACTGGTTAACGAATGGTCGAAGCGGTACCTTCCAATATGCATATTAATACATTACAATGCATTAACCACGTAAATTAATAGTTTATTTTTTAGACATACAATATGCATTTATATATCTCTCCTTATTTAGTGTAGATGGTTAAATGTTCACAATTTTCCAAAGTTGAAGCCATAGGAGAGAGAGAGAGAGTAACGTTGGCGATGGTGCGCAACTCTTGATCAGGGCGACCGTCACGACCTCCACGGCGTCACCGTGGCAACCGACCCCAAGCCGATACCCGGTACAGAATTTATAAAGATTCTCCTTCCTAGGGGCTTCCGGTTATCTCTGGGCCAAGTCCAAATATCATGAGCTTCCGCCCTCGGCTTTGTACTTTACGGCCAATACGTGTACCTTCTAGAACTTCCCAAGGAATCTCCCAGTGACGCACGACAGCTCCGGCCTATGTGACAAACTCGTAGGTAAACAGGATGCTTATGTCATGGTAAAAATCCCTTTGGGGTTGTCATGGGATGTGGGTAACCAACCCTTTCCTGTTAGTGCCACCAGTTACTCAGTTCCAGAAATAATTGTTTTTAGAATTTTCATAGGATGTGGATAACCATGCCTTTTCTGTTAATGTTGCAAGCTGTTAAGCTCCAGAAAAGCCATAAATGATTCTAATGTACAAAGTTGCCAGTGAATGTAAGTTTCTTTGTTTAAAAACGTATGATGTCCAAAATGTACCCACAAATCTGTTCTCCCCTAATGGCATACGTGACAATATAATAATATACAGGGACCTGAAGAAGAAGTTTAGCAACAAAACTGAAAATTAGGTTAAACAGTCCTGCACCCAAATGTTCAGAGAAGTCAGTGTCTTTGATGAACGATGCAAATAATCAAATTATGGATTAACTTATTTTAAGGCTCAGCAATGAGACCTATGAACTTTATGACTAGAATAATGATAAATGGGATATTGAGCTCAGTAGAAAGCTTAATAAAATCAATCTGAGAAACACACAAACTTGTCAACTTTTCTTTTCATTTCAACAACTTTACTTTTGGGAAGATATAAGTGTTTCCACATTACCTTTTATTACTTTGGCCTTGTCAGTGCACACCTCTTCCAAAATGCATGCGAGGAACTTGTTGATGCGCTCCTGGTCGTTGATGAAAGCGTCGACGTCCAGCTGGTCCACTTCTGGAGGATATGAGACGAATTCCGGAGTTGCCCAGGCGACACCCAGGACCAGCATTGTCAGGAAGCAGACCTTCATCATCTCCATCTTTGTGTGCGCTTCAGGATGCAAGAGGCAAGCGAGTGTATCCTCAGCCTCTTCCTCCCTTCATTTATACTCCCAGAAACAGACGTCGTTTTGTGCAAATAATAAAATGACACAATGACTCATGGAAGTGAAGTGCTAAAAGCGCTGACAAAGCATTGGAAGATGCAAGTTTATGCCTCAAGGTTAGATACAGAACTTTGCTTTTGTCTTTCTTAAACGACCCTATTACTTAAGTACTATATAAGTGTTCAATTATTTTATATTTGTTGCTAGGATAAAATGAGGGAATGCCCAAGTACTTGAACTAGAGGTCTTGTTCGATTTGTGCGGAACATGACGTGAGCAGATCCACTACACCTGTGCACTTCTCTGGAAGACACTCCTAGGTCCGAGGTTCACCACTTGAGTGTGACAGGGATGAACAACCGGCGGCGGCGGCGGCGGCCAAGCTTGCTTCATCCCTACAGCTTGCTATTCTGTAAATGATGAAAATAGAGTAAAGATTCTTTACTTTGACATGACCATATCTTTGTATTGTGAAGTTTACGAGCAACATACATAACCTGAAAATATCAGAAAATAAAACCAAAGTCATGGCCTTTAAAGGAAAATACACAATATGTTCTAAATATTATTAGATGGAAACCAATAGAACATGTATTTCACTTTCACTTACTAGGATGTGATATGTTATGAATATAATCACATCTCCAAAAGCTGAATAAGTTTCAAATATGTAGTACAATAAATAGAACATCAGCAAACAAAGCCAGGAAAGATACTCAGCATGTCTGCCTCACGTTCAAGAGGCCGCGAGTTCGAACCTCGCTTAGGGTAGTTATCCGGATGAGGTTTTCCATGAGGTTTTCCCTTATCCTCAGAAGACGAATCTCGGGTAACCTAAAGATCCATGGACCTCGGGCTCATTTGAGCATCATTACACCCGTTTCATTCATTCACCGTCCGATATGACATTATGTTGGAGGACGTTAATTTAAAAAACACCAATGTTTACAAATGGAAGTGAGAGCTAGAGAATAACTAAGAAAGATGAAAGAACGATACAGTCTGGAAAGATGAAGTTCCTAAGGAAAGTAAGAGAATGTACTCTGAGAGACCAAGCAAAGAATTCGGGAATAAGGAGGGAATTAAACATAAAAGAATAGAGGAAGTATAAAGGAGGTGGAGGAAGCATGTAGGAAGAATTAGAACAGAAAGAATAGACATGTAACAGGCTGTAGAACTAAAGGAAGGAAAGATATAGGAAGACCAAGGAAAAGATAGGTACTGTGAAGTCGGAGCAGGCTACAGGCGACATACAGAATGCTGCTTAAGATTGTTCAAGAAGTGGGATGGTCCAAGTGGGATGGGCATTTGACAGTTGCTCGTATCGTGTAATCGTTAATGTGGACTTAATTCATAATCTAGCTGTTACCATGACCTGTTTTGGATATGGAGGTATAAATACCTCAGAGGTTACAATATTATAACAATCAAGGACTATAGATACAACTCTAAAATTAGGTATAATGTTCCTGAGGCTATAAATTCTTGCCATTTCAGCCACTACGTATAAAAGAATGGGGTACATATCTTTGTTATTATTTTCAGATAATTGAAATTCCTGATATTGTAATTGCAAAACTGAAATTTAACTCTACTGTGACAACATTACAAAGTCAGCGCAGTTACTTTTCTATCACTTTATTATGTTCTAAAATTTTATCACAAATACACAGTCTACAGTTTTGGTACTATTACAACTCACAGCTTACTTGTCATAACCTTGGCTCAGACCTTTCAGTGTATTTATTCCCTCTCTCTGTCTATCATACACTAACTACCACAATGCAAACACTCAACGCTCGTTAAGTCTTCTGTACGAGCACCGACACCTCGCACTCACCAACACCCTGACAGACTCGTGTCTGTAACTGTAACCGTAACTCTCACTCTGCTGTTTTCTCGTCTCCTTATATAGTAGGAATGACATCACACGGATCCTTCGCAAATTCCTTCAAACACACCGGGGATGACATAGCCAGATCTTTCAAGAAGTCCCCTAAGTCCCCCTTAAACACTCGACGAAATTAGTACTAATATAGATGTTATCACATCACCTTTTAATATATTCGTAATTAGACAGCTGACGTTTGCACTTCTGCAAATGTTCACTGGAACCAGCGAATATTACATCTTATACGGAATGTTTACCATACCCGTTACTAGGTAGCTCAGTTGGAACGAGCGCAAGACTCTGAAGTAATCTGTATGCTGTGAAGGTGGTTCGAATCAATTACATTTACTAATTTTTTTTTACCCTGCAATCCTCACAATTTACAATTATTATTCTGAAAACTGTTATTATATTCATTTTTATTGTTTTATGTTTTATTGCATTGTTTGATGTTTCTTTATTGGTGAACTACAATTAGGTAGTTGTTTAAACATACCTATAGCTAGCTGCAATTGAAATAAGGACCATTTATACATATTTGAACACAGAAAGCAAGGAAACTACATTGTCAGAGTTTAACATGGAAGTTACACACAATTTTGCAGACAGTGAATTATTGTGCTATTAAAATGTTTCATAGTGATATGTTTTGCGCCGCTGGAAGGACCCTTTTTCTATTTCTGGAACCCGACTCCTCTAACGAAGCAAGTACTCGAACTGGTGACCTTCTTGGGTAATGCACGCCTGGGCACGCTGTTGGATGGAACCCCTGACTCAGTGTAGCATGGTGGGTTGAACAGATCAACAAGCCACTGTAATACGAAGGGTTTCTGGACTGTCCAGCTCCTCTGCGTAAATGCGTTCTTTTAAATAACCCCAGAGAAAGAAGTCAAGGGGTGTCAGATCAGGTGATCTGGCAGGCCAGGAGAGTGGTCCTTGTCTTCCTATCCAATGACCAGGATGTGCAGCATTCAAATGATTACAGATGATCCTCGACCGATACGGAGGAGCACCATCGTATTGAAACCACATCGTCATTCGCTCCTGCAGTGGCACATTCCCTTGTAATAAGGGGTGAGCTACTGAGGAATTCCAGGTAGCGTGCTCCTGTTAGATGCCTCTCGAAGAATTATGGTCCCACAAGGTGGTCTCCCAAGATTCCACACCAAATTTACACCCCACTGCTCTTGGAATGCTGCCTCCCTTACCCAATGAGGATTATCAACACTCCAATGGCGCATATTGTGACGATTTTCAGTTCCATTGTTGTGGAATCTTGATTCGTCATAAAATAATATCCTGGATGTGAATCCCACATCACTTACTACTCGCTCCAGCAACCATTCACAAAAGATCACTCGAGCTTCGAAATCTCTCCCGTGAAGTGCTTGGTGTAGGTGCAAACGATAAGGATGAAATTTATTAGTGTTCAATATTCGCACTACAAAAGACTGGCTGATATTCATCTCCTGAGTCACTGCCCGTGTACTACATAATATATGGATTATTGTGGGTGGCGTTCAAAACTGCTTCTGCATTAACACCCGATGTTGCTGGTGCGTGTCTATGAGGAGGCATTCTTGAAAGTGATGCTGTTACACGCTGACGCCTTTCAACATTCCGGAAGGTGTTTGCTGTTGGTTGTCATCTATTCGGATATCTCTCCCGATATAGATGCTGAGTCAGTTGTGTATTTGTTCTTGCTTCTCCGTAGATCAAAAGCATATCTACGTACTCGTCTGTCGAATACATAATGAAAGACTGACACAAAATATCGTACGACAGCATACGTGTGGAGAACGCAGGGGTCGGCATTCATATTAACACACTACATCATGCCAGTCCAATGAGGCAGAAGTCATCATACCTGTTCTACGTATTGCAAAATCCAGAAACCAAAAGCGATTTAAATTATAATGTTGAGAGTCGAACCTGTGTCATTGGGAATTAGCGCAGAGGACCCGTCATAATCCCACTTAGCTATTTTGAGACTTAACCTAAAGCACGTACCGCGTCTTGTGTTCCATTGCCACCTCGCGAGTTTACGTGCTTGATTTAGCCTTTCAAGACAGTTTTAATCATTTGCTGGACGTTTTAATATTATTACTTAAATGGCAAAAGCTGTTATGCATATTAATTGAGATGCACGAGGCGTAGTTCACGGAAAAATATAAATAAAATGTTGTTTAATAATATGTCCGTTTTGACTGTACGGGTTTATGATGGATTAGGCGTGTCTCTAAATTTTTCGTACTTTTTGACAGCCAACCCCTGCTCTAAGTGCAAGAATCCACCATTTTCTTTTTAGCTGACGTTGTTAGTGTACTCATATGATAGGTCCATTTTTTCCGAGGCGTTTACTGAATTACATTGCTATGTATACTCTAATAAAAAGTTTGTAAAATCGGCTGGAAACCGGAATTCACTCTCAGTAAACGAGTCGTATGTTTTTATGGTGTACTTTAGTGAGGAGTACGTGCTGTCCCTTAAACCGCTGTTGCTCTCAATTTTGTGCATTCCTCTTTTTAAGAACGTCAAGCAATACATTTTAGTAAGCGCAAAACTGGACTAAGGCGCAGATGCCGTTTGATGGGTGGCCTACCTTCCAAAAATAAGGGGCGGTTGACTCACCTGGTATAACGATTTCTAAAAAATATTTGGTTGTACATTTCCTGTGTTTTAATCAGATCTGCATTTTCTGTGTAGTAGGATTTTGTGTATGTCTCACGGTTTACTAGTTATGGAAAAATCATTCAGAATGAAGAGAACTTAAGAGAATATATCCAGAAAATTCAAGATATGCAATTCATTCCTCATGAAAATATATGCTGAATTAATAAAATCATTAGACGTTTTGAGAAAATCAAAATGTGGGCTAAATTTTCCATGAAAAGGGTAGTCTGGATTGGGGGATTTTTTAAAAATTTTCATGTCGCATCCTTGGAAGTTGCTGAACTTAAATACCAAACTTGGTATTCAACCCATCTTTCTTTCTGAGTTATGCTCTGCACACAAAAATATTTTTGTTAGATTTAGGTATTTTAATAATGTGCCTTTGTGTTGGCAGTCCTGCACCCTAGTTTTCAGGTGAGAACATAACACCCAGAAACCAAAACGCTAATATTCCACTCTTTTCTTGAAATTATGTTTTTGTTTTTCGCGTAGCTTAAGGTGCATTTTCTGGAAATTTTAGAACGGAGTCTGTCTCGAACAATTGTAAGTATTTGTTTCTTATTTAAATCATTATGACACTATTTTAATCCACTTCTAAAGGCGCGAGTTGTGTTTCTATTCAGAAACATAGGGTACCGATTGTTGAAAGCTGTGCAAATATGCAATGTAAGTTTTATATTTAGTTTTTAACGGGAACAAGCGCTGATTTTAATCCTATTCCATTTATAACATCAAACTAATAGCATATATAAGAAATGCAAGTACGTTACAACAGTTCCGTGGTGGTTACGCAAAAGTTTGATTCTATCTTTGCACGAATCATTTCCCTTTTCTAAACATGATAAGGCATGAAGCGTGCTATATCAGCCCTTTTAAGGATGTATTATTTATTACCCTAATTTGAATGAATTTAGTCACGATTTAGTGTAAAAATTTCATACAAAGTTTAATTTCTAAGAAGATTTTCTTAACGTCATGTTAACATTAAATAGTGATTAAATTTGTTCGAATTAAGGATGTTCACCCAATGTCTGCGCGACAGACAGTGAAATAATAAACAATTTCTACCCATACGTCAAGAAGCTAGATGGTTCCAAATATTTGACCCAAATTATTTTTTTTTTCGGTGAAACGGTTCTTTATTGACATAATTGTATTGGACATACCTATTTGTTACACTCATCATGTAGAATCCCTGGTTAACGTATGGCCGAAGCAGAACCTTCCACCCGGTATAATAGATATTTTCCATTTGAACAGTTGTTTCAGATGGGCAATTTTCTGACGCAAGACACACACACACACACACACACACACACACACACACACACACACACACACACACACACACACACACACAGACACACACACAGTGACAGTAACATCTTGAAATTTTCCTTATTATATCCAACAATGGTTTTATAGGCTATAACTTCTTGAATACCACATTAAAACTTTTTTTCTTTGAGGTGTAGGTAGCTCGGAATGAGAATGTGCGCACCAGTTTTTATTTTTTAATTTTCAAGGTAATAACTTAATCACAAGCAAAAATATTCTTACTAAAGCTAGTGTGACCTCTAAGAAAAAATCTGAATGTGCTGCACTCACATGACTTTCTCTACTCTTGTACAAACTATTTGTACAAACTCTTATTCCTACATCTTCTTCGTATTAGTTAAGATAAACATTTGTACAAATGATCTTATTGCTTATTTCCTTGTAGGTACAAGATGAATATTAGAATACTGTAGGCTTTGTGTGATAGTCAAATGTTTTAAAGCTTTGAGATTCTGTTCTCTTTGCACACTTAACATATAAAAAAATGAACAACGATGATCCATTTCACGAAAGTTCTAAGTTTTCCCAAACTCACACACATATCAAGGAATATCTCCATAAAGGTTCACCCTACATGAAAATTTATTCAGACATAAATTGTGTATTTTAGCAAGATCTACATTTTTTGTATAGTATAACTTGGTCTATCTCTAACGGTTTACCAGTTATGCAAAGGTCGTCCAGAGTAAATACGACTGTAGGGACTATAGCTAGAAAATTCAAGATATACATTTCATTTGTCATAAAAATATCTCAAACATGACATTTTAATCAAAATCGTTAGACCCATTTTCAAGAAAATCAAAATTTTCGAAAAATTTTTCCATGTAAAGGGTAGTTTAGGGTGGAGCTATTTTCTTCAAAATCTTCGTGCCGCATCCTTGAAAGACATTAAACTTAAATACCAACTTTGGTTTTTAACCGACTTTTCGTTTTTGAGCTATGCTGTCCACAGACTGACACACAGATTGACACACAGACTGAGACACAGACTGACACACCGACTGACACTCAGATTGACACATAGACACACACATAGACCTTTTTCTAAAAATGCTTTTTTTTTGGATTCAGGGGACCTCAAAACATATATTTCCGGTGAAATCTCGACATCGAATTTTTGGGTGGGATACAATACTTCCCCTACTTACCAGTAGAGAAAGTAAAAATGAACAACTATGACACATTTCACGATAGTTTTAAGTTTTTCGAAACTCACAAACATGACATGGAATATCTCCAAAAAGGTTCACCTTACATGAAAATTTATTCAGACATAAATTGTGTATTTTAGCAAGATCTACATTTTTTGTATAGTATAATTTGGTCTATCTCTAACGGTTTACCAGTTATGCAAAAGTCGTCCAGAGTAAATACGACTGTAGGGGCTATAGCTAGAAAATTCAAGATATACATTTCATTTGTCATAAAAATATCTCAAACACGTGACATTTTAATCAAAATCGTTAGAGCCATTTTCAAGAAAATCAAAATTTTCGAAATATGTTCCATGTAAAGGGTAGTTTAGGGTGAGGCTATTTTCTTCAAAATCTTCGTTTCGCACCCTTGGACATTAAACTTAAATACCAACTTTGGTGTTTGACCAACTTTTCGTTTTTGAGTTATGCTGTCCACAGACACACAGTCACACACACGGACCTTTTTCTAAAAATGCTTTTTTTCGGATTCAGGGGGGTCTCAAAACATATATTTCCGGTGAAATCTGGACATCGACTTTTTGGGTGGAATACAATACTTCCCCTACTTACAAGTGGAGAAAGTAAAAATACATTTTAACAGGAGAATAACGCCCTAAGGGGTGCTAACATCTTCGATTGAAAAGGTACGTGTAGGAGAAATATTTTGGGTTCCCAGGTAGCTGTCTCCTTTCATAGAAAAATATTTTTAATGCAATAAAGAAACAGCATCCCGGTTTAAATAAAAATGCATTTAAAATAAGAATAATGTATTACAAGGGAAATAATCGAACATTGAAATTCCTCAACGATTATTTAATCCATTTATATGTTATTATTATTATTATTATTATTATTATTATTATTATTATTATTATTATTATTATTATTATTATTATTATTATTATTATTATTATTATTATTATTATTATTATTATTATTATTATTATTATTATTATTATTATTATTATCCATTTAGGACATAGATAACGATTTTGTTGTTCGCAGATGACACAAATGCACCGACAAACTAATAACTTAAAGATGTTCCTTTGAGTGAAATTAACTTTGCACCTCTTTCTATTCCTAGTTTAGACCAAAGTTAAACAAGATGTCTAGGTTTAGATGAAGCATCTAAACTTTCCAAATCCCTAATTACAAACCGAATGATTTCCCATTTCGTTTTTATCTCCTGACCATGCGAAGAAAAGCGTAACATAAGGACCACTTGTTAAAAGATTTGACTATCGCTAACAGGCTACTTTATTCTCCTACTGCCATTGCACATTTGAGGAAGTTAGCAATAGGATAATTTCTGCAAATATTTATTTGGATTAACATGAAGTGGATAGAGGAAGAAGCGATTGTAAAAATAGTTTGTACAAGAGTACAGAAAGTCATAGGAGTGCACATATCAGACTTTTTCATGTAATTCGCACATTAATAACCTACAAATGAAATTTCGATGTTGCTTAAATGACTGCTTTAACTCAGTAATAAAATATGGTCCAATTATTTTAGGAGAAATTCAACTGAAAGTACCTCCATTTTTATATAATAGAAGAAGCATACGCTTTTATTCAGTTAAATAACAGATGGTCCTGCAAAATTACTTTATGTGCCTGACTATGGTGATTGTAACATGCCAGTATGGAATATATTCGCTAAGCACATCAAAATAAAGAAAGAATTTTATCAAAACAAGAAATTTTATTAATGACTAGGTAAAAGGAAAATTTGTGCTGACCGATTTCATTATTTTATTATATAATTGAATATAACATTTAAAGCTTTCACGATGATGATTACTAGTAGAGCTTCTCGAGTGATCTGCTGTGTAATATTTATGAAGTTCCTGGAGCCTTCGGCAGTATTAAACTCCATGGTCATCATCAGAAAACAAATAATCAAACTCAATGACTGCACAATCATTGTGTATATGGTTGATAATTTTATGCAAACATCTATGTGGGCATCCACTATTTGATATTAAATACATATAAGTAATATTTCAACAACTGTCAGTCATCATTCTACCAGTGTACACTTGGGGTAGTTTATTTAATAATCACCTTTATATTATATTTCATATTGTGCTACTAGAGAAACACTTGCCTGACACTCAGTTGATTAAAGCAGGCGTGCTTAGTGTACTTAATATTGGTTTGGCCAACCCTGAGTTGTGACCGGTAGGATGAAGTGGTTTTGCGTTTATGTTATACAGTACCTTATGCTGTCTGAGCAAATAATTTAACGATTGGGTTCGATGAGCTTTGGTCCTTTCATTTGCATATTGCAGGAGCAAAGATTGCGTCTGCCACTTATTATTTCAGTTTCACATTGCAAAGTTGAGGAAAATGATAATTTAACAATACGTATAGCAATACAGTTAAAATTACATTATTGAAGAACAAGGAAGAATTTGAAAAGTCAGTATTCTGTGCTTCAAAGATTCTGCAATCCACTTAACGCATGTTTATTGCATACTATTTTTTCGATGAAAGTGAATATTAGAAATAATGCGAAAATATACTTAATAAAACTGTTGAATATTGTGATTCCATACAAGATATCCACCATCATGCTCGGCTGCGAACTGCTTAAGTTTATTAAAAAAAAAAAAAGAAAGAAAAGAAAGAAAACCTGATATATTGCACTCATATGGCTTGTAATTAGTACTCTTACAATCTCTAATTCCTCTATCTTGTTCACGCTAGTACAGATAAACATTTGTAGAAGTTATTTTATTGCTAATTTTCTGGTAGGTGCAAGGTCAATATGGGAGTACAGTAGACTTTGAGCAATAGTCGAACCTTTTAAAACTCATCTCTTTGTGAAGGCTTCTAAATTCCGTTCTCTTTGCACAGCCAAGAGAAAACAAAGTGAATAACATCTTCCATATGAGGAAGGTATAGGTATAGTCACAAAATATGCTCTTGGAGAGAACTTGTGTGCTTTAACAAAATCTAAATTTTTTGCTTAGTAAGATTTGCTTTATCTCTTGCGCTTTACCAATCATGCAAAAGATTAAACAGGACTACGTGGGTTATGACCAGAAAATTCAAGATATACATTTCATACTGAAGAGAAAACGACATACTCATCTATATTTATAAAATATTATAGTGTTATCATTTTCTTGTACCTATCTGTGTTAACTCTTACCTCGAGGGAGTTGTTTAATTGTATCCTCAACACATGATGTAATTTTTAAAATTATTTTATATTTTATAAGCAAAACTGTAAAATACAAATAATGTGTAATAAAGTTAAGTAAATTAAGAAAAAAGAAACATTTGCCATAAGAAATTATTAAAAACATCTGGAGTTTTAATCTAAATCGTTAGAGCAATGTTTGAGAAAATAAAAATTTTCTATGTAGAGGGTAGTTTAGGGTGGAGAAATTTCCTTCAAAATCTTCGTGGCGTATCCTAGAAGGATATTAAATTTAAATACCAACTTTGGTTCGTAACCAACTTTTCGTTTTTGAGTTATGCTGTTCCAGGGACACGCACAAGTGCGCGCGCGCACACACACACAGACACACACACACTCATACACACACACACTCACACACACACACACACTCACACACACATACACACACACTCACACACATACACACACGCACACATACACATACACACACACGGGCCTTTCTCTAAAAGCGCTTTTTTGTATCCAGGGGACCTCTACACATATTTCCGGTGATATTTCGACATCCAATTTTTGATCGAATACTTCTCCTACTTGCTATACGTAATAGAGAAAGTAATGAAACAACTTGCAGAGGTTAGCTGCTGCATGAATGAATTCGCAAGTAAATATTAACAAACAAAAGGGAAGTAAAGGTCCAGATATGATTATGTGGTAAAACCCAAATATAAACTATGATGGCTTGTCCGCAATAATAAATGTTTCGTTTCCAAAATGTGCTTCCCAAATCGTATCATTTCGTTCATGTATTATATTAACACTGACCAGCACCTGTGGTGCCGTATGTAAGGCATAAGACACACCACTACCATAAACACTGAATACTTCCACCAAAATAACATGAGCGGAAACGTTAAAAAGAATCAGCATCATTATCATTCATCATCATCAGTATCATCAACTTCATAGCTTGGGCCTGTTGACCCATTCCGTTCTCCAGTGGAAATCTATGGCAGATGATCTCTCTAGCGTTGTTTAGGTTTTCCAATAATTCTATGGCTTAAAGGTTTATATTTTAACATCTTTTTAGGAAATCTACCTTCGTTAATTCTTGTTACATGCCGAAACCAATCGTATTTGTTTGCCTTTATCTTGCCATTTAATATCAAAATGCTTAATTCGTTCCTGATATCTTCACTCACGTCTATTGAAGTTACTTCTACGACTCTTCTAAGAAACCACATTTCGGCTGTTTCTATTTTTCTCTCCTCCATTTTTGTTAAACACCATGCTTCTGTTCCACACATCAACGTCGGTACTGCGATTGTTTTATAGAGTTTTAATTTTGTTTCCTAGTTGTTTTATTTCTTAAGCTTCAATTTATTGTACCACAAATATGGGTATTTGTTTTCTATTTCCATGTTATGCCTGTATGTGATCATACTTCCTAAATATTTCGAACAGTTCACTTGCTCTATTATTTCTGTTCCAATTACAATTTTTGTTCTCTTGTAATGAGGTCCAAGAAAAGCCACAGATTCTGTTTTCTGACTTGATATGTTTAAGTTGTATTCTTTTATTACTTTACACAATTCATGAGTTGCCTTTGGAATTGATTTTCTAAAAAGGCTTTTATAACTTGGTCAATGCAAATAATCTGCAATTCATTTTCATTTTGTCTACCATAAAATTATCATCAGAAAGATTTTACTTTTTTTCTTATGGCATCGTCCAAATATATATGAGTGTGCAACCTTGTCTAACATCATTATTGATATCCACAAACATTTTTCAACTCCCTTTCCTTTATCTGTTCGTGTTCTTGTGTTCTGGTATAAGCTCTGAATTGCCCTTATTAGATGTCCTGGGTCCCCTTTTCAACCACAAGGAGAGGGGTGCCCCATCCACCAAATTTACTGCCGTTATGGTCTTGTCCTTGTTACCCCGGACATGGACTCTCAATTTTCCTAGAGTGAGGTTACCACTTTCGCAGCTTCGGGTTTCCCTTCCCCCGTTGTGGACTTCACCCGCCACCCTGGGCAAGGGTCTCTAATGAGGTACCATGCTCCGGGTAAGAAGTACCTGGTGCTCACGTGGGCAGGGTCGCTACTCCCTGAAGTGGGGCTTCAAAAAGATGGTCTCACCCGTTATCCGTTAAAAAAATCTGACTGTTAATTGTCTCGCTCCTAAAACAACTACGAGCACAGAAAACCTCTCCAAGTATCTGACAATGCTGAGTGAGCACAGGTATTATACAGAGCCCCAAAGAAAGCACCCTCGCGTACATTCTGTGGTGGACAACCTGAGGACCACATTCCAAATAACGTCAGCATCAGTAGATTTTATATTAACTGAGCTTTAACATTCTGAAGTACTTTTCTTCTTATTGAGGCATTTAAATATAATTGCGTAATATTCATTGCCTTTTCTGCTTTCAATTTCTTACTTTACTATTTTTCCTGTATGTCGTGTTTCTTTGTTGTGACCTTTGATGTATCACTTCATGCAAAGTTCCTGTAATTAAGACATTCACTAAGCGACAATTCATTGTTTTGGGAGAAGTGCATACAGTTACAAGATGTTTCAGGATACACTTCCGTAATATTCGCAAAAGTGTACTGTCGTTCTCCTGAGTGGGAAATAAGTACAACTATTTCAATTGCCAAGAACGGAGATCATAGAACGGTTAAAATCTATCAGTCTATTTTGTAATTTCTTAAATACTTATACTTCATTGGATGCAATTGAGTAACTTTTCCAAAACGAAATTTGAAACTCTTTTATAATTTGTTAACAAGTTACTTACAAGCAAGTTAACTTTAAATTATTGCCCTGATATTTTCTGCAAAAACTGCACATAACATTGATTTATAAAGTAGGTGACATATAAAGGTTCTACTGCGCAAAGGCCCTTCCCTAATCTTAACTCTTTCACAATCTTAAAAGTTAGAATGTAATATGTGTAAGAATTCTTTTATTTTTTCATACATTAATCAATTAAATGCTTTCTTGAAAATGGGCTTGGATTAGGCAATATTGATTTAAATATATGAAGCATGCTGTAACAGTATTACATTGTTTATATGAGATTTCGTAAAGCATTGATCATGCAAAAAATAAGCCTTTTAAAACGTGTTTTATAGGTGGCGCAAGCAAAAATCTTACGGATTAAGTAAAATAGAGAATTTTATATTTTAATGAAATATATTTTTATAAACTATGCTGTTGCTTATCATAGTACGATTAACATTTTTAATCTAACTCCCAATTTAACCGGGTGGGTTATATCAGACGTTGAATGATAGAAATATTTGAACTGATCCTCACACAGGCCCGGGTTCCTATAACTTAGAGTTTCCTGATATTCATCTTCTCAGGATGGTAAACCCCACAAAAAAATCTTATCCAGTACCCAAAGTAACCGAGATTCGAACTCGCACCTCTTTAATTTAAGGCAGACCTGTATCTCCACTACAGAGAGGAGGGTTTTCACATCCCTAATTGTTTCCTGTTTACATAGGATTAAATTAAAATTAACAATTAGCGGCTTATTGATAGAAAATTCAAGAAAAATATACTATTTGTCAAACCAATACTTGAATCTTATTTTAGTCGAAATGCAGCAAGATTTTAAGACGGCAAGGAATATCAGGATCTTCACCATGTAAAAGGTTGTTTAGGTTGAGACAACCTCTTCAAAAATCTTCACTTAAAATATACCGATTTAATCACATTTTGTAATGCATGCCACATTTGACATCCCTTTCCCACACATACATTATTTACACACACACACACACACACACACACACACACACACACACACACACACACACACACACACACACACACACACAAACACACACACACACACACACACACACAAACACACACACATCTGGCAGGCGCGGACAATTGTAAAAAACATTACATTACATTTACATACTTTGTATGCCCATTATCATTGATTAATATAAAACTGTTACACATTATACTTACGAAAGCTTGCTTTTCTTACTGTTATTTCTTTTTGAAATAAACATTTGTAGAAATACCTACATTGCGCATTTAAATTTTAGATATAAGAGAGATGGAGGCAACCGAATTGATAGTCCAATGTTTGATAAGGAACCGCTTATGCAAGATTTGAAATTTCAAACTCTTTTCATAATATTTCAAAAAAGACCTGAAGAGCAACAGCGCTAAGTAGTGAAAATGCAAACTAATAGTGACGGGTATTTTAAGATATGGCCCATGCGCAACTAAATTGTGTGCTTTTAAAGCAGTCGAAATATTACGTACTACATTGTTGTCTTCATATCTCTTAAGGAATACTAATTAAACAAAATTACAAAAAATACTTTCTAATGATGATGCCACCACAGACTGTTCCCAGAACATTCAAATATTATCTTGAAAATGTCTTAAATATATGGCATTTTCTTCAAAACCATTGCAGTAATTTTTATACCGGGTGAGCCAGCCGCCCCTTATTTTGTGGGAAGGTAGGCTGACCATCAAATGGCTTGTGCACTTTAATCCACTTTTGCACTTACTATAAAGTATTTCTTGGCGTTTTTAGAGTGACAAATGCGCAAATGGGGGAACAACGGTTTAAGGGACAGAACGTATTCATGTTAAAGTACACCTCAGTAACATACGACTCGTTTACTGAGAGCGAATTCCGGTTTTCAGCCGGTTTAACAAACTTTTTATTAGAGTATACATAGCAACGTAATTCAGTAAATGCCTCTGATAAAACGGCGTATCATATATGTACACTGATAATACCTTGTAAAAAAGTGGTAGATTCTTGTCCTTAGAGCAGAAGTTGGCAACCGAAAGTTACGCAAAAATTGAGCACACACCTCATCCACGTATAGTTAAAACGCATATAATATTAAATAATGGTACATTTAAATTTTTGCGTAAACTACGTCTCGTAGATCTCAGATAACTAGCATAATAGCTTTTGCCATTTAAGCAATAATATTAAAACGCCCAGCAAAGGACTAAATCTGTCTTAAAAGTTTAAATTAAGCACGAAAATTCGCGAAGTTCACATGGCGCCTGGCATACAAGTCATACTATTCAACCGGGAACGTGCTTTCAGTCAACGTGCTTTCTCGCAATAGCTGAAGAGAATTCTGCCTGTATCTTGTGCGCTAATCAAAGAAACACTGTTTCGCCTCTTGCATTATAGACGTTTTTTATGCTCATCAAAACTTGGAATCCGAATTCACAATAATCTAATTATAAAATTCATGAGGATTTAGGACATTATAAGTGAAATCATTTTTGGCTGTCTACATTTCGTAATAGAGCAGGTATAATTGCTTCTGCCCCATTGGACTGGCATGATGTAGTATGTTATTGTGAATGACGACTCCATTCTCCACGTGTATGCTGTCGCAGGATATTTTGTGTCATTTCTTCGCCGTGTATTCGACAGACGAATGGTTTTGATCTACGGAGAAGCAAGGACCAAGGCACAAAACAGCTAAACTGTATCACGAGAGATATCCTAATGGACAACAGAAATACCATAACGTGAAAGTAAATCAATTAGGAATTAAAATAATAGCTTTTGACCTAGTAATTGTTCTGCGAATGTTATTTGTGAATATTACAGGGTAAAAAATAGCACATGTAGGGAAGTCGAAGCTCATCTACAATACCGGCGCTCCTTTCAACTGAGCTACCTAGTAACGTGAGAGGTAAACATTCGTTTAATATACAAGAATCGCTAGCCCAAAGAACATTTGCAGAGGTGCAAACATCAGCTGTCTTATTTCATCAAGTGTGTAACCAGTGACATCCATGTTAAATACTTGGGTGGAACCTAGCATAGGGGCCATGTTTCATTTTGAGTATCAAAATGCGGGTTGCATAAAACTGTAAAATAAGGGGCCTGGTATAATCCAGAACTTTGAAAAATGTTCCATATGCAAAGGATAGTTTAGGTTGGGGAGCTTTTGAAAATCTTCGTGTCAAATTTTTAGGAGATACTGAATTAAATACCAAGGTGTTTATTCAATATTTCGTTTTAGGTTATGCTGTTTACAAAGAGAGAAATGTTCCTTTTATGTAAATTCAAAGTAAGACCTAAGAAAATCGTAATCTTAATAATATCAAACATCTAAGAAGACAGATGAAAAACGGTTGAAGGAGAAGAACAATATTGACTTTTTATTTATGGGCGCTCTTTAACCGCTGTGGTTCTCAGCGTCCCATTCTAAATTGGGCGTGAAATACCGACTGCTTAATCTTCTTCAGAGGCCTCTTATCAGGCTTGAGGTTCCTTAATGCGCCGCAAATCTGCGACACGAGACTATCGGCTTTACTTCTCTTTCGAAAGAAACCATACTAAGGATTTTTACACCCCAAAAAATCTATCGCACTCCCTGGGTTTAAACCCGAGACCTTAGAAACCAAATTCTAGCATGTTAACCTTGGATCACAGAAGAGAAGGAGAAGAATTAATCCTATAGCTAGCAGAAGATTTAAAAATAAGAAAATCATTCTCAGGGTTATACTAAATAAAATATAAAGCAACACACACACACACACACGCACACACACACATATGCACACCTTTCTCTATAAATAATTTTTCCAGTGATATCCTGGGATCTATTTTTTGGGGGTGGAGTACTTCCTCTACCTACTAGTTACGTGTAAAGCTGCTTTACCTGGGCCCAGAAAACCTCAAAATGTGCGCTTGTTATGAAAACTCATTAAAAATGTCAACTTATTTGATTTTTTTTGTGTGTGTGTGTGTGTGTGTGTGTGTGTGTGTGTGTGTGTGTGTGTGTGCGTGAGGCAGAGAGAGAAAGAGGTGGTAGAAAAAAAGAGAGATTTAATTGAGTGAAACAAAGTAAATGTATTCTCAACTCGCCCAGTTTTGCTTCATTGTTTATTCACCATTACTTCCTAGATAGATAAGTAATGTGGCTAATACAAACCAGAAGTAATTTATTTTAATGCATGTAGTGTTAAGATAAACCAGAACTGAATGTGACATTAGTATTGATTTGATACACGCCCATGGAATATTGCATAAAGGATTTGCTTTGCAAATGAATACGAAGGAAAACTTTCTAAATGTAAAGTTTGTGGGAATGAAATGAAACAAATCAAGCATTGGCCTGTTGTAGGTGATTACCAGGTTTACGCAATCCAGTTTTTATACTCTAACATGAAAACATCAGCCCCTATGCTAGGTTGCACCCAAGTATTCAACATGGATGTATTTGTCTTCCGTGGTCTTTGAAGTTACTAACTGGCTCAGTCGGAACGAGCGCATGATTTGTAACTAATCCATGTGCTGTAAAGATGGTTCGAATCCTTTGCGTTTATTAATTTTTTTACTGCATAATATTTACCAATAACTTTAGTTGAACAATAATTATGTTATTTTAATTCGAATTTCTTTTATTTCTACTGTATGCTATTGTTGCATATCAGGATATCTCTTCCGGTATAGATTTTGAGTTGTTTGCACTTTGGCTGTTGCTTCTCCGTAGATCAAAGGCATATCAACGGACTTGTCTGTTGAATACATGGTGAAGGAATGGCACAAAATATCGTGCGACAGCATACATGTGGAGAATGGAGCGATTCGGCATTCATCATGTCAGTGCAATGGAGCACAAGTCATTATAATTATTCTATTACAAAATACAGGCAACCAAAAACCTTTTAAATTACATCCTCAACTCTCAGAGACTTTACAATTAGATGATTGTGAATTCGGTTTCCAAGTTTTCATGAAGAAAGAAAAAATTGTACGATGTCCAGACGCAAGCCCGTGTCTCGGGAGCTAGCGCACAGAATACGGTTACAATAATTAGAATTAGAATAATTAATAATATAATTATTCTATTAAGCTATTTGCAGGCTTGACTGAAAGAATACTTCGAGTGTGCACACCTCGCGGCTTTTCGAGTGTAATTTAGCTCTTTAAGATAGTTTTAAACCTTTAGTGTGCGTTTTAATATTATTACTTAAATGGCAATAACTATTATGCATGTTATTTGAGTTGTACGACACATAGTTTACGCCAAAGTTTAAATAAGCCGTTATTTAATACCTTGTGCGTTTTGACTGCACGGGCCCATGGTGGATAAGGCCTTTCTGTCATTTTTTGCAGGCTTTAAGTACAAGAATCCGCCATTTTCTTTTTACCTTATGTTGTTATTACACTGATATTATAGGTCCGTTTTTTTCACTATTTACTGAATTGTGTTGCTATGTATAATCTAATAAGAAGTTTGTAACATTCGCTGGAAACCCGGAATTCGCTCTTAGTAAACGAGTCGTACGTTTTTGAGCTGTACTTTAGCGAGGAGTACGTTCTGTCCCTTAAACCGCCTTTCCTCTAAATGTTACGCATTCAACTGTCTAAGACGTCAAGAGATACGTTTTATTAAGTGAAAAACTGGGCTAAGGCTCAGATGGCGTTTGATGGGTGGCCTACCTTCCAAAAAACTAAGGGGCGACTGAGCTTAGCTCGGCGTTTTTCGCCTTTGTTTTTGTGAAATCCTTTTTTTTTTTTTTTTTTTTGTTTTTTTTTTTTTTTTTTTTTTTCGTGGGAGAAGATACTTAGATAGACCTGAAAGGCAAAACCTCAACTAAATAATGTTTGCCGTAATTGTTAAGAGTCATTTCCGAGATACAAGAGATATAGAAATACATACAAACATTTCATAAACACCATCATTTTAGCTGAAAAACGTCTATTGCTGAACGCAGGCCTGCCCCATAGATATCCACCTAGTTTGAGGTTTTCGTCAAGCATTTGTTCTATTATGGAGTTCAGTTCTTTGGTGCTGCGATTGACTCCAAGGCGTTAACATATTGGCCAAGGTCCTTCATATTTCCTTCGAGTTCTTCCATGGTTTCCTTAACCCCGTCCAGTCGGTCTTTAGTATTCTCCGATACATCTATCTTCATATTGGACATTCCCGCCTTTATCTTTTTCGTTTCGGAGTTTACATTTTCAATATGGCGTCCATTTTTGCTTCTATTTTGTCCATTTCTGATTCCATATGTTTCATTCCGTAGTTTACACTTTTCAGTTTGGCTTTCATATTTGTTTCGACTGCCGCATTCCGGAATTCATTTCATTGCCCATTATGTCCATCTTGGCTAACATTTCTTTCATCAACTGTTCCACATCGTGCTTTTCGTCACACTCCTGACACCAATTGTGATTACTTTACTTTTTTAACCATTTCTTTATTTTTTATTAAAACACCGGAGCGACATTAAGCAAAAGCCTATTGAAGAATAAAGACTATGGGAAGAAAATCTGGTTGATAAAGCCATGTGAACGTACTGCGCATTTCTGTTTCAATCACATTGAAAATTATATGAAATGTTCGTAATTGTGCGTGGAAGCGGGAGCAGTGAAAGAAATGTGATTGTGTGTTACTAAAGGAACATGAGTAGAAAAACCGTGTGAATGTTACACGTTGCACTTATATTTTAAATGTATGGACTGTTAATAGAAGAGGGAGTAGCATGTTAGGTAAAAGCAAATGAAGTAGAGAAAACCACGTGAACGTAATATGTTGCGTGGTAAAATGGATTCCATAAAAACCTTCGACATGAAAACACTTTGATATGTCAATTTTCATGGTGATCGTTCAACCGTTCACTCACTCTTCAACATACAATATCTACAGGCGTTGGTATGTATGAATTTGATAAACGATAGGAATAACATGTGAATTGTTACGTAAAACAAAAGTGAATAGAGAAAATAGTATAAATGTAATAAGCTGTATTTCTGTTTCAAACATAGAGCAAATTCTATGAATTGTATGTTGAAGGGCGATTAGCGAAAGAAGACTCATCGTGTCTCGTAAAGGAAGAATTAGTAGAGAAAATCATCTGAATGTAATACGTTGCATTTATATTTCAATCATAGAAAATTATCTGAAATGTATGTTGAAGGGAAAACAGAAAACACATGAATGTGCTACGTAAAAAGCGAGTAGAAAACCACTTGAAATGATATATTGTGTAGTAAAATTGTTACCATAAAAACTTTCTGCATGAAAAAATACATATACGTGCCGAATTTCGCGGTGATCGATTAAGTGGTTTTAGAGATTAACAGTTACATATATACAAACACCCAATCCACGTAGGCGATAGGAATTGTTTGTAGAAGAGTGAGTAGAGTAAGTGATCCGAATGCGTTAACTAAAAGTAAGTACAGAAACCACTGTGAATGTAATACGCAGCATTTCTATTTCAAACATACAGAAAATTGTACGACTTATTTGTATAAGAGTGAGTAGAGAAAGTGATGTGAATGTGTTACCTAAAGTGAGAGCAGAAAACAGTGTAAATGTAAAAGCAGTTCTATTTCAAACATACAGAACATGACTTATTTTAAAAGCGAGCATAAAAATGTATTTTTTGTGTGTAAAATCGCGTATTTATGGAAAATTGTTCATAGAAGAGTGACTAGAGAAGGAGATGTGAGTGTGTTACCTAAAAGTACTTAAGTAGAGAAAACACTGTGAATGTAACATGCAGTATTTCTATTTCAAACATACAGAAAATTGTATGACATATTTCTAGAAGAGTGACTAGAGAAACAGTTATGAATGTGTTGCCCAAAAGTAAGTGGAGAAAACAGCGCGAATGTAATACGTAGCATTTTTATTTCAAACATGCAAGAAATTTTATGACCCCTTTGAAGAAGAGTGAGTAGAGATACAAATGTGAATGTGTTACCTAAAAGTGAGAGGAGAAAACATTGAATCTAATAGCATTCCTATTTTAAACATGCTGAACATGGTATGACTTATTTTTTTGTAGAAGAGTGAACAGAGAAAGATATGTGAATGTGTTACCTAAAAGTGAGTAGAGAAAACATTATGAATGTAATATGCAGCATTTCTATTTCAAACATACAGAAAATTGTATGGCTTATTTCTAGAAGATTGAGTAGAGAAACAATTATGAATGTGTTACCCAAAAGTAAGCAGAGAAAACAATGTGAATGTAATACGCAGTATTTCTATTTCAAACATGCAAGAAATTGTAGAAGAGTGAGTAGAGAAACAGATGTGAATGGGTTACCTGAAAGTGAGAGGAGAAAACAGTGAAAACATTCCTATTTCAAACATACTGAACATGGTATGACTTATTTGAAAACTGGGGATAAAAATGATTTCTAGTGTAAAATCATGTTGTTATGCAAAATTGTTTATAGAAGAGTAGGCAGAGAAAGAGCTGTGAATGTTACCCAAAAGTGCTTAAGTAGAGAAACCACTGTGAATGTAATATGCAGCATTTCTATTTCAGACATGCAGAAAATTGTATGACTTATTTCTAGAAGAGTGAGTAGAGAAACAGTTATGAACGTGTTACCCAAAAGTAGGTAGAGTAAACAGTGTGAATGTTGTTGTTGTTTTCTAGTGCCTTGCATCTGGCAATGAAGCCATTAGCATTCGTGCTTTCCAATACTTTTGAACTGTAGTTTCTTCTGATCTTAATGCTTCACAGGTCTTCAAGTGGTCTTCGTTCATTTCTGCTGGATCGTTACACAGGACACATATTGGTGAAGCTGAGATACCTATTCTGTAGAGATGACGTGCTAAGCAGTCGTGATTTGTCAATAGTCGGAAGGCTGCAACCACTGTTTTCCTTGGTCTCTGGGGGATTATATCTGGATTGGAAAGTAGTGTAATCCATTTTTTATCTTTGGCATTTGTTTCTATTTCTTGTAGGTATGAATGAGAAAAAATTTTAATGATCAAGCGTTTTATTGAGGAATATGACAAATTGAATTGAATGTAATAAGTAGCATTTATATTTCAAACATGCACAAAATTGTATGGCTTATTGGTAGAAGAGTGAGCAGAGAAATATATCTGAATGTGTTACCTAAACGTGAGTAGAGAAAACACAGTGAATTTAATTTGCAGTATTTCTATTTCAAACATACAGAAAATTGTATGACTTCTTTCTAGAAGAGTGAGTAGAGAAACAGTTATAAATGTGTTAACCAAAAGTAAGTAGAGAAAACAGTGTGAATGTAATAAGTAGCATTTATATTTGAAACATGCACAAAATTGTAAGATTTAATGCTTATGCACAAAATTGTATGACTTACTTGCAGAAGAGTGAGAGAAAGAGATGTGTATTTTACCTAAAAGTACTTAAGTAAAGAAATCACTGTGAATGCAATATGCAGCATCTCTATTTCAAGCATACACATAATTGTATGACATTTGTAGAAAAGTGTGTAGAGAAAGAGATGTGAATGTGTTACCTAAAAGTGAGTAGAGAAAACACTGTGAATATAATATGCATGTATACAAAAATTTGACCAAATCTTTAGAGGCGTTTCTGAAATACCGAGAATAGGTATATACCAGGTGAGTCAGCTGCCCCTTATTCTCGAGTTTTATGCAATCCGCATTTGATACCCCAACATGGAAACATCGACCCCATTACTAGGGTCTACCCGCGTATTTCACATGGAGGTTAAACACTCGATCAAATTAGTACTAATATAGATGTTATCACATCGCTTTTTAATATATTCGTAATTAGACAGCTGACGTTTGCACTTCTGCAAATGTTCACTGAAACTAGCGAATATTACATCTTAAACGGAATGTTTAGCTCACACGTTACTAGGTAGCTCAGTTGGAACGAGCCCAAGAATCCGAAGTAATCTGTCTGCTGTGAAGGTGGTTCGAAACTCGTGCGTGTACTGATTTTTTTAAATTAATTAATTTATTTATTAATTAAATTAATTTATTAATTAATTTAATACAATCCTCACAATTTACAAACTATTATTCAGAAAACTGTTATTATATTCATTTTTATTGTTTTATTTATGTTTTATGACATTGTTTGATGTTTCTTTATTGGTGAACTGTAATTATGTAGTTGTTTAAACACACCTATAGGTAGGTGCAATTGAAATAAGGATCACTCATACACATTTGAACACAGAAAGCAAGGAAATTACATTGTCAGAGTTTAACAGGAAGTTAAACTTAATTTTGCAAACAATGAATTATTGTGCTACTAAAATTGCAGACAACCAAAAACGATTTAAATTATAATGTCCTAAACCCTCAGGGACTTCATAATTAGATTATTGTGAATTCGGTTTCCAAGTTTTGATGAACATAAAAAAAATATTTGCAATGCTGAGACTCGAACCTGTGTAATTGGAGATTATGCGCAGAGGACTTGTCACAATCCTATTCAGCTATTTCGAGACTTCCTGAGAGTACGTACCACGTCCAATAGTAGGACTTGCATGCCTGGTGCTATGCCATTGCCACCTCGCAAGTTATCGCGCTTGATTTAGCCTTTTAAAACAGTTTTAATCAGTTACTGGGAGTTTTAATATTATTACTTACATGGCAAAAGCTGTTATGAACATTAATTGAGATGCACGAGGCGTATTTCACGCAAAAATGCAAATAAACTGCTGTTTAATAATATGTCCGTTTTGATTGTACGGGTCCATGATGGATGAGGCGTGTCTAAATTTTTCCTGATTTTTAGCAGGCAATCCCTGCTCTAAGTACAAGAATCCACCATTTTTTTTTAGCTGACGTTGTTAGTGTACCTTCTCATATGATAGGTCCATTTTTTCCGAGGCATTTACTGAATTACGTTACTATATATACTCTAATAAAAAGTTTGTAAAATCGGCAGGAAACTGGAATTCGCTCTCAGTAAACGAGTCGTATGTTTTTGAGGTGTACTTTAGCGAGGAGAACGTTCTGTCCCTTAATGCACTGTTGCTCTCAATTTTGCGGATTCCTCTCTTTAAGAACGTCAAGCAATACATTTTAGTAAGCGCAAAACTGGACTAAGGCGCACATGCTGTTAGATGGGTGGGCTACCATCCAAAAAAATAAGGCGCGGTTGACTCACCTGGTATATATACAAGAATTGCACAGCAGAAGCGGGAATAAAACTGTTTTTTTATGTAAAATCGCAATTTTTCGGAAATTACACCTATGTAGATAAACTTAAAAAGCAAAACCCTGTCTCAATACAAAATGTGATGGAAATCGTTAGAGCCGTTTCCAGGTTACGCCGAATATATATATACAAGAATTGCTCGTTTAAATATATAACATATGAAATAACAGAAAATGAAATCTTAAAAATGAAAAATGAAATGTGAGAAATTAAGAACTGAAAATGAAATATGAATCATCAAAAATGAAATGATACAAACGCAATGTGAACAATGAAACATGAGAACTGTAACTCAAATCTGAAGTGAAAAGTCCAATATTGAAAATTAAAAATCTGATATGCTGCACTCACATGAGTTTCTCTACTCTTGTACTAAACATTCTTAAAAACACTTAATTCCATATCTTCTTCGTGTTAGTTGGGTACACATGTGCAGAAATTACCTTATTGTTTATTTCCTTGTAGGTACAAAGGGGATGTGGGAATTCAGTAGGCTTTGAGCGATAGTCAAATATTTTAAAGCTTTGAGATCCCGTTCTCTTTGCACGCTTAGCATATAAAAATTGAACAACGATGTTCCATTGCACGAAAGTTCTAAGTTTTCCAAAACTAACGCACAAAACAAGGAATATCTCCAAAATGGTTCACTCTACAAAAAATTAATTGAGACCTAAATTGTGTATTTTAGCAAGATATACACATTTCTTGTGCAGTAAGATTTTGTCTATCTCTTACGGTTTAGAAGTTATTCAACACTCATCCAGACTAAACAGGACTACATAGGCTATATCCAAAAATTCAGAATATACATTTCATTTGTCTTAAAAATATCTCAAACATATGACATTTTAATCAAAATCGTTAGAGCCACTTTCAAAAAAATAAAAATTGTCGATAAATGTTCCATTAATAGGGTAGTTTAGGGTGCGGCTATTTTCTTTAAAATCTTCGTGTCAAATCCTTGAAAGACATTGAACTTAAATACCGACTTTGAGTTTTAACCGAGTTTTCGTTTTTTGGTTATGCTGTCCACAGACTGACAGACAGACACACACACGGACCTTTTTTTAAAAGTGCTTTTTTTTTTTTAAATTCAGGTAGTCTCAAAACATATATTTCTGGTGAAATCTCGACATCGAATTTTTGGCTGGAATGCAGTACTTCCCCTTAGAGAAAGTAAAAATGAGTTAAGAAGCTTCACATACAAAACAATAAACGTCAAAAATGAAATATGAAAAAGAGATATGCGGAGGGAAAAAATGAGAATGAAGTACGAAAAATGAAATAGTAAATATGAAATATCAAAATGAGATATAATAAATTAAATAATACTAGATTAATTCTAAAACATATATTTGAAAAATGAAACACGAGAAGTGAAAATGTAATAAGAAAAGTGAAATATGGAAAATGAAAAGAGAGATGCGAAACATTAACAAAAATTAATTGAGAAAATGGAAATATGAAAGATATCAGAAATGAAAAATGGAAAAGGACATATGACGAATGGAATAGGAAAATGAAATGTGAAATATGAAGAATGAAATGTGAAAAGTGAAACATTAAAAATGAGAAATGAAATATAAGATATTGAAAAGTAAAATGAGATATAAATAATGAAAAATGAAATAAGAAACCATGAAATATGAAACATGAAATACCAAGACTGAAATATGAAAAATAATAAATGGAAAGGACTAATATGAAAAATGAAATAAAAAATAATAATAAAACTAATAAAAATAAAAGATAAAAATAATAAATGCAATATGGAAAATAAAACATTAAAACTCAAATACGAAATTTGATAAAACACATATGAAAATTTAATTATTATAAATTAACTATGTAATATGAGAAGTTAAACACGAAATTTGAAAAGTGAAATTTAAGAGTTGAAAATGATATGATGGTAGCGCAGTAGTAGAGCTCTTGCCTCTGGCGCGGAGGACCCGGGTTCGATCCCCGGTACCAGCACGGGGATTTTATCCCCATTAGGTGGTCTGGCACGGGGTGCACTCAGCCTAGTGAAGTCCCAGGGGACCAACTGAGGAGCCACTTGATGGAGAAGTAGCAGCCCCAAGTCGAGAAGACCGCATAATTGGCCGGGAGGGCTCCGGGCGTTGACCACATCCCACCGTCCGGTACTGCACCTCACCAATGACGCCTGTAGTGGGCGGAGGTTGGGTACGCGGCGGCTGGGCGGCAGCCCTTGGCCCTTCATGGGCTGTTGCACGGTTTTTTTAAGGTATTAAATATATAAACGTTGTAAATGAAATATGAAGAAATGAAAATGAATTACCGGTAATGAAACATGGAAATGAAAAATCAATCATGATAAAACAAGTATTAACATGTAATATGAAGGGGCTTAAAATATCAAAAAATGAAATTTTAAAAGAGAAGTGTGAAACATGAAAATTAAGAAAAACGAAATATGAAAATGGAAAGAAAAATTAAATATGACATATAATAAATGAAAAATATAGTTTTAAAATAGCAAAAAAGATAAAACAAATGTGATAAATTAAATATAAGTGGAATGGAATATGAAGAGCAGTGCATTGTATACTGAAAAATATGGAAATGTGAAATATGAAACACACACACACACAGACACACACACAGACAGACACACACACACACACACACACACACACACACACACACACACACACACACACACACACACACACACAGTATATATGCATATATGTAATTACATATATATTTGAAAAATGATATGCGAAAGTGAAAATAAAATTTAAAAAAAGTCAGAAATTAAATATAGATATAGCATGCAAAATTAAAATTGAGATATGTAAAATTAAAAATCTCATGAGAAAGTGATTAGATATCAAATATAAAAAATGAAATATGAAATAGGACAATTCAAATATGAAGAATAAACTTACAAAATGTAATATGAATCACGAGAAGTAAAAAATTAAATATAAAAATGTCAATCTTGAAATATGAAAAATTAAATACCAAGAAGTAAAATAATAAATAATAAAAAACGTTATATAAAAGGTGAATTAAGACTAAAAACATACGAAAATGCAATATCAGAAGTGAAAAATGAAATATCAAAAGTGAAAGATGATATACGAAAAATAAAATGTTAAATATTAAAAACTCCAATCTTAAAGTTAAAAATGAAATAAGGAAAATTAAAACTAAAATTGAAATATATGTGAAAAATTTAATGTTGAAAAATAAAATATTATGCATGAAAAGAGAGATACGAAGAATTACAAATTATGATAAATGAAATATGCAATTTGACCAAAGAAAACTGAAGCATGAAAGTATGTGAAAAACTACATATTAAAATAAATGAGATTCAGATAATGAACAAATAAGTTAGAAAACCGAAATATGAAGCATGAAATATCAAAAATTAAACATCAAACATAACTGAAAAAGGAAAAAAATGTGTTACATGTAATGTGAAAAATGAAAGATAACACATATATGTGAAAAATAAATATGAAGAACGAAATGAAAAATGAAATATCGAGTATGAGATGTGAATATGATAAATCAAATATGGGAAATGAGGATCGAACGATCCGCCGACTGTAAAGTCAGGCCAGAGGCTCGTTTCTTTGAAAACGAGAAATGTTTCGTTAGTAAATATTCATCGTAATTATGTGAGCTTTATGGAGAGACAATGAGTGACAACACCCGACCACACACAGTCTTAACTCGAGATCTGATCGCATTATTTGGTTGGGAACAATTGACCATCCTCCATGTAATCTGATTTGTCATAATAGAAATTCCGTCTGTTTTTTCATCTGAAGAAATTTCTTGGTAGAAAGCATTTCGACCACCATGATGTTAACAAAGAGATGCAGATTTTGTTTTTATCTCTGGTGACATCATTTTTTGACAAAGGCTTACAAAAAGTGGTTCTCTATTACGATAAGTGGCTAAATAAGGGCAATAACTAAGTAAAGGTTTAAGGTTATGAGTGATAATAAAGTATTTCAAAAATAATGTTCTGTTATTAAATTGAAAAGAAGTATTTAATTTTTTAATTTATTTATTATTTGAAGTCGTTTCAACATAAAAGTCATATCGCGACTAAACATTGAGGAAAAAAAGGAGGAAACATATCATGAAGTTTACAATGAATTTAAATATTAACTTTGCATGCTTTGATGAACTTGATGATTTTCTTGTGATATTGTTGATCACCCAAAGCTAGCTGAAGGTTCTCAGGAACTCCATACTGAAGTCGCTGGTGAGTGTATCTTGGGCAAACAGTGAGCAGATGCTGAACGGTAAGAGCAGAATCACACAGACTACATTTAGGAGGAAGTTCACGGGACAGAATGTAGGAGTGAGTAAGTAAGTAATGATGTATTTGTTTCACAGTAATCATTACAATAACAGTAAGAATTTAGGATTAGGATTAGTCAGTTGAGGAACTATCCGGTCGCTGTCGGAGGATATCAATACAAATAGTGTTTCGTGACCCCTGGGAGCAAGGAATGAAGAGAACATCCAAAAGGCGACAACCTACGTACGACAGTGAGCGCTTGCACGGACAACTCTAGAATAACATTATTCCTGGTTCAGCATCCGTTAGCCATGTTCAAGTCAAAGGTAGAAATCTTTCCACTGCATGAATTCCACCGTCCCGACCGCACTAATCATCTTGGTGTGGTCCTACAACCGTGAAATATATGAAGACAAATGAAAGGAAATGATGCTGACAGGATATCCGCGTTAGAAGCGGAACAACTGTAGCATCCGCCCGACAAACTGGTCAAACTGCCAAAAAAGTTCAAGATCAGAGTGTCTGGCCCAATGGGAATCGAACCCGAATGCGATTCTCGCCCGTTATCGTGGAGCTATCTCTCTCGGTATTACCTAAGGTTTTAAAATCTGAAACTTAAGGTAAGTTGGTAGCTAAGCCATAAGAATTTGGCAACAGTTAAGGTCATATACATTTCAGCACACTATGAATGCTATTAGTCTCAGAGCCATGATCTTTTGGGGGACATTTAATTGATCGTTCTATTTGGCATAGAACGCTTTTTAAAATCTCACTGCTTCTTAAAATAATTATTTTAACAAATTGTATTTTTCGTAGGCTGCGCCGTGGCCAAGTGGTTAGAGCGTTCGCCTACCACCTAGGCAGCCCGAGTTCATTCCCAGAGACCCGCAAGTGGTATTTGTGGTGGACGAAGCGGCATCTGGGAGGATTTTCTACGGGTTCTCCGGTTTCCATCGCCACTCATTCCACCAATTTTTCCATAATCAGCTTTTCATTCATCGCTTCCAGGTCTTCACTCTGTCCGCTCCATAGGTTTCTGTGCTCCCCGACAGGCGTCTGACTCTAGGCACTGGCTTGTAAGTCCTAGGGGTGTAAATCCTACATATGGGGAGGGTAATCACATAAAGTATTTTTCGTAAAAATTTAATGAGACGTATACGCATAGGTGCATTTTTCCCTTCTCATACTTGTCAGAATACATAGAAATTTTATTCACATCTACCATTAGTGATAGAATGCTCCCTTACAAAAAATAATGGATTATTAACATGTCAGGGAGAAATTCACCATTTTATAGAATTTCTTTCCTTTTTTGGGACATAAAGTATAGAAAGTCTGGTAACATACACTGAAAATCTTATACCCCTATTTAACAGTTTTTCTAGAAAATACACCAACAAAAATTGAGAAAATTGCCTATAAAGCTAAACAAATGGGAAATATTATTTATTTATGCCTACAAACATACTGTTGGTGTTTTCAAACACACAAGCTGCATGTGGGCAATGTTTGAGAGGTAGAATTGGAAATATTGCACTAATCATTATTAGAAATCACTTGTTCTCTAAGAAAGTCATGGGAGTTCAACACATCAGATTTTTTTGTCTTCTTTTCTTCATTCTTGCCTCCTTAGTCATCATATGTGCTACTTTTTCAGACTTACTGACATATCACGAAGCATAGTTCTCAGTGGACATTAATTTCAATTTTATCATTAACAGTGATATACCTCTATTTTGGTTTCAATTAATAAATACGGATATTGAATATTTATTCACTTCGAAACTGATTATCATTAATTTGCTTCTTATATTAAGGAAGAATGATAATTCAGTACTTTTTAATGCAAATCTATGAAGCATCATTGAGGCAAATTAGTGCATCAAGAATATTAATTTTCAATACTTTTGCTTCAAGAGACTCTGTTTTAGTAACTCATTTTCATATGCAGGAGTTGAATGCTTAGTTGTGATCCTGTGTCTTACCATGGAGACATTGGTTGAGTTGAATAGTTTGGGCTCAGGAAGAGTTTTATGTAGCAGGGTGTACTTGTAAATATATTCACAGCCTCTTGCAAGTGAATCAGCTTCCATATTGGCTGCAGAAAGTTCTCGAGGAATATGGCAGGGTTGGCAGGCATGGTCCAAGTGACGCACTGGTCCAAGTATTTGCATGTTGTATGCATAAATACATTTAGATCATACGATTATTAAGTATCAAATGTTCAGAAAAGAGAATTTCCTTTCTCAAATGAGACGGTAAACAATTACTCAATTTTTGACCTCCTTAACGACCAATTTACCTTAATTTGGTCACCCTTTGCAGCAACAGAAGGATAATTATTGTGTTGTAGATCTTAAAGTCCCTCTTGATAGTAATCACTGTGTTACGGAACGACGCGTATGGGTTACATGTTCATGGTTACACAAACTTTCTTGTCATTGCAGTGTTCCTTGAAGGAAGAAGAGTCTGCCTGGACAAACTACTACTTCTCAGATCCGTTGAGCTTTCAGAAATTTAACACATTTCTTTTCACAAACGTTATAAATTAGATGCGCTGCATTCACAAACTTCTATGAATATTTCTAGAAACGGTTATTTTGGTTTATTTCATTATGTTAACATAATAGAAACGTATTAATAATTTACACATCTTACGTATAAGAAAAATCTGATGTGTTACACTCACATAACTTTCTCTTCTCTTGTACTAACCATTCTTACAAATTCTTATTCCTCTATTTTCTTCATGTTAGTTGAGATAAACATTGCAGAAATTATCCGGTTGCTAATTTTCTTGTAGGTGTAAGGGGAATATAGGAATATTGAGCGACAGTCAAATCTTTTAACGCTGGTCGGTATACAAAGGCTTTGAAATATTCAAAATATGCTTATAATATACGCCATTAACAGTCGGATACAGAAAACAAACAGACTTGGATTCATCACATAGAAAGAACGAGCTAAGACAGAATAGTGAAATAAATTATTTGTGTAAGCTAGTGGGTAAACGAGACTTAGTGAGCTCCAAAATAAGATGACTGTAGCAAGCCTACTAGGAATCTGGTGTATTTGTGTGTGTGTGTGTGTGTGTGTGTGTGTGTGTGTGTGTGTGTGTGTGTGTGTGTGTATGTGTGTGTGTGTGTGTGTGTGTGTGTGAGTGTGTGTGTGTGTGTGTGTGTGTGTGTGTGTGTGTGTGTGTGTGTGTGTGTGTGTGTGTGTGTGTGTGTGTGTGTGTGTGTGTGTGTGTGTGTGTGTGTGTGTGTAGAAAACACAGAGAGGGAGAAAGAGAGTTTCACAATTAGCGCAACAATCCGAACGTAGCTGCAGATTCAGCTAATACAGCTGTGGGCATATGAGTGCACGCCTTTTTATAAGAACAAGGAAAACCAAGAAAAAATTTTACGCTACATAGGCCGTACTGGATCAGTGTGTAGATGCTTTTGTGGTCGAGTGGCTGACCTTCTGATCTCTTAATGTGGAGTTTTCATAGACTGTTGCAACTCGATTTGCATTTTCTATTCTTCTCACAGTCTGAATGTAAGCATATAGAAGTGAATGCCAGTACATTTGATGTTAAAGAATCTGACGTGTTGTAGATACATTATTTTCTCTACTCTTGTCTAGCTGTTCTTGTAAACTCTTATTCCTCTATCTTCATGTTAGTCGAGATAAACATTTGTAAAAATTATCTTATTGCTAATTTTCTTGTAGGTACAAGGGGAATATGATGGGAGAAGAGTAGGCTTTGAGCGATAGTCAAATCTTTTAAAGCTGGTCCCTATATGAATACTTTCGTTCTATTTGCACGGCTAAGAAATAAAAAGTGAATAACGACTTTCCATTTGAGAAAAGTTTAAGTATTGCAAAACTCACAAAATAACAAGGAATATCTGTGCAACGCTTCACTTCACAAAAATAAAAACACAACTTGGACATAAATTGTGTGTTTTAACTAGATCTATATTTTATGTATAGTTAGACTTTGTTTATCTCTTATGGTTTACCAGATATGTAAAAATCACCAAGAGTAAACAGGACTACATAGACAATGAGAGAATTCAAAATATGTATTTCATTTGCCATAAAAAACTCTTTAACATATGGCATTTTAATCCAAATCGCTAGAGCCAATTTTGAGAAAATCAAAGTTTTCAAAAAATTATTCATAAAAAGGGTAGTTTAAGGAACTCTCTTCAAAATCTTTGTGTCGCATTCTTGAAGGATATTAAACTTAAATACTAACTTCGATTTTTAACCGACTTTTTTTTTTTTTTTTGAGTTATGCTGTTCACGGACACACAGATACACAGTCACACACAGGCACACAATATATTTCCGGTGAAATATCGAAATCAAAATTTTGAATCGAATGCAATACTTCTACTAGATTAAAAACTATAATTAAAAACGTACAATCAACGAGATATTTCTAAAATTAAAGCCTCTGATTGATCATAGGACAAAATATGACTTTCGCATGACTTTCTCTACTCATTCTCGGTAAACTATTCTTAGAAGCGCTTATTCTTCTAACTACTTCATGTTAATTCAGATAATCCTTTATAGAAATGATCTAATTCCGTGTTTCCTTAAAGGTACAATGGCAATAGGGGAATACAGTTGGATTAAGCTTTAGTCAAACATTTTAAGGGATGGTCGCTATATGATGGCTATCAGCTTCCTTCTCCATGCACAGCCAGATCAGGAAATGAGAAAACGAATGACAACTTTCTATTTGAGAAAACTATATGAAAATGCAAAACAATATCTGGAAATTGATTATCTACACAAACAGTTCTATAACAATTGTGTTTTTAAAAGATATACTTACATTCTTTGTGTAGTAATATTTTGTCTCATAGTTCATGATTATGCAAATGTTATTCACAATAATTAAGCCTTCAAGACAATTGCTAGACAATACAAGATATTATTTCATTTGTCGTGCATATTTCTTAAATACACGGTAATTTAATCAAAATCGTTAAAGTCACTTTTGAGCAAATAAAATTTTTCGAACATTTTTCCAGGTAAAGGGAAGTTTGAGGTGGAGAGATTTTCTTTAAAATCCTTATGCCGTGTCCTTTGGAGATGGTACGTTTAAATATCAAGCAACTTCCGTTTTCGAGTTCTGTTCAGTCATGGACACTCACAAACACACACGCATGGACCTTTTTCTTAGCATGTTTGATTCAGGGAGTGTCAAAACGTGAATTTCCCGTGAAATCTCTGCACAGAATTTCTGGGTGGAATACTTTCTCCACCTACTGCCTATACTCCCATTTTCCTATCCCAGTAGAGCTGTGGTTCTCAACCTTTTTAACTTGTTAAGGGCAAAGGATACAAACACAGAGGGGAGACCTAGTCCACTTCAACCTACACAGATCTATTGCGTCTGCCACCCTCCAAGAGGCAGGGAGCAGAGGAAGTATTGTATTGCATCGAAAAATTCGATGTCGAGAAGTATATTTTGAGGCCTCTGAATGAAAGAAAAGTATTTTTAGAAAAACTGTGTGTGTGTGTGTGTGTGTGTGTGTGTGTGTGTGTGTGTGTGTGTGTGTGTGTGTGTGTGTGTGTGTGTGTGTGTGTATTTGTCTGTTGACAGCATAATTTAAAAACCAAAAGTAGGTCGAAAACTAAAGTTGGCGTTTAAGTTTAACATCTTTCAAGGATGCGACACAAAGATTTTGAAGAAAAATAGCCCCAGCCTAAACTACTCTTTACGTGCAAAATTTTTCGAAAATTTTTATTTTCTTGAAAATGACTAACGATTTTGATTAAATTGCCATATGTTTAAGATATTTGTATGACAAATGAAATGTATATTTTGAATTTTCTGGCTGGATGACTTTTGAATAACTGGTAAACCGCAAGTGATAGACCAAACCTTACTATACAAAACATGTTAATCTTGTTAAAACACAATTTATGTCCAAATAAACTTTTTATAGAGTGAAACATTTTGGAGAGGTTCCTTGTTATTTGTAGAGTTTTGGAATACTTAAACTTTCGTCAAACGGAAGATTCTTACACATTTTTATATTTTTAAACTTTATAAGATTTGACTATCGCTCAAAGCCTACTGCATTCCCATATTCCCTTGAATCTACAAGAAAATGAACAACAAGATAATTTCTGAAAACGTTTACCTATCTAAACCAACATGAAGAAGATATAGGAAAAACAGTGTAGAATAGAGAGTGTAGAGTAAGAATGGTTGGTACAAGAGAAGACAAAGTCATGTTATCATGTAAGTGCAACACATCAGATTTTTTGTTCATGGCACCCTATACAGTGTAGTCACTTTCCGCGGCACATGGACGGGCTCGAGGTGCGAGGTGCGAGGTTAGGCAATGCTTATGGTATGTTTCCAAATGTTCCAACACCGACCTTTCTCTGGAAGAAGAACAGTTCGCAGAATACAGACAGGTAAACAGAATACTTCAACTTAAATATGGTGAACGACCACTTATCAGGCTTTGGATATTGGCGAAGCAAGAGTACCCAACAATAGCAGTTTCATGTTTCCACTACCTACTTGTGCGAGCTGGGATTTTCGGCACTGACCAACAACTAAAAAACAATAAACATGAGAGTCATCTTTCAGCTGAACAGGAAGTGCGTGTCTGTTTGTCTTTAATTCCATCACAAATTCAACTATTGTGTAAGAAATGATAGCCTCGAGTATCTTATTGATAACTAAATTTTTTGTGAGCTGTAAACTATTGAATAAGCTATTTATAAGTTCTATAGGATTATAGAAGGAGGGAAACATCCATGAGGATAGCTGCCCATAAATTAGAGTTACCAAAAGGTACTGCATACTTATCAATTTAACTAAGGAAACAATTCAGTTTATATATTAGCTTCTACAAATATATTATATATATCTTAAAGTGTTTTAGTAAAAACTACAGTTGTTAATTTGTTTGATTATTCATATATGCATGTTTTATGAACAGATGTAATTGACACAGCTTTCCTCTAGGTTTTCGACTTTATTAAATCCTAAAGTTACGTATTTGCAGTGGTTACGTAGTAATGATAAGGAATCTCGCACAATTTGAAGGCCAATATCCTCAAGAATAGTGCTGTTTAACCCAAATCTCTTGAACATATTTACTGCAAATCTTGTTATTAACAGTTTTAACCTTATTCAAACCTGTCTTTGTAACTTTGTCTTTTAATTCACTTATTTTCACGAAATTCTCCTATATTTTCCTTTTCCCTGACAACATTGCTATTTTAGTTTACGCATTCTATTCTAAAAATTTTTCCCGCCCTCATTTTTCTTATGTTTCATGATCATTTGTTAATAATTTCCTACACCTCACTGATTCACTTTCTTCTTAACTCTATATCACTTCCACCTCCTTTCCTCACTTAACTTTCGCTTTTTTATAATGTCTACTTAACATTAACACTAAACATTTACTTCCATTCTTCCTATCAACCCTGAACACAGTTCACTTGATCACTTGTTCTTCCTTGTTACACGGCGTGGAGAACATTTCCTCCTTTTTCCTTCGGCTTCCTATATATTAACACATGTTCATTGTCTGGTATCCACTTTTTACTTTCTCTACTGGTAAGTAGGGGAAGTATTGTATTCCACCCGAAAATTCGAAGTCGAGATTTCACCGGAAATACATGTTTTGAGGACCCCTGAATAAAAAAAAGCATTTTTAGAAAAAGGTCCGTGTGTGTGTCTGTGTGTCTGTGTGTCTGTGTGTCTGTCAGTCTGTCAGTCTGTGGACAGCATAGGTCAAAAACGAAAAGTCGGTTAAAAACCAAAGTTGGTATTTAAGTTTAATGTCGCTCAAGGATGTGACACGAAGATTTTGAAGAAAATAGCTCCACCCTAAACTACCTTTACATGGAAAATTTTTCGAAAATTTTGATTTTCTTGAAAATGGCTCTAACGATTTTGATTAAAATGTCATATGTTTGAGATATTTTTATGACAAATGAAATGTATATCTTGAATTTTCTGGCTATAGCCCCTGTAGTCGTATTTACTCTGGACGACTTTTGCATAACTGGTAAACCGTTAGAGATAGACCAAATTATACTATACAAAAAATGTAGATCTTGCTAAAATACACAATTATGTCTCAATAAATGTTCTTGTAGGGTGAACCATTTCGGAGATATACCTTGTTATGTGTGTGAGTTTCGGAAAACTTGGAACTTTCGTGAAATGGGTCATCGTTGTTCATTTTTTTATATGTTACGTGTACAAAGAGAACGGAATCTCAAAGCTTTAAAAGATTTGACTATCGCACAAAGCCTACTGTATTCCAATATTCCCCTTGCACCTACAAGGAAATAAGCAATAAGATAATTTGTACAAATGTTTATTTTAACTAACACGAAGAAGATATAGGAATAAGAGTTTGTAAGAATGGTTAGTGCAAGAGGAGAGAACGTCATGTGAGTGCAACACATCAAATTTTTTACTTTCTCTACTACGTATAGTATAGTAGAGGAAGCATTGTATTCCACCCAAAAATTCGATATCGAGATTCACCGGAAATGTATGTTTTGAGACTCCCTGAAACAAAAAAAAAAAAAAAGAAAAGAAAAAAAAAAAAAAAAGGCCCATCTCTCTCTCTCTCTCTCTCTCTCTCTCTCTGTGTGTGTGTGTGTATGTGTGTGTGTGTGTATGTGTGTGTCTATCAGTCTGTGGACAACATAACAAAAACAAAAAGTCGGTTAAAAAGCAAAGTTGGTATTTAAGTTTAATATCTTTCAAAGATGCGACACGAAGATTTTGAAGAAAATACCTCCACCCTAAACTACCTTCTACGTAGAACGTTTTCGAAAATTTTGATTTCTTTGTAAATCGCTCTAACAGTTTTGATTAAACTGCCATATGTTTGAGATATTTGTATTTCAAATGAAATGTATATCTGGCTATAGTCCCTGCACTCGTATTTACTCTGGAGAATTTTGCATAACTGGTAAACCGTTAGAGATAGACTAAATCTTAGCATATAAAAAATGTAGATCTTGTTAAAATATACAATTTATGTCCGAATAAATTTTTCTATAGAGTGAACCATTTCGTAGACATGCCTTGTGTGAGCTTTCGAGAACTTCTGTAAAATGGAACATCGTTATTCAATGTTATATGTTAACCGTGCAAAAAGAACGGAATTTGAAAGCTTTAAAGCTTTTGACTATCGGTCAAAGCCTACTGTATTGTCATATTCCCCTTGCACCTAGAAGGAAATAAGCAAATAAGATAATTTCTGAAAACGTTTATCTCAACTAAAACGAAGTAGATATAGGGATAAGAGTTTGCAGGAATGGTTAGTACGAGAGCAGAGAAAACCATGTGAGTGCAACACATCAGATTTGTTGAATTAATATCTTTCGAAATACCAGGTGGTATTTCTTTGGTCGTCCGCGTATAATTTCCAATTCCCCGCCACCATCTTCTGTCTCCGTCAAATTATTGTCGCCTTTTTATTCGCTAATTTCCCCCTTTTTACTTTCTCTACTGGTAAGTAGAGGAATCATTGTATTCCGCCCAAAAATTCAATGTCCAGGTTTCACAGGAAATATGTTTTTAGGTCCCCTGAATCTAAAAAAGCATTCTTCGAAAAAGGTCTGCGTGTGTGTCTGTGTTTCTGTCTGTCAGTCAGTCAGTCAGTCTGTCTCTCTCTCTCTGTCTGTATGTCTGTCTGTCTGTCTGACTGTGTGTCTGTCTGTCAGTCTGTGGACAGCATAATTCAAAAACGAAAAGTCGGTTAAAACCCTCACTTGGAATTTAAGCTTAACGTCTTTCAAGGATGCGACACGAAGATTTTGAAGAAAATAGCCTTACCCTAAACTACCCTTTAAGTGGAGAAATTTTCGAAAATTTTGATGTTCTTGACAATGGTTCTAACGATTTTGATTAAAGTGCCATATGTTTAAGATATTTGTATGACAAATGAAATGTATATTTTGAATTTTATGACTATAGCCAATGTAGTCCTGTTTTCTCTGGATGACTTTTGAATAACTTGTAAACCGTAAGATAGGCAAAATCTTACTCCACAAAAAATATAGATCTGGCTAAAACACACAGTTTATCTCTGAATAAAATTTGTTGTAAAGTGAATCATTTCGGAGATATTCCTTATCATTTGTATCGGAAAACAAAACTTTCGTGAATGGTGCATCGTTGTTCATTTTTATATGTTAAGCGTGCAAAGAGAACGGAATCTCAAAGCTTTAAAAGATTTGACTATCGCTCAAAGCCTACTGTATTCTAATATGATCGTTGCACCTACAAGGAAATAAGCAATAAGATAATTTCTGAAAATGTTTATCTCAACTACAACGAAGAAGATATAGGTAGAAGGGTTTGTAAGAATGGTTAGTACAAGAGTAGAGAAAGTCATGTGAGTGCAACACGTCAGATTTTTTATATGTGAACCATGTAAAGATAACGGAAATTGAAAGCTTTAAAAGATTTGACTATCGCTCAAAGCCCACTTTATTCCCGTATTCCCGTTGCACGTGAAAGAAAACAAACAATAATGTAAGTTCTGCAAATATGTATCTCAACTAACACGGAGAAGATGAAAAATAAGAGTTTCCAAGAATGATTAGTGCAAGAGTACAGAAAGTCATGTGAGTGCATTACATCATATATTTTGTTTGGTGTTTTGTAATTCTTCTTTTATCGTTTCTATATTTGTAAGTATTTCTTCTTCTTTCTCGACTAGTTCGCTTCTTTTAGAAACTAAAGCTCTTTACTCTTTTCCATTGCTAGTATTGTTCCTATTTCCCCCAGCTCTGCTATCGCTTCGTCTTTAGTATCTTGGCTGGCCATGTTCCTTTGCGTCCTTTTTCCTCTTACCCTCGGAAGCGTTCTCGGCACACGTCTGCACTCTCTCGCTACTTACTCAGTACTCCGCCTCCTTATATATGGGTATGATGTCACACGAACCTTTCAGGAACTTTTTCAAACAAGCCGGTCTCCGCACACTTCTTGAATCATCTGGAGAAGACTTCTTTTGGTTCTGCCGCTGGTTGTTGTTGGTCAAGTGTTTGCTCGCGTGTGCTGTGGGGAAGCTTGACCTTATGCCTTTGTTTGCTCGCAGGCCTGGCGTCACAACATTTAGTCAAAATATTTCAATTAATTTTCTTAGCAATATTATAAATCCTCAGAAGTGTCGCAGCTCATCTAGCTATTCGTTGTGCCGCGGCACAGCTGTTGAGAACCACCGAAATAAAACATAATGGACCACTTTTTTGCCAGCCAATATACGTGGAAAGAAAAAGGATCAGAAGGTTTGAAACCTTTCATAAAAAATATCATGGCAGGTAAGATAAAGCATAAATGACTAAACAACACGTCAATGAACCAAGTGGTACTAGATTGTTTTATTTCTTTCTTTCACAGAATGGAATTAACTCATAACATTAAATCACTAACTTACTTCGACTTGGATTCGTTTTGTATTACACAAAGGAACCACCTATTATCATATGTTAGGTAACAATAAATGAAGCCGACAATTCATTTCCTAACTACCAATTTCGAGTCCCCACCATCTGAATAATGTACAGCATGAAGCACCAGCGAGACTAAACAAACTATCATTTGTTGGATGACTAAGGACTATTCTTGGGTTTTTAGGAGCGCTTTAGAAATTAACATTTGGCACCACAGTTATCATTAGGGATAATAAACACAAACCACGAGAGGATTAATGTTATGCCACAATGACTTTCAATATTAGCTGATGACGTTCATGAAGGGCGGATCCATGAAATCCATGCGAATCAAGCCCAGCATTATAGGAAGTTTCAGGGACCATTTCACCATCTTCAGCTCCTCAAAACTGGCTTATCCAATTGCCCAAAACTTCATTTTTTATATTTAAATCCTCCAATCGTGCTATATTGTTTTACGAGACATGCATCTTAAATGTTTCAGTCATAGATGGACCCAGGGAGGTGCAAAGAGGGGTTATAACTCCGCTCCTTAAAAATGACAATTTTTACTTTAAGGTTGTGGTGTTAATTTTCTGGAATGAAAACAAACTTTAATTTATATTCTATTTACTTAACCATATCAGCATGTGCTTGTTCACAACCGATGGGTGAACTTGTGATAGCAGTGCACTTATACGAGTATTTCAAGAGATGTCAAAAAAAAGCAATCGTACAAAACGAATGAATTATGCTTTACATTTGCTGTTTAGTAACTCCTGAATAAGAATTAAGCTCTCAAAAATGACGATCAATAACTTACAATTAAACAAAGTAATTAAAGGTTCGACAGAAACAATTACACAATTTTAAGTTTACTACATTTGCATCTTTGACGTAGTGCGACATTGTTGCACCCTGAGCCGATGCTTGTCTTCACCTACAGTAAGTCCTAAGGTTTGGCCTGACTTGGAAATAAACAAATAGTACCCAAGCCCCAAGTTACATTTGTTAGTTACCTCCATCCCTCTGACTTCATACAATACATTAAAGTAAGACCAGTTAATGCAAACAAAGCAACTTTGGGGAGAACAAGGGCTTCTGGAGATTCAACAAGATAGCACTCGCACCACAGAAAAGCTAGTTCTGGGTGCCCTTAGCGCTTAATAATTATAACTATCAAAGATTTCATATACGGGATCATATTCCTCTATACACAATCAAAATGGACCGAACTCACCCGGCAGAGTAAACTAAGATTTATAAATGTCTAGCACAATCATGTGGTTTATTCACAATAGGCATGTAATTGCTCTGCAGAATAATTTCAATAAGTACTGTCAGTAAAAACTAAGTATGAGTAACTCTTACTTAAAGAATTGACACGTTTTCAGTAAAATGTGACTAAGGCACTCGTGTAGTAATATTGGGAAGCTAAACGTAACAAATTGTAGTGCTAAATGCCGTTATGTAAACATCAAAACGGAGCTATGATAACTGAATGTGAATTATTCAGAGCTAGCAAATAATTACTAGTAGAATAAATCAATAAGTTTGGACTATGTTCTATCAGCACTACATATAATTAATAAAACTGCTATGTTTTTAATAAAATGTTCCTCATGCACCTGTGTAGTGGGACAGTTAACCTTGCTAAATAACCATGCATAGGAGAAGGCATGATCCTCCTGAGATCTTAAACTATACATTCAATACATTCAAAGCACAATAACCCTGAGTGGTAAAGAGATAAAATGAAAGGAAAAACAGAGGAGAATGAAATTAATTTCACTTCCTGAACCCCGAAATACCCTTTTCCCAAATAGTTACCAATTCAGTTATATACGCTGAAAACAGGCAAGTATACCAGCATAACCCAGGGATAAACACAGGTTAGAATGCAAGTTGCGAACCCCCAATTCAACCCCTTTCCCCTCAAAGCACACGCCAATATAACGTAAATAAGACATCGGGCAAAAATTGGGCGGAAAACGATTAAAACACAACTATAACATGTAACATATGGTCCTCATAAAAACGTGTAAAAGCAAACTGCAAATTGCGGGAAATTCAAAAACCACAGAATCAGCCCCAAAAGTTTGCAACATTAAAGCTAAGCAACAATGACCTTAAACCCTAGCCTTCCTTACATATCTCAACAAGAGTCACCGCATCTCTCGCTCAAAACTGTTCGCTAAAAGGTGAATTTAAACCAAAAAGTCCCACAGTAATGCAATTTGCAACAAAGAAGAACTATGGAGTCTCGACTTACCAGAACAGCTCGCAAAGCACAAGCTAATAAAATGTTTTCTCTAATACTTCTTTCTTTTCTTTAACTAAAGTAGATAGTTCTCTCATGAAATAAACATAAACGCTCTTTCGTAATACCTCATAGTAGGAAGAGTGCTCTGATCAGAAACAGAACTGTTAGAAAACGTAAGTATTTACTAATTATAACAATAAAAGATACTTTAAGCAATCCTGGCACTAAAATGCTTATTATGACGGCATAAATGGTACAAAATCACGCCCTTTCTCGCACTAGTACTAGAAAATTAATTATTTAATTACCATGTCAACATGACATCATCCCCTCCACCACATTATATTCTGCAGTGTGCCTGTAAGAAAACCTGAAAATATCAGTAATGCCTTTAGTCAAATTATCGTATTTTTCACTTCTTCGACCATAAAACATTTCATATTCTTTTTCGTAAGCATCTTTTGATTTTTCTGGAATTAATAAACTCTCAGCACTCTTGGCTTCGTTCAAAATGTCCAGCAGAATACAATCTATATTATCAATAAGTTTAGCATTGTTAGTATAGTTTTGAAACAAATGAAACATCTGCTTAGCAACCACATTGTCACACATCTGTGATCTCTGATACACTGTATTTTTCATTTAACAAATTTATTAATTATTTTAACGTATTTTAATGCTAAATTGCATAAAATGTTGTATGTAACATGTGCACAATCGTTTCACTGTGACACTCGCAAGATTAGAACGTTCACTTTCTCTCAGGCGCTAATCATATTCCTACTCATGTCACAATCAGTGAGATTGCACAGTAGTTACATGAATAAACTAACCCATAACATTTTGAGCTCAGCTACATTTTTACCGTTCTGAATTATTCAAAGTTGTATTGTGTTTCCTGGGAATGTTTTACCTTTAGTACATCGATTGCTATATTTCAATAAAATAATCTGCTAAGGTAATATTCATTTAGTTGCGATAATAAATTTCTACTTCTGAAAATTAACGGGGTTTTATTCTGCATAAGCCACATGTAAGCTAAAGTTTTAAAGTAAAGCAAAAGATATCGACAAAAGCAGGACTTTCGGAAACCCGAAACAGAGCACCACAATAGGTTACAAGAGTCCTTTTTGCTTTCACGCAGCCTCTGTGAGGGAGAGACGAAGGGGAAAACCCAAGAGCGACTAGATCCGGATGAACAAGGGCGCAAAACATAGACGGAGTTCCTAACGTTTCCAGTTCGACACCCATAAGTCTCTAATCCCCGACAGTACTCCTTTAATGGGGCCTGAACTCGGCAATCCCTACTGACGCCATTGAAAAGACCTCTATAAAGCCCACATTCTGGGCAGCCGGACCATAGAACACAGGAAAGTCGTGGTAAAACAGGAACCACCCCAGCGTTCGTCTGTTGAAATGGGGAAACTACAAAATACCCATGGGTCAGAGTGGGTGGTTGCTGGGCGTTGAAACCAGGATCTTATGAATGCCGATTGCAACGTTAGCGAGGCGTCACCTTCCTCGATAGTTGTACAGACAGAATCAGACCGAAAAATTCACTGTCACAGTGGAAATTTGAATCACAGACCTTCGGCCTTCTGTGCCGTTACTCTAACCAACTGAGCTACCATGACAATATGCCCGCACCACATCAAATTCCTCAGATGTAAACAGTTGCATTTCCCAACAATGGCAATAAAGTTTTCAATCTGATTCTACCTTTCCAATTTTCTAAGCATTCAGTTCACATCTTCAGAAATCGTATACACATTTATATATACATGCATGTGTGTTTGTCCTCTATGCGTTTCTAAACAGCTTGGCCAATCACCATGAAATTCGGCATGTATATGTGTTTTTTCATGGAGAAGATTTGTATACTTCAATTTTACTATGGAACGTATTACATTCACACGACTTTCTCCACTCGCTTTTCTTTTAGGTAACACAATCATACCTCCGTCTCTACTCCCTCTCCAACAGGTCATTAAATTTTATACATGATAGAAATATAAATGCAATGTATTAGATTCACATGGTTTTCTCCACTCATTTTTGTTTTACGGAACACAATCACACTTCCTTCTCTTCTCCCTCTTCTACAAAGAATTAATTGAATTTTCTATGTGATTGAAATAGAAATGCAACGTATTACATTCACACGGTTTTCTCTACTCGCTTTTCATCCTGTAGTATTTGTGGTTGTTTAACACTCCATTGCATAGTGTCTAGTGTTTTTATTCATTTTCTTTGTTTAATTTTTATTCTTTATAGTATTCTAAGAATTTACCTCTTTGTTTAAGCATATTAAGTAATTTTGTAAAGTTTCCAAAGAAACATGAGGCTATTGGGTGTGCAAGCTAAGTCTACAAGTTGTAGGAATAAATAGTTAAACTACGGGGAATGCTGGGCATTTCAGCTGGTAAGCAAGTAAATAAAGCAATCGCTGTGCAGTTTTGTCAACAGGCCCATAGTGTTTTAAGCGGTGTACAGGGCAATTAGACTCACATGAGAGCAACTCTAGTGTTTAAAATGCATGAAGGTCACCGCCATTTTCAGCAAAACACAAGCATGAGGAGAAAAAATGGTTAAGACGTATCATCGTGCTTTATAATAATCGTCCTTCAAATGCTGTATCTGGATGTTTTTTATAACAGCGGCAGTATAAATACATAGGAAGTTGGGGGATGTGAGAACAGAGAACAACATGAGGAATTGTGGTGCGGTCGCCGTGTCCTTCCTCCTCGTTTGGGGGTTCCTACAGGTGCTCTGCCAGAATCAGGACGTCCAGTTTGAGACTGTGAAGCCTTTATTACAAAACAAAGTTATTATGGATAGAGTACTCAGCTGCATTAAAGACGACAACAACTGTAGCCGATTTGGTCGTGATATTAAAGGTTAGTTAGTGTTATTTTGAAGTGAGGTGAAACGTCAGAGAAATATTATTTTAACAGGAAATTTTTGTTTTCAGCCCAGCTAAAATGTCATGTTTTTCCTTATTATAAATAAACTCTATCTTCTGAAGAATGGGCGTAGACTGTGCAGAGAAAGGTTATTCAAAATTTGCATTTGGCCTACAATTTGACCAAGATTACAAAGTCATTCGACTTTTTAACCATTGTTTGGTGGATTCAAAGTACATTCTAACCATCAGTATTATTAATGAACAGCTTTAAGCTCTAAATATTTATAATTACGTAATGATATTGTGTAGTATTTCTCAACTAGAATTCTATAGAAGTTTATTATCTCGATATTTTATTGAATGAAATTTATTACTCTAACAAGAAAGAATTAATCGTGGTTGTGGCAACATCTGAAACTCATGTAGTAAGTGATTAACAGAACGTGTAAAATCTAACATTTACGCTTGTAACCAGTAAATATTGTGTAGATGTTTATGCTACTTATATTTTTTGTGGATATTATACTTGTTACCTATTTTTAAGTACTAAAAATTGCAGTATTAATTATAATTTATTTATCACTCAAAAGTATAGCTACATAGGTCTTATACAGATATAAACTTTAAATGATACTATGCCTGACGCAAAACTTAATGGCGGGTGGCTCAATGCAAAATCCAATCAGAGGCTTGTCACACCTTGCGGTGTTGTATAGTTAAATACGCTGTGAGCACGTGGGTAGGCTGTAAAGACGGTGACATAAATATCATTTACACCCATAAAATGTATTTACACAAGATGAGAGAGAATAGTAGTAGACAGCTATAAATCGTCTTTAAATTTTACGGCTACCATAGTTAACTCGCCTATGGAATGTGATTTCTGAACGCTGCTCGTGAGCTTTCTCTAATCTGTTTAACACTTAATGCTTAATCGTTTTGTGGAAGATATTTATCTATGTTTTTACAGGCAGAAGACAGTATATGGCTACCAAAATATTTGTTACACGGTTGAGTGACTTTGGAATTGCTGTCGCATTGTAGAAAAGGAACTTACACAGTTTCTGAGTAAAAGAATGGGACCTGTAAGAATAACATTACTTTCTGTATTCATTATACGTTCATAATTTTACACGAATTCTTAAAATTATGCTAGTCAAAGCGTTAAAAGCGAAAAACCACTCACTTTAATTTCCCTTCCGAAGGACGCTAAGCTAAGGGTTTTTACGTCCGTAAAATAATCCATCACCCTCCACATGAAGTGAAGTGACAAGGCGACGCCATTACTCATAACAGAGAACTTTGGGCACCGCTGTTTTACGCTCTCTTGGTATTGACTGCTGTTAATTTTCCGTTTGTTATGGTGAATATATCGTTTATGGCTGAATTTTGTGTGTTATGTTAATGCTTGATATTAATTTATATACATTTTTCTTTTAAACTGACGAACCTAAGAAATATAGAAGAACTTGCAAGGTAGAATATGTAGTTCACTTTAAAACACAATTTACATTAATTTTTTTTCACAGCAGATCTTGCCGAGATATTCCTTATTGGTTTCATCTTTTTTCATACTTGAACTATTTTTCCTATTCAGCTGCTGATAGATATCAGCATGAACTTTCAAATTTCAAACTCGTGTTTAAATACATGACCTAGAGTTGTGCTCTACCAAATCCATGGTTCGGGAATTGTGGTACAGTACATAAATGGTGGAATTACCGGCAGTATTGAAAACGTTGTTAGGGGAAGAAACATAATGCAAAATACGATGAATTAAGAACTTTAATGAAAAATTCAAACTTTATGATCACCAAGGACTGTGATCATGAGTTGTGTCAGTGTGGTCAAAATAAAAATTATATTTTTCGGTTCAAAATAACGTTACTCGTAATTACTATGCGTATACTACTAGTATACTTATAGGAGATTGCAGATGTTTTTGAAGACACTCCATAGGTTAAGCAGCCCTCTCTCAGTTTAGAGAAGGCTCAAATGTCAGCGCTTTCAGTTTCTAGAGGAGTCTAGTAAAACATGATCAACAAAGGTAAATAATGCAATCGATAGAGGTAACCTCCGATAGGTATGCAACATACCTAACGCGGGTTGTTTCTTAAATGACCAGTTCATTCTGACGAAGGCCATGGAGTTTAGAATGGCCGAAAGCTCAATATTTTCAAACCTCACACGGCTGATCGCCCGTGAAACTTTAATAAATAATAATAATAATAATAATAATAATAATAATAATAATAATAATAATAATAATAATAATAATAATAATAATAACAATAACAATAACAATAATAATAACAATAACAATAATAATAACAATAACAACAACAACAACAATAATAATAATAATAATAATAATAATAATAATAATAATAATAATAATAATAATAATAATAATAATAATAATAATAATAATAATAATAAATAATAATAATAACAAAACAACAACAACAACAATAATAATAATAATAATAACAAAACAACAACAATAATAATAACAAAACAACAAGAACAACAACAACAACAATAATAATAACAACAAAACAATAATAATAATAATAATAATAATAATAATAATAATAATAATAATAATAATAATAATAATAATAATAATAATAATAATAATAATAATAATAATAATAATAATAATAATAATAATAATAATAATAATAATAATAATAATAATAATAATAATAATAATAATAATAATAATAATAATAATAATAATAATAATAATAATAATAATCACAATCTTTTTGCTACATAAAGGTTTAAGTTTGAGGTATGAGAACAGAAACGCTACTAAGACTGTACACACCGACACAAATAAGAAAGGATGGATAGATTATCAGCATTTAAACCTTTTGCTCATTATGGGTTGAAGTTTGAATTATAATGAAAGTACATAAAGAATTTGGGGGATATAATTAATTATGTATGAAAAAACAAAAACAGAAATAAATCAAGGGAACCAATAAAAGTCAGGAGATAGACAAGATTCTCCACTGCCAACCACCCTTTTAATACATATTTTGACATGATGTTATCATGGAAGCAAATAACAGTGGGAGGAATGATTTAGGAGACTTATTAATAAAAACTTTAGTCTTCACAGATGACCAAATTTTAATAACATAAAAGAAGACGAACTGAGAAGAATGCTGTATATATTAAACAAAACATTAAAACAATACCATATCGAAGCATCGTCTAAAAAAAAAATTAAAAACAAAAAAGAAACGTTGACTTTCAATATTTCTCATCAAGTTCGGTCAAAGATAATATTAAAAAAAAAAAAAAAAAAAAAAACTTATAGAAGAGTGACTAAATTTAAGTCTCTAGGCTGCGAAATAACATATACAATGGAAATACATAAAATAATAAACTAAGTTTAATTGCATAACAGGAACACTGACTAAATCTTTGAAAAATAAACTCAGAAAATACTGTATAGTGAAATTATACAACACGGTGGCAGTTCCTGCAATAACTTATGGGTCCGAAACGTGGACTATGAGGGCACAACACTCAGCTAGGAAACAAGCTCCAGAAGTGAGATTACGCAGGTCAATGGCAGGATATCAAATAACAGAAATAAGGTAACAAACTCGTAGAACTAAATACTCCAATAGTAAATATAGAACAAAATGGAAACTACACATAAGTACGCCTGAAAACGACATACCAAAAGCAGCATACATTCGCCACGAGGAAGAAGAAAATTGGTAACACCTAGGAAAAGATGGAAGCAGCAGCAATTTGGAGCCGGAGCAGACCAGTAAAAGGTCTAAACCGAGAAGAATTATCCTTCCAAACATTCGCCTGGTGACGCGGGAAAACCTCGGAAAAAAAAAAAAAAAAAAAAACCATGGGTTATTATTATTATTTTTAGTTATTGTTTGTATATTTGGTTAATGTGTTCTGTGTTTAAATAATGTTAAGTAGATTTTCCGGGCTTGTGGGCCGTGGTCGAGTTGGATTACCTTCCTGCGACGTTTCGCTGAAAACTGCGTCCAGCATCTTCAGGGTCAACCTCTGTTATTTTGGTCTAAATTAGCGGCTGCACATAAACTAAAGTTCACTGCAAACTTTCATATTCATCTTTGTTTCTTATTAGTGTCCTTGGTAACATAAATTTTCACGATCGCTCGTTCTCATTAATACCAACATGAGATTATCGCTAACAAATCTTTTCTTAATAAATTGATCTCAAATTATGTTTTCAAATGCCGGCAAATGGGACGTCTCTGATCCTGGTATAAAAGAGAAAGCTTTCCGTGTCTCGGTTTTTATTAAAGAATTATTTTGTTGTTTAACGACGCTGTCAATTGCCAGGATCACATCAGCGTCGCCGGTGTGCCGGAATTTTGTCCCGCAGGAGTTCTTTTACATGCCAGTAAATCTACTGACATGGAGCTGTCGTTTTTAAGCACACTTAAATACCATCGGCCTGGGCCGGGTTTGAACCCGCGACCTTGGGATCCGTAGGCCAGCGTCTAACCAACTGAGCCACCCAGACCGACATCCGTGTCTCGGGTTTTCTTCTCCCTCTTATTAGAGCCGGGAACCAAGTTCTGCTTATCTGCTGTCTCTCTTCTTTTCGATTGTAGGAGTTTTTATGCATAAAAATCTCTATCGCTCCCCGAGCCAAGCGAGCCTGGTAGTGGCTTGTCCTTGAGAGTACCTCCGTGTCTTTGTAATTCAAGTCGTGGCCGAAGAACAGAGAGTGTTCTGCCACCGCTGACTTGTCCGTCTGCCCCAACCGGCGATGTCTTTCGTGTTCTTTTAGTCGAGTGCTGATACTCCGCATGGTGGTGCCTATATATACTTGTGCACAGCTACATGGTAGTTTGTAAACACCGGCTGTGCAGTGTGGATGTCTTTTATCCTTAACGGAGTTAAATAGATCTTTGACTTTCTTTGTTGGCCTATAAATAGTCCTAATGTTGTACTGTTGCAGCAGTCTTCCTATTCGGTCTGTTACCTTATGGATGTATGGTAAATAGATGGTACTCAGGGTTTGCTTCCTCCGGTCTTTTTGGACTGTCGGGTACCTCGGATGGAGAGCTCTTGTAGTTTCCTTGTGTGTATAACCGTTGCTGATGAGGGCCTTGTTTAGATGTCGAATTTCTTTATTCAGCTTTTGTGGCTCACAAATCTTCTTGGCCCGTTCGGAAAGGGTTTTGATTATGCCCAATTTTTGTCTTGGATGATGGTTCGAGGTTTTATGGAGGTACCTATCAGTATGAGTAGGTTTGCGATAAACTGTGTGACCCAGACGTGAATCAGCTTCACTTGTCACTAGGGCATGCAGGAAAGGAAGGCTGTTGTCTGTTTCCTTTTCCATGGTGAACTGTATGGCACGCTTTTGGCAATTTAGATGATGAAAGAAGGCTTCTAGTTTTTCCTCCCCATGGCTCTAGATAATGAAGGTGTCGTCCACATACCTAAGCCAGGTTTTTGGTTTATATGTAGCGCTTCTTAGCGCTTCTTCCTCAAACGCTCCATGAAAAAATTTGCAACTACCGGGCTGTGTTGTTCCACTGGAACAACACTTTCTATGAACAGATAGATGGCGTTGCCATGGGCAGCCCTTTAAGCCCGGTAGTTGCAAATTTTTTCATGGAGAAGTTTGAGGAAGAAGCGCAACGAAGCGCTACATATAAACCAAAAACCTGGCTTAGGTATGTGGACGACACCTTCATTATTTGGAGCCATGGGGAGGAAAAACTAGAAGCCTTCTTTCATCATCTAAATTGCCAAAACCGTGCCATACAGTTCACCATGGAAAAGGAAACAGACAACAGCCTTCCTTTCCTGCATGCCCTAGTGACAAGTGAAGCTGATTCACGTCTGGGTCACACAGTTTATCGCAAACCTACTCATACTGATAGGTACCTCCATAAAACCTCGAACCATCATCCAAGACAAAAATTGGGCATAATCAAAACCCTTTCCGAACGGTCCAAGAAGATTTGTGAGCCACAAAAGCTGAATAAAGAAATTCGACATCTAAACAAGGCCCTCATCAGCAACGGTTATACACACAAGGAAATTAAAAGAGCTCTCCATCCGAGGTACCCGAGAGTCCAAAAAGACCGGAGGAAGCAAACCCTGAGTACCATCTATTTACCATACATCCATAAGGTAACAGACCGAATAGGAAGACTGCTGCAACAGTACAACATTAGGACTATTTATAGGCCAACAAAGAAAGTCAAAGATTTATTTAACTCCGTTAAAGATAAAAGACATCCACACTGCACAGCCGGTGTTTACAAAATACCATGTAGCTGTGGACAAGTATATATATAGGCACCACCATGCGGAGTATCAGCACTCGACTAAAAGAACACGAAAGACATCGCCGGTTGGGGCAGACGGACAAGTCAGCGGTGGCAGAACACTCTCTGTTGTTCGGCCACGACGTGAATTACAAAGACACGGAGGTACTCTCAAGGACAAGCCACTACCAGGCTCGCTTGACTCGGGAAGCGATAGAGATTTTTATGCATAAAAACTCCTACAATCGAAAAGAAGAGAGACAGCAGATAAGCAGAACTTGGTTCCCGGCTCTAATAAGAGGGAGAAGAAAACCCGAGACACGGAAAGCTTTCTCTTTTATACCAGGATCAGAGACGTCCCATTTGCCGGCATTTGAAAACATAATTTGAGATCAATTTATTAAGAAAAGATTTGTTAGCGATAATCTCATGTTGGTATTAATGAGAAAGAGCGATCGTGAAAATTTATGTTACCAAGGACACTAATAAGAAACAAAGATGAATATGAAAGTTTGCAGTGAACTTTAGTTTATGTGCAGCCGCTAATTTAGACCAAAATAACAGAGGATGATCCTGTAGATGCTGGACGCTGTTTTCAGCGAAACGTCGGAGGAAGGTAATTCAACTCGACCACAGCCCACAAGCCCGGAAAATCTACTTAACATAGTTGATAATGCCGGCCGTGAAAGCCCCAGCACTTATATTGTTCTGTGTTTGTTTCTTGGATTAAAATTGTGTACCTTACTAAGATAAATGCAATAATAACTTGCATTGTTGACTTTATAGTAAATACTTAAACTGGTTGGGAGGCATAAGATAATGGCATAAAGTCGTTTAGCGCTTAAACGAAGCACAGCAGCAAAAAACTTTCCTTAATAAAAAGTGTTTAAAATGATGTTATCTATGAGCTCGCAAAGTTTGTCGATCTAGTTTTAGGACACCTTATATATATATAAAACAGTAAACGAGGGTCAAGTTCACCCGCACGACTGCCTCCTTGTTTATAGAATAGCTTAGGCAGAGTGTAGTGATGTGAACAGGATGTCGAGCCTACTGTTCTTTGCGCAAAAAACACTGTTTTCGATATTATTTCATTTTTTCCTTTCTTTTTCAGACAAGGCGAAATCGGCCTATGCCTCACGCTGTAAGGATTGTACAGAGCAAGAAAAGAATACGGTCAAGAAGTTCTTCGTTTACCTCAACGGTACTGGACAATGGGAAGAGCTGATACAAGCTTTTGACCCGGAGAGCACCTACAGAAAAGACTTCGAGAGTTTCTTAGTAACTTAACATGCATTCCTCTACTAGTCAATTTAAAACCTCCGAAATTACCCGAAGAACCTGAAAGAAACAGTTTGTGAGCTTTGGATAAGACTAATAGTTCTTTTTGTGAAGAAGGAACTAAAGATAACATATTTTGCTTCTTAAAGTTGAAAGTTTAACTGGAAGTGAATGCCATTAAATGTTCGTGTTGCAAGCTGTGCAGTTTATTGATATTACACTGTGATTTAAATAAAGTACATTATGTAGGTATGTGCCTGATTTTATGTAATGTTACTGTTACTTCAAATATGACCTGAAGGGAGCTAGTGGCTGTAACAGTCACATAAAATGTAAATTGTAATGTCTCATAGAACAGTTACTGATAGATGAAGTATCATATTGTTAGTAATGTTAATTTTAGTATCATAGTAAATAGAATACAAACCAAGCAGGATGGCTCAGACGGCAACTCTGTGGCCCGCATTCGGGAGCTCGCGGGTTCTATCCCCGTAGCCTGCCTTCCCGACCTATGAGCTTTCTCGGAGGTTTCCCGAGTCCCCAGGCGAATGCTGGTAAGGACTCCCATATCCTTCGAATTTCATGTCCCTCCATTTCGTTACATTAATATTTCATTTCACCCTTTAACCCGTTAAGTTTCTTTCAGGGTTGGAAGCGCCGGCAGCAGTACGGCAGATGTTAACTGCTAACACCAGCATTAAGCTTCTTGACAAAAAAACAACAACAAAAAAACAATTACGATCTAAAGGTACTTAAACCCGGGACATAAAGTACTTACAATTGTAAGCCGCCCTTGGGGTATTTGTATCTTTGATGTGAGATTCTCTTGTGGTCCAGCGGGAATAAAGTACTAATCGGATGGGGATTTTAATGTCATACTGGTAAGTTGGCCTTAATACTCAATGACTACCGGGGATTCACTGTGACGTAAGCATGCGAGTGCTGCGCGCGAGTGAGACAGATTCAACTTGTATAAATGTAAGATATATATCACTAACCAAGGATGCTGAATACTATTCATAACACGTTAACTGATTAATTATTCTGTAAATATAGCACTTATCACACTAAAAGCTTACTAAATATTATTGACAGTATGAGGTTCACTAGTTAATTCTTGTGTTAACATAAGATCAACCAGAAATGCTAAAAATTATTCTAAACAACACGTTAATACCATTAATTCTTGTATAACCATGGAGTTTACCACATAAACCAGAGGGCACTCGATATTATTCATAAAACACATTAATGTGATTAATTCTTTTAAACACACATGATTTATCAGATTAACCAGAATGTACTGTATGTTATTTCTAAGAATATGATAACATAGGTAATTAAGGTGATAACGTGATGTTATCTCAACATTTCGCTTTTAAAGTTTTCAGCCCATTTAGCAGAAACTTGGTTTCACTGTTGTCTTATATAAACATTACATATATGGTTTTAAATTTAAATATACCTCTTTTTGTTTCCGAGTTATTACATTTTAAAATTAATTTTGTTATCTGATGCTAAATGCTTCTCACGATGCAATTTTAAAAGCAACAATTTTTTCAAAGGTCTGTGTCATTTGCCAAATACAACACAGAAGCTGTCGTATAATTCTGTTTTAATAGCCTTAGGTCAAAATAAAATCTAAACTCTGCTATTTAAATTTCTTGTTTTTTTAAGGTTTATAAAGCTTTAAAATAAATCACCCAATGATCATTCAACATAAAAACATTTTATGCTACATATGTAAAGGACTTATGTTTTGGAAATCTGCATAATAAATATCAGAAGAATTGGATGAAAAGTGAATCGCGTGGAGCATTTTGAGAAAGTGAATACGCTGAAAAAATAATTTCGAAAACCTCAAATTTCAAACTGAAAACATTTTTATTTTGCATTTTTATTCTGCGTTATATTCCGCCGAAAGTGGATAGCCTTTCGTGCGTTAAACAAGTTGCCGAACTCCACGGCGCAAGACATAAGATTAACTTCAGTGGCGTTTCTGCCTTTCAGCAGACGTGCATCGAGAGGCAGTTGGACTAGCGTGTGGTAATATACAGAATAATAGTACAAATAACGAAAAGGTCTCACTTTACTTACAGGATCTTCATTTTCCAGGGAATAAACTCAATACAGTATATGGTGTTATTGTCTAACATTTGAATTCCAGATTGTAAAGTGCAAGCATGGGGGCCAGTAATGCTTCATTGGCATTTCTTCGTTTCTTATGAATGTTATTTGGTGTTATTATTATTATTATTATTATTATTATTATTATTATTATTATTATTATTATTATTATTATTATTATTATTATTATTATTATTATTATTATTATTATTATTATTATTATTATTATTATTATTATTATTATTATTATTATTATTATTATTATTATTATTATTATTATTATTATTATTATTATTATTATTATTATTATTATTATTATTATTATTATTATTATTATTATTATTATTATTATTATTATTATTATTATTATTATTATTATTATTACTCTCATCATCGTCATCATTATTATTGTGCTATTATTTTCATCATTATTATCATCATTAAACGCTATTGTTGTGGTGACTTCATTCATAGGCTAGGTGTTCAAAATGATGCCTTATTAATTGATAGAATGTTCCAGCCGTCTCCTTGTATCTATATGGACGTTTCTGAAAATTGCGGGTGTTACAGATGCACATGCTTCGATGATTCTTTGATGCAAGACCTCTACATCGAGGAGATCTGTTTCAATACAAGATTCTTGATGTGATCTCAAAAGAAAAAGTCTAATGGGGTTAGATCAGGAGATAATAATAATGAGATTGTGCATAATACCCAAATTTAAATTAACAATTATACATATCTGACATACGGTTTAAGATTTTGTGTCTGCAACCTGGAGATAATATGTTATTATGCAGTCATGATTCTTGTAGGAATACTCATTGTTATGAGATTATCGACATCATGCATTAACCTTTGCAACAAAATAAAAAATTTGCAGAAGGTTGAACATTAGAATTTGACATTTGTCTGAAATGATATAGATTATCTCGTGTATAATGTTTCAGCAAATATGGCTTATGGTTAATGTGCAACTCCATTGCTAGTCCCTTTGAATGATGATTCAAATATCGTTGAATAAAAACATTTCTTTATTGAACTTTAACATTTTACGAACTGAATCGAAGCATTTAATCCAATACTAATGACGATTCTGCAATATTCTTTTTTCAGTGCTGTAGCAACATTTTTCTCTATTATGTAGAATAAGTGTAGGATTACACTATTCCAAAGAATTCGATATTAAGATTTCACGGAAATACATGTTTTGAGGACGCTGTATCCAAGAAAAGGCTTTTCTAAAAATGGTCTGAGTGTATAAGTGTATGTCCGTATAAATGTCTGAGTGTATTGAACAGAACAATTCAGAAATGAAAAGTCGGTTAAATAACCAAAGTTGATATTTAAATTCAGTATCTTCCAAGAATGCGACACGAACATTTCTTAAAGATCCCCCACTCCAGACTGCCCTTTACATATACATTTTTTAAAAAAATTTGTTTTTATAACAAGTGGCCTCATGATTAAGATATTTTCATTGCAAATGAAATTTATATCTTCAGATTTCTCAGTCATCACTGCCCTCAAAAGTCCTCATCATTTTGAAAGACTTTTGCATAACTATAAGAGGTACCTAGACAAAATCACACCACACCAAAAATGTAGTCCTTGCAAAAACACACAATATTTGCAAATACATTTTTTGAGTGAGCTATTTCGGAGATCTTCCTTGTTATTTTTTTTGGAATTTAATACTTATATGTTTCTTAAAAGGAAAGTAGTTATTAGCTTTTTTTATCTCTTGGCCATGCAAAGAGAGAAGAAATTTAAAGCCAGTATATAGCGACCAGCTCTTAAAATAACAGAAGCCTACGTAAACGTTTAAGTTTACAAGCCTAAATTGTAATTTTGACAATTTTTGTTCCATTTTCACCGATGGGTTCCTTAAACACATTTTCCAATAAGTTTGGTAACTTCGTCTATCTAAATGCATAAAGAACTGGTAAGAGTGTGACTAAGATGGACCTGAAGTGTTTCTAAAGCTTAACATAATAAACAAAAATAAAAAGGAAATTTAGTATTTGACATAAAGTTAATGTGACACAAAAACACACAATAAAAGAATACGCATAAAAACGTAAATAATTATTTTGCGATAGGAGTAATATACGAGGAATTGTTAAAGTCAGGATCATATACTTAGGACTACATTTTGGCAGCACTGGTTTTATATTTAATAAACATTTTAGATAATTCTAAAAGGCGTAAAAATCTTTAGTAATATCTCCATTTAAACTACTCCTAAATATTAATTTAGCTTTATTCTTCATTTTACTTCTTCGTTTATTTTCATGTCATTTAAAAATACCAAATCAATTAACAAGTGTGATAAAATTGTGATATTCTTCAAGGTTTTATGTATTCGCTATTAATCGGAGTTTTTGTATTGCTTTAATTTTAAAAGTTATTTTGAGGTGTGCCAAGGCTAACTAGCATTTCCAGGTGATGTTGATTCACATGAGTAAGTAGTGGGGTTTACGGGCCCGTCGACAACTAGGTCATTAGGGCCCGTTGATTCACATGAGATGACTTAAGAAGTCTCAAATGATGGCAATAAACTGAAAGTATAAGCGCATTTACTCGGATGTCCTTCAGTCGAGGTGTCCATAAGTGATGTGTAGCACTCACATGACTTTCTCTACTCTTGTACTATCACGACAAGTCTTATTCCTCTATCTTCATGTTAGTGCACAGTAAGATTTGGTCTCTCATGCTTACTAGTTATTCAAAACTCATCAAAGGTACAAGGAACTACATAGGCTATATCCAGATTATTCAAAATATACATTTCATTTGCCATAAAAGATATTTTAAGCATATGGCATTTTAATCAAAATCGCTAGAGCCATTTTTTGGAAAAGAAAAATTATCGAAAAAAAATTCATATGAAGGGTAATTTAGGGGGAAGAATTGTCCTCAAAATCTTCGTGTCGCATATTTGAAAAATATTAAACTTAAATACCAAACTTGATTTTTCACCTACTTTTCATTTTTGAGTTATGCTGTTCATAGAGAAACACACACACATACACACACACACACACACACACACACACACGGACCTTTTAATAAAACAGAAGTGACGAAAGACACTAAAAGGACTGTGCAAGGTTATGAGAAGTAAAAGTTGTGAGTTCTGATAGCTCTAAATACTGTAGCCTGTGTTAACGACCAGACGAAATCTGTGTACTTCTGAAATTTTAGAACATGTAAAGTGATAGATATAGCCAATGCACTACTTGAGCATTGCAATATGGCTGCAAAAAATTAGCTTCCAACTTTATTATTTAAAAAGTAGGTACCTTAAAACTAAGCCATGTGGTATTGACTCATTGACTCAATGACAACTTGCAGAGAAGGGCTTAGCACCTCGAGTGAAAGGCGATCTTTTGTGCCTATGCTCCTGATGGAGCAACTCCCGGGAGGCTGGATGAGGCGAATGGATCCGAAGGGTGGCTGGAACGTTACCACGACAGAGCAGGGGTCCCTACATTTTCCTAGTTAGAAGCACCTTGGCGGCGGCTGGCTCAGCCCGGTTCCTCTCACGCCCCTTCGGGTTCGTACTTCCAAGGGGAGCACGGGACTGGGAAACGATTCCCCTCCCACCTCCCCTAAGGCTTGTACCATCCCATGGGGTCCCGAGAACCAGCAGACTTGCCTTCCCATCCGGCGGACGAGATCACCAGGGCGCATTTGTTCCCCCTGCCGTGCTGCTGCCGCGACGCTCGCTGACGCTTCCAGCATCTAAGAGATGAAGGGTGAAATGAAATGATTAATGTAACAAAACGGAGGGACAGGAAATTCGGAGGATATGAAAGTCATTTTCAGCATTCGCCCGGCGACTCGGAGAAACCTCTAACAAAGCCCATGGGTCAGGAAAGTTGGCCACGAGAATCGAACCCGGTCCTCCCGAATGCAGGCTACTGATGTTACGTCTCAGCCATCCCGCTCGGTATGTGTGGTATTAATATAAACTCAAACTAATTGGTTTAGGAAGACCAATTATATTTCTTTCTGCAAATATGCACTTCTTGTTTCTTCATTCGGATTGACGTTACCATGACAGCAAACGTGGCTAACGAAATACACAGACTTCGGCGCAAACTGCAGTGACGTAATTGTTCTAGTCCTGTCATGGCCCAATGAACTAAATCCACAATCGCCTAATACATCATATCGTTCTTCTTCTTTACCTGAATTCCATCCCCTTATGTAGGACTTATACCTTCTTGGATTTACGAGTCAGTGTTCAGATTCAGACGCATGTCGGGGAGCACAGGAACCTATGGATCGGACAGAGTGAACACCTGGAAGCGGGTGGTCAGCCAAATACCAGGTATGATAGTGAGGAAGAGATAATATGAAATGAAGGGGAAACGGATGATTGTAAAGGTGATGATGGAGCAATTGGTGGCATGAATGAAGAACCCGGAGAAAACACATCCAGAAAACGCTTCGTCCACCACAAATATCACATGCGGGCCCCTGGTATTGAACCTGGGCCACCTAGGGGGTAGGCGAACGGTGTAACCGCTCGGCCACGGCGCCGCCACATCCATATCCTAAGCAACCAAATAAATTTCCCGTTCAGTTCACCAAAAGATGCAGGTTTATCTCGATGGTTATAATGTTAGCCATGTATCAGACTGTATTTCCGATTCGCACCGCAGCCTGTGTTCTTCGTTAGCCACGGACAACAAATAACAAGGTATACCTTCAGAAAATGGAATCACGTTGTGAACATTACTGATACAGATCTGCTATTTACTTACAGAATCTTTGGCCCTTAGCCAAGAGGCATACCAACGTACATTGAACCGAATTCGGTATCAAACCGAGTTTTCCTTTTTGAGTTGTACTCTTCACACACACACACACACACACACACACACACACACACACACACACACACACACACACACACACACACACACACACACACACACACACACACACACACACAAACACACAAACACACACAGACGTGCACATGCGCGCCAAGACACGGACCTTTTTAAAAATATTTTCATTGAGAGGAGATGCAAATATGTATTCCCTCTGAAATCTACATACATATCGAATTTTGGGTGGAATGCAAAATTCCTGTATTTACTATGGATTAGCACTGAAGATTCTAAATGGTATAAGTAGTCTGTAAACGATATGTCAATGTGAACGATATGAGTAGAGAAAGTCACGGTTTTAATTGTTAATATTCTTAGGTATTTAGAGGCCATATATATCTAATGCGTTATTGTTTAGTTATTTCTACTTCTATGGAACATTTAGACAGGAATGCAATGTCTGCAGCAGTTAATTAGATGTTTACATAAGTACAATAAAAAAGCCCAACTAATTATGGTGATTAATTATAAACGTAGTGACATTCTATCTTTATCAGATGAAGTGCAATGCAGGAGTGATAAAAAAGAACAACTAATATAATATATCAAGGTAAACGAGTGGTGTAGGGATAACATAAGAACTTACGTCAGGAGTTTCAGCGTGTGGAATAACAAGGAAAATTGCTTCTCGGAGATTTAAGTTTTATTTTTGTTGATTTTATAGTCTGAAGAGTAGACACCGTAACAAAAACTGGAGAACGAATACTAAACAAGTAAAACCATGTAGAAAATTCATGACAAGATACAAAAGCGTTTGTAGGTATATTTCTTTGAATTTCTAGTGATAGGAATTTAGTGTTTTCTACATTCTATAAGAAAGGACATGTCCTTGAAAAGCTTCTCTTTCTAGGCTTTACAAAATACATTTAATCTGTTTCTCTGAAATCGTAGTTCTCGCAAGAAAGGAGTGGTTTAAATTTACAACACTGCACTTCAACAATGACACCGACACTTACTCCCTGTGTGTCCAGGTGGTTGTCGGCAATTGTGATGAGGTGGGAAAACAGAAGGTTGCGTGTAAACAGTTCTATTAATGTCGAAATCTATTCCTTACATGAGCTCATTTGTAGGCACGAAGCATGGAATTGTATGATTGGTAGGCTGAATTTCTTGTAAATGTGCAATTAACAACCTAGTCACACTGAGCGTTTAAATAATAACTTGATTGACATAACTGAAAAAACAAGTTCCATCTCTTATTAGAAGGTGTACAATTTCGCCGATAAGTCCATTATGTGAAATTATCACGATACCCCACAATCACAATAAACACAAATGCACTTTACTCTTCTCCCCCTAACCGCGGAAGTCAATCAGAATGTGTCGGTCTGTGTGGCTCAGTTGGTTAGACGCTGGCCTATTGATCCCAAATAGACAGCTCCATGTCAGTAGATTTACTGGCATGTAAAAGAACTCCTGCAGGACGAAATTCCGGCACACCGGCGACGCTGATGTGATCCTGGCAATTGACAGCGTACTTAAATAATCAATCAGAATGGTAATTTTTATCTTACGCTTGTTTGCGTTTGTGGCAGGTAGCAGCTGGGAACCCCTCACTCCCCTCCTGCATACGAAACTTCGAGCACCCGGGCGCATGCGTGAACAAGGCAAACGGGCATTTTGCCTTTGTCTGTCTTGACAAGCTGCCCGCTTTTATGTGAACTGCACATAATTCAGCAATGAATTAGAAGTTACATTTGCAGAGAAATGCGATATTCACAACATATTAATGTGAAAGAAAAGAAAAATGGTATTATTATTTTAGGGTAGGATCAGCCTTACAGACTTAATTCACGTTCCGTCTCTGTTCATTTGACAAAACATGTTTGGAACTTGTAATGTCGCAGCATATGTGAGCACTGTTTTAACATTTTTCTTTTCGATTCATTCTTTGACCGTCTTTCGATTGTTGGTATCTTCTGCTGCTGGTCATAATATACCAAGCTCTGCCGCTGTCCAGCTCTCTTTCACATTAAAATACTAGGAAAGCAGTGTGATATATGTTTCTCAAGGTACCATTGAATTATTAACACTTCATTTAAATTAGTTTAAGAATAGAATGTGAGATATAAGTAATCTGAAGTATCAAGAATATGATGCAGTATTATTAATTATGGTAGGTGTTGTGTTGGAGTGTTTTGTTTCCCATTGTTTGATTGTTTGCATCATATCGTTTGCAGTTGGCCTAGTGCGATTATCTTTTTTTCTTCATTGTAAATGTTATATATATTAACGAATAAAATTGTGATAATAAATATACTAATATTATTTCAATTATGGCCTCCAGAGCAAAGAAGACTATCTCATTAGAAAGACTAAAAGTTAATACATCGACGTAACATATAATTTTCACGGGGGTCGCGTCTCAAGAATAATTATTAGCTGTAAATTGTGAACATACTTCATACCCGTACCACGACCGAGATAGGAAAGAAAGAGTCATCGCAGTTCATCGAAATAGTTAGCCGGATCTTTTATACGAGAAAAGAATTCATCATACCGACCCTTCAAAGTGACGACGAGCAGAAGATTCCCTTCATACTGGTGACGGGAGATACCAGCCGGAAGAGACTCCTTCATACTGGCGCCCAGACGTGCGACGGCTCGAATACAGGCGTATGGAGTAAAAATATGTACCTGGACAAAGAGTGAAAAGAAGACATTTTGACGGAGTATCCTTTTTCTTGTGCTCCAGAATTCAAGTAAGACTAGTACTAATTTATGATACTACGCAATAAGAAAATTGTACAGAAGATGGAAAAAGTTGAGAAAGATAATGATAGTGTAGAGAGGGAAGTGAGTGATAAGTTATCAGTAGAAGGTAGAAAGAATGTAGTATGTAAGGAATCTGAAATAGGATTGAAAGAAATATTGGAAGCGATGAACAAAAATACAGCAGATATAAAAGCAGATTTAAAAGCAGATTTTGTTAGAAATGTAACAGAACTAAAAGCAGATGTAGCAAAACTAAGAGAGGATAGTGTTAGAAATATAACAGAACTAAAAGCAGATGTAGCAAAACTAAGAGAGGATAGTGTTAGAAATGTAACAGAACTAAAAGCAGATGTAGCAAAACTAAGAGAGGATAGTGTTAGAAATGTAACAGAACTAAAAGCAGATGTAGGAGATTTGAAGGAGGATAATGCCAGAAATATAAATAAATTGTCACAAGAAATTGAATTATGTAAGAAGGAATGTACAGAAAGAATTGAATCAAGTAACAATGATATAGCTAAATTAGGTGAGTTAGTAAGCGTGATAAAATTAGGACAGGAATCAAACACAGTAGAAATAGCTAGGCTAGGAGAATTGATAAATGAAGTTAAGTTAGGACAGGAGAAGACAGTGGTAGAAATGAAAGCTGAATTAAGTAAAGAATTTGATGAAAAACTAGCAGAACAGAATGCAAAAATTGCAAAGGTAGGAGATGAATTGAGAACAGAGATAGTCGTGGTAGAACAGAGTTGTAAAATGTATCAAGATGGAATTAGGTCAAGACAAAATGACATTGATGTAAAAATTGATAGTTTAGAAAATGTTGTAAAGGGTATAAGCGCTGAGATGCAGTCACAGCGAGAAGAATTGAATAAAGTAAAGGAGGAAGCCAATGTAAATGTAAATAGAATAAATGAAACGGTTACAAAGGAAAAAGAATTTACAGGAAGGCTTTCCCAAGTTGTGATTGCTCTACAGGCTGATAGAGTTAATGACAATCATGATCAATTTGTGAGTGAATGCAAAAATATGACCAATACTGATGCACTTGACAATAACAGTAATATGGCGGACTTTCAGGAGAATGATTTAGCTATGCCAATGCACTCCCCTAGTCAAAACCATAATTGTCACGCTAGTCACTTGTTCCATGACCTAACCCCTCCGTCATTTGACGAAGAAGCCGGTGACAATCCAAAAATTTTCATAAAAGAACTGGAGGATTATTTTAGGATCAAACGAATTCCGAACGAGATACGAATGATGGTGGTTAAACGCTGTCTTAAGAAAAACGCATTGGAATGGTTAAGACTAACTTTGGCGTCGCACGAAACATATAGTATGTTTCGAAACCTTTTTATAAATAGATTTTGGGGACCGGGACGTCAAAACCAGATTAAAGTCGAACTGGCTACCGGACATTATGACAGTAAACGTGGTATTTCAATGATGGAGTATTTTTTGAAACTGGCGAACAAATCGAAACTACTCCAACCTCAGTTGAGTGAACAGGAGGTTATTGAAGCACTTATTCGCCATTATCCACCGCACATAAGAAATAATCTGATCGTGGCGAAACCGGTTGATTTTTCGGATGTAATTGAATTATTGGCAGAGTTCGAGGCACAGAATAATTACCAAGAGACTAACTCCAGTCAGCGATATGAAAATGGACAGCGCGCTGTAGGTGGCCAAGGTAGGAATCAAGGAACGCAATTAGAACGTCTTAGAAATAATTTTCCAACAACGAATGAGAACCAGGGAAATGGCGTGAGAGATGAAACACACCAAAATAATGGTGAAAACTACAGAACAAATAGACGTCCTGATATAAGATCGAATTACAGAGGTCCTATACCGCGAGACAGACAAAATCCGCGATACGAGAGACGTAATCATGATTATGGTGGCGATACCAGAGGGCGTGGAAGAACCAGTCAAATTAATCACATCCGGTTTTACAGAAATTACAATCGTAGGTGGAATAGAAGCTACGATCCGAGAAATCATAGTACAAATTATCAGGAAAATGTAACCCAAGTGCCTAGGTTCGAGGAGGAAAGCGTCGAACGCAGGAATGATCGCGACTTTCCTAGAACACAGAATCAAGAAACAAATACTGGCACGATATCAACAAGTAACAATCAAACGAATGAGAATCAGGGAAATTAATTCCGAAATCATTTTATGCCTTGGAAAATGATTTGATGGTGCAGGCACAGGGCAAAATTCACGTAAATTTAATCACCGACAACAAAATTAACCCAGTAAAGTCCAATAAAGAGTTAGTCAATCCACCTCAAATTGAGTTAAATATATGGGACCGTAGCTTCACTGTGTTAATAGATACTGGGGCAAGCTCATCGGTAATTTCAGAGGAATTATTCCAGGAATTATTATCCTCAAACAAGATAGAGTACTTGCACGTAAACAATGTGTATTGTAGTACAGCGATCGGTAAAAAGAGAGATCGGGTGAAATATCAAATGTTAGTTAAAGCACATGTAAATGGTTGGAAATTTGATTTTGTCGCATTAGTTATTCAGCGTTTGGCAAGAGAAATTATTATTGGAAACGACTTACTTTATCACTGGCAAGCAATCATCGATTTCGAAGAGCATGAACTACGCGTTAAGGATGGTGAAAACACGCGAATAGTGAGACTGTTAGAAGGTGAAAATATTGAAGCGAACGAGGATTTCGACGATGTTAATAATGGAAGATTTTTTGTAGAGAATGTTATATTGTACGACGACGAAAAAGTAAGTGCAAATGAAGAAGACGACTGCGATGATATACAAAAATACGTCGAACTTGATTTGTTTAATAATAATGTTCGCGGAGTTCGAGGAGAGAATCACCATCTGCGAGATGATTGCGGAGTATACAGGTTGGATGTCGTCAGAGATGATAAAAAGAAAGAAGAAGAATCTTTTATGGCTACGCTGAACGAAAAAGTGAATAATGCGCACAATATAAATGAAGAACAAAAGAATCAACTGAGAGCGTGCTTAATCAAGAACCGAGAAGTATTCAGTTCGAAACCCGGTCTGTGCAACAAGTACACCCACATCTTTAAAGTGGAAAACGCTACCCCTTACTCCCATAAAAGCCGGCCCATTCCAAACTCAATAAAGGACAAAGCAAAAGAGGTAATAAATAAAATGTTAGAAGATGATATTATAGAAATATCTGATACACCCTACCTCCATCCACTATGTTGGGTTCATAAATCCGATGGTTCATTAAGGATGACAATTGATGCCAGAAAGATTAACTCTTTAACGCAACCGGACCATTTCAGACCGCGAGGCGTAGATGAAGTTTTAGCTAGCCTTAAACGCGGGAAGTATTTTTCAAAATTGGACTTGGTGTCGTCTTACTGGCAAATTCCATTGGATGAAACTGTGCGGAAGTACACTGGGTTCTGTTTTAATGGAAAAATTTATCAATTCAAAACCTGCGGTTTCGGTTTGTCTACCAGTGGTAGTGCCCTGCTTCGTGCTATTCATAACATATTCAATGATACTATAGAAGGCTTCGCAATTCAATACATAGACGACTTTTTAATCTATGATAATGATTATAATGAGCATATAAAACACTTGCAGTATATTTTTTCGAAATTTCATGAGAGCGGTATGACCATAAACTTTAATAAGTCACAATTTCTGACTAAAGAGATAGAGTTCCTTGGTTACGTGGTGACTGAAGCGGGAATAACTCCGAATATGGACCGCATTAGAGCTATTCAGGCAATCCCTCCACCAAAGAATACCAAACAACTGAGAAGATTATTAGGAATCTTCCAATACGAGAGCAAATTTATAATAAATTATGCTAAAGAACTCAGTCCGTTGAGGGGATTACTGAAAAAGAATAATAAATGGAAATGGACCGAAGAACATCAGCAGGCATTTATGAAGGTTAAAGACTTGTTTAACAACACAATTCTATTGGAAAGGCCAATACCTGACGCTCCTTATCACTTATACACGGACGCGAGCATACAGGCTTACGCGGGTGTCTTAACACAGGTCGATGGAGACGGCAATAGCCATGTCATCGCTACAGCTTCCCGATCGCTGAACCAAGTCGAGGCAAATGCTTGTATTACTGAGCAAGAAATCGGAGCAATATACTTTGCACTACAGAAGTTCCGTCAGTACGTGTACAATGCTAAAATCATTGTGTACACAGATCATATTAGCTTGTCATTCATAAAGAAATGCAAGCTGACTAGCTCAAAGATTTCCAGATATATACACGAAATTACATCGCATGATATTGACATCCATCATATACCTGGGAAGGAGAATGTTTTTAGTGATTTGCTCTCCAGACAGTCGTTGGAAAAACAGATTCCCGAAACATTGTCGCACCCACAGAATGAGGTTAAACTCATGGTGTTGAATTTGGGATATAGCCGAAAACTTTCCAGCAAGTTTGAGAACGTAACCGAGTGGCAACAACGAGATCCGTTGTTAAGGGATCTTTGGGAAACGGCTCCAGGTATATACGACAACAGAGGAACGGTCGCTAAACATGATGGTGTTTTATATAAACTCCATGGGCGATTTGAGAAAAGATGGAAGGTCATAGTGCCTCAGGAGTTGGAGCGTGAAGTGATAGAGACATTTCACAATAATCTCGCGCATCCAGGATGTGAGAAGACAGCCACAGCTATCAAAGAACACCTATACTTCAAACGAATCGACCGGAAGGTGAGAAAATTCGTTGTGGCCTGTGAGCTATGTCAAAAAGCAAAGCCCTTAAATATTAAATATGACTGTGCTCCACAATCAGTAATAAGGAGTGAAAGGAACGCTTTGGTTGCTATTGATGCACATGGTGAAATGCCTGCTACCCAGTATAACTGTAGGTACATCTTCGTTATGTTTGATATTTTCTCGAAGTTTGTCCGATTATACCCAGTTAGAAACATCAAAAGTCAGACGTGCGTGAACAGAATCCTAAAGGATTGGATTCCAAAATATGGTCATATAAGAGCTATCTTATCCGATAATGCTACCGTTCACAAAAGCAAGGTGTTTACTACAGCCCTTCGAAGCAATAATATAAGAATATATAACTCTTCGGCATACTATCCCCAAGGTAACCCATGTGAGAGGGTTATGCGTGATTTAGGAATATATTTCAGGATACTGTGTCATGCCAATCACCGAGGATGGTACAAATACTGTCAGGTGATAGAAGATATATTGAACCATACGATTAATACCACCACTGGATTTGCTCCTTACGAACTAATGACGAGCAAACCACCCAAACCTTTAGTACTTAAAGCCATTACAACTATCAAGAGGGAAGCTAATGTACCTCGAGAAGAAGAAAAATGTATCGAAGCCTTCAACAGGATAAGGAAGAAAGCCGAGAAAAGGGCATCTCAAGTCAAGAGGTATGAAGCAAAATGGAATCCCGAAGTCGGTGATAAAGTCCTCATTAGACAGTTTAATTTGTCAAGAGCCTCCAAGAAGATATATAGGCGAATGAATCTATTATACAAAGGACCATTCAGGATATCGGAGAAATTTGGAGATCATACATATGGACTTGAGGGTAGTAACGGCAAAAAGGTAGGCAAGTACCACAAGACTATGCTTAAGCCCTACCGAGATGCCGAAATAGATATGGCAAAGTGACGTGACAATCAATTATAAGAAAAATCATAAAACAAATTTTAGTGGGGAGGGGCATAGAACCCCTGAAAGTTGCAAAAAAAAAAAAAAAAAAAAAAATCGAAACATTGTCAAGAGAAAATATTTTTGTATTCAACGATGACATGTTTTTCAACACAGTTGTTATATTGTTGTACAATTACATTGTTGTGGGGAGATCATCACAGTACATGCAACGTTGTATGGCTGAAAACAATTTTCCCAATATAGAATTAGTTGCATATACTGTGATGAGGGGCATTTGATGCAGTATTATTAATTATGGTAGGTGTTGTGTTGGAGTGTTTTGTTTCCCATTGTTTGATTGTTTGCATCATATCGTTTGCAGTTGGCCTAGTGCGATTATCTTTTTTTCTTCATTGTAAATGTTATATATATTAACGAATAAAATTGTGATAATAAATATACTAATATTATTTCAATTATGGCCTCCAGAGCAAAGAAGACTATCTCATTAGAAAGACTAAAAGTTAATACATCGACGTAACATATAATTTTCACGGGGGTCGCGTCTCAAGAATAATTATTAGCTGTAAATTGTGAACATACTTCATACCCGTACCACGACCGAGATAGGAAAGAAAGAGTCATCGCAGTTCATCGAAATAGTTAGCCGGATCTTTTATACGAGAAAAGAATTCATCATACCGACCCTTCAAAGTGACGACGAGCAGAAGATTCCCTTCATACTGGTGACGGGAGATACCAGCTGGAAGAGACTCCTTCAAATAGAATAGAATCTTTATTGTCACATAATGTTTACATAGTAAGCCTAGCTGGTAAACTGAATGAAAATACTACATACCTAATTATAAGACATTCTGAGACTTCACTGCCTATCAATTAAAAAACGCTACTGTCGTTTGTCTGAGTTTACTTGATTGCAGTGACGTCACTACCATGTTCTCCCCCATTCTTATCACCTGCACCATGCCACCTTGCGGTGTGGACAAGTTGAAAACATAGTTTAACGTAGCATTTCAGTCTTAATTTATGGCTAAACTCTGAGGAAACGATTAGGTAACATTTCTTCTGAAAATTACTCGATTTTGTTTCTGAAACAATAAACTCTTCACTCTTTCTAAATATGCAATAAAAATATTCTTTTTTTCTGCTAATCCATGTGTTAGCGAGCAAAATTACAACATATTATCTGCTACACTTATCATATAGAATATTCTCTTAACGTATGAGACATCAAGTACCTTCCATCCTGTATATACTAAGTTACTTGATTTCTTCTTAATCGCTTCATCACATGCACTTGAGAGTTCAATTTTAAAAACTACTCGTTTTATAATAATCAGTCTGTATTTGTATTAATTATAAGTTATAACTTCAACCAGATCATTCATTTAATGATCAAACTTATGTTTATGTGTTTTTCTCGTACTTTATTAAAATGGGTATTCTTGAAGCAGTTTCATAGTGCTCTAATGTTAACTTCCCTTTGTCTATCTGGCCAAACTTTCACACAGAAGTAAGATACTGTAACTTTGTCCAGCCTTTAACTGTCGTTGCCATGAGTTCTTACTGTCACTTTGTTGTTGTAATCTAGTTCAACTGTTTACTTCCAATTCACTTAGTTTTCACATTCACTTTCTTTCTTCGTGACGTAAAATGAAATGAAATTGTTTTGTCATTTAACGGCGCTGTCAGTTGCCAGGATCATATCAGTCGCCCGTGTGCAGGACATAGTGACGTAATGGAATACTTCCCCTGGACGGTTTACTCACTGAGAAGCTGAACACAGGACTCCTCTAACCTTGCGCAGTAGCAGCACTTATTGCACACCACAGTAGTTATCATAATCTCGCTGGGAGAATAGCATCTTCGCTTAGAACGGAACGCACTTTCTAACTCACGATCTCACTAATTCACAGACTCAATCAAGAAAACAGTGGACATTTCCACAGAAAATTCTACAAGTAAAACTTCCAGAAGGTTCAGATTATCTGACGATAGCGCTTCCGTTGTTAGCGCTACGTAAGGGGGGGGGGGGGCGCTACTTATATCTGTTTAGCTCTTCCACTGCCCGGCGCCGATCTCCTGATTCCGCCCGTCTTTGTTGCACCATTCTCATTCTACTTTGCCTTGACTGCTAGTTGCTGCAGTGGTACAGCTATAATACCCTTCTCTCAATGTATGCATGAGTGTAGTGTGAGAGACAAAAGCAGTTCAATATTGGCTACAATATTCTTTATGAGAGGATTTACTGACAGGAATTAAAGAATTATATAATTTCTAGAATGATAATGTGAAGCGTCAGTTGCAGTAAGGCGTAGAAATTTTATTCGGAAGGTTCGCTAGTACCGTTTCACGCACGTCTCTGTACACAAATTCTGCAGCTAATTTTATCGCACTTAAACATGACGGCTTAATGGCCCAAGAGTCAGTCAGCAAGTAAATAAACTATTCTACAATTCGCGGGCTTTGTCAACCTAAGCGCCGCCCACATATCGCTACCCCTACCAACGTCCATTCGCGCATTAACCTACTTTAAGTCCACACATAATATTTTGTATCTGAAACCTAACTCTTAGCCTATGCCTAGCTAGATTCTGAGAACTTTCACTTTCTTTCTGATGCTGTTTGCTGAACCCACCACATTCCCACCATTGTATTTTCAGAACATTTAAGGTAACACATTCACTACCTGGGTGCTACTAACGACTTTCCTCAACTTGAATTGCCAATAACACTGGTCGGCAAAAAAGGCTTTTTTTTCTTAGCCCTGTGTTTTGGTAGATATAGTCATCCTGGACAATAAATCAACAGCAGAATTTTCCATCACCCACCATTTTTGAGGGTTGAGAATCGAAGAAATTTAACTATTATAATACTAATTACGTGCCTCATCCACCATAGCTTGAAACATTTATTTTGTTCTCCTCTTTCTCTTATACTGCATAGGAATTTCTTCCAGCAGAAATCAGTCGAGAAACCTGTAACGATCGTTAAGAAAAAATAACAATCTGTTACATGATCACGAGGTTCCCGCCATGCCATTGCAACAGCAAAAGGAATTGGTTTCTTAGTATACTTAAACCGTTCAGTCAGCCCCCTTGAACAAGCATTAAAACATCAGTTTGGAACCCACACTTTATAGTCGTCACCAACATTACATTCGAAGTACAAATTGTAAGCTTTCTTCGGAAGATAGAGGTTTTCTTTGCAATTTTAATGTATAACCTCCACATATATAACAGAACATACCCGGTATATTGCGAAAGTAATATATAAATATTCGGCCAGTCTTCAAGTTTGTATAAATAACTGTTGTTTGCGTGCATAACGAGCTAACCAAAAACTCAAAATTAGTTTAGATTTATATTAAAAGTAGCTCAATAAATTGTTATGAAACTAGGCAATACAATGGTGTCGTTTTCAACGCCTCAGTCAAATCATCGAAATTTCTTGGTTTCTTTTACATATCCAAAATATACAATCATGCAAATTCTGCCAATGTTTGCAGCTAATCGGACGAATATTCTAATTTTGAACATAAGCCAGCTAGAGAAAACAAGCGTAGGTCAGGCTGCATAACAATGAGCAACAGAAAGAAGTTTTGCGTTCTTTTACTTATATTTTCTTATTTACACGACCTACCAAAGAGACATTTTGTTACACCTTTGCAAATCCTCTTATGGTGAGTTTTCTTTCCAAAAAGGAGACAGAAGAGGAGAAGGAGGAGCAGAGAGAAAAATCATGATCATGGTGAGGAAAAAAAAGAATGCATAAAAGAAAATGTAATATTTCCATCCTAATATCTCGTTGCCTACACCAGGTCATATAAGCATTCTTAATTTTCTATTTAATTCCTTTGGTTTCATTAACTTGCACAATATTGTATACGAGTGGTGTGTATACTTGGTTATGCGCTTTGACTCGTGTTAAGGGTAAGCATGGGCGAAATTTCTAAATTCCACAATTATTAGCGATTTTGTTCAAACTAATATGGGACATAGTACATGTAAGGAATGATGTAAATTCAAATTTTCATTGCAGCATCTTTTAGTACCTTTAACTTTATTATCTTTTCTAGCTATTTTTCGGCAGCATACCTGAAATGCTCCACACAATGGAGGTTTTAAAATGTTGATAATATTAATATTATTCTGTTGTAGGTAAGTGCGTAATGCTTTGGTTTATTAAATAAAAAAATAACTTTGAAAACATAAATTTCTCACCATTTTTATAGTTTTCATATACTTTCTCGTAATTCACAAACTGATGAATGTTAAAATTACAAAAAGATCCACTCCCACTATTTTTTCTACATTCTTCGTTTGTTGAGCACTCAAGATACCACATTCGGAGCAGTAGGTTTAAATGAAGTAAAGCGTCTCTCTACAGTAGTCTGGGTGGCTCAGTTGGTTAGACGCTGGCCTACTGTTCCGAAGGTCGCGGGTTCAAATCCGATGGTTTTTAAGTGTGCTTAAAAACGAGAGCTCCATGTCAGTAGATTTACTGGCATGTAAAAGAACTCTTGCGGGACAAAATTCCGGCATACTGGTGACGCTAATGTGATCCTGGCAATTGACAGCGTCGTTAAACAAACAAAATAATTTAATTTCTGCAACAGGTGAACCACGTGGATGCACATGAGCAATGTGTGTGCCCTGACTTCGGTTTGCTGGCGTATTTTTTCAAAATGCGAGATGCACTTTTCTGCGTTACATCCAGTGCGCGGCAACCACCAGTCGCATTGTTTCAATGCTTGGTGCGATAAGCTAACAATACTAACTCATGGCAAATTGCTGTTCAAAGCATACTGCTTAATAAGCCTCATACCAATCGCACTAATAAAAACGACGAAGAGGTTTTTTTTTTCTTTTTTCTTTTTTTTTTTCTTCTTACTTAACTAATTTACTTCTGTGGTGACTCTGTTTATTTTTAATTTTTTTACAGTGGTGGTGTTAGTCCGGTACCGCCGAAGCAAACCGGATGATTGTGGGTAATGTTGAAGTCGGGTCGTTGGCTTAGGCAGGTCAAGTATCATGGCGTTGCCCTGACACTGACCTGCGGTTTGGGGTAAAGTTGGGTCGTACTGAAGGACCGGGTGGAGGACCGAGTGGAGGTCTGGGGAGTGTCAGTCGATTCAAAATCTGATTAAGTAAGTCCTGTAGTGATAATGTGTGTCCTTGTAGAATTTCTTCTAATGTCTTATGGACCTTGTTAATGCGTGAGTCGCTGGTATAATTAATCACTTTCTCCAGTAGCTTGTTGAAGTAGTCACGGAGGCTATTGTTGTCTTGATGGACTGTGGCAGGTAGCGTTGTTTGCAGATTATGGGTGACATCCTTAACGTCCTCGAGAGCACGAGTCAGGGCTGTCTCCCATGCTGCAACCCGGTCGGTGAGAGTCTGAAGTGTGTCTTGTATCTTCTGCAGTGCGGCGGTGTTGTGGAGTACAGCGGTGAGAAGTTGGTTGTCTGCAGCGTCGTGTTGGTCGGCGGTTTGGCGGTTGGTCGTGGTATGTTGGTGTGTGACGGTGAAGGTCTGCGAGGCGGAGAGTGGTTGTTGCGTAGGCAGCCTGTGAACTGCAGGCGTCTGACGGCGTGGGTTCCTGGGGCACGCCGCCTGGCCCGTGAAGTGACCAGTGCAGTTGCACGTGGCACAATACACTGCGCGACGTGTCAGGTCGTGGCTGATGCAGGATGTGGTGAAGGTGCCGGCGCCACAGTAGTGGCAGCGTGGGGGGTCGGCGCAGGTATCGGCGGTGTGACCATACTGGCAGCAGCGTCGGCAGGGAATAGGGCGTACACCACGGCTAGCCTCGACTGGGAGGCTCCAGAGGCAGTTCGAGTCGAGTGGGGAAGCTTATTCCCCCACCCGAAGTGTCTTTACCGCAGTACCTAGCCGTTATACGGCTTTACCTGCGCGATAGTATTGGTGTTTTGGTCTACAGGGATTTGAACTCTGGGAATGTTTGGGTTCAGGGGTATTTTAGGGACAAGATGAATGATGGTAGGGATTGGTCCATGAACGGGCACTGCCCATACATGCTGATTGGCTAGTTAGTCAATCAGGTGACGCGCTAATCTCCTCCTGGTTCTGGCCGTCAGTCACACACTGAGAGGTGATCTGAGTTAGGCGTTTACTCTGTTTTAAGTACAGGTATTCATTTTGCTTTTCCCATCCGCGAAAATTAGACCGTTGGACTTAAAATGTCTTTCGGCAATTTTTTAGATGGTAGTCGGCGAGGCTCTCTCTGGTCATATTGTCCCAGAGTATTCACCAGTGGATTAGGGTGGTTCTGGAGTTTGTTGTACATTGTTCGACCGCGGGTTTTAATCACGTCGACAATGCACGGGATGCCGGAATGTTCGTGAAGGATGTGGGCAGGAAATCTCCAACCAGTGTCGTAGATCATCCTTAAGGCCCGATTCTGCAACGTCTGGAGTCTGATGAAGGTGGACTTTGCCACCACTCCCCAGATCTCGCATCCGTACAGGACCAGAGGCGGGACGATCGCACGATACAGCTGGAGTTTCAGGCGAATGGGCATGGTTTTGGAGCTGAGGATAGGATACAACTGCCGTAGGGCTGCGTGACCTTGTAGTACTTTGCCCCTGACGTGATGCCTATACGTTAGCCGCCGGTCCAACGTGACCCCGAGATACTTCGCCGTAGTGACCCAAGGAATCCGACGGCGCCGAAGCACGAGGTCCTGCGGGAGCCGGTTTGCCAGCGTGTTGGCCAGGAGAATCGCAGAGTTTTTCTCCGGGTTGATAGACATGCGCCAGTTCTCGCACCATCTACTGATGGTACAGAGGTGGGCTTGTACTTGACGGTAGCTGTAGCGCGGGTTCTTGTTTGCTGCGAAGATCATGAGATCATCCGCATACTGACAGATGTGAGTGTTGGGGTGCGTGGGGAGATCGGCCATGTAAGCATTAAAGAGTGCCGGTGACAGTACACTGCCCTCGGGAACTCCTGCGCCAATGGGCCTTTCTCGGGAAAATGAACCCTCCACCTTCACTCGGAAGCTACGTTCCTGTAGGAAACTAGCCACCAAGTAAATATATGGAGGGGGGATTTCGTGCTGTATGAGTTTGTAGATAAGCCCTTCGTGCCAGGTGGTAGAGAACGCCTTTTCCATGTCAAGCAACACTGCCACCGTTTTGGCCCTTTCCTGGTAAGCCAGGGTGGCCTTTTCGGCTACTCGCAGTAGTTGCTCGGTTGTGGAATGGTCAGAACGAAAACCAAACTGATGTTCCGGTAGGAGGCCTTTTTCCTCTAAAAGAGGTCGAAGGCGGGTCAGGAACAGTTTCTCGAAAACTTTCGAGATAACTGGTAGGAGGCTGATGGAACGGTAGCTAGAAGGAAAGATCGGATTCTTGCCCGGCTTCAACACGCATACCACACGCGCCCTCTTCCAGTCTTCCGGAAAATGGCGCATGCTTAGGCACGCGTTGTAGATCCGAGTCAAGTGCATCACTAAACCTCACCTTTAAAGTACGTCGTCGTAGTTTAAAAGGTAGGTATATGTAATTCATAGCATTATATAAGACAACTGCTATTGTTATATTTTTACTGAGTTTATGAAAATTACTATTGAAAAGTCAAGATTTAGAGCTGAAAGTAAAAATTTAGTAAATAACATAATTTGTTTAATAATAATGATTATATTCCAAACGTTAAACAATGAGCTTTATGTGCCACCTAGTGTTCCTGGAGCAAACTATTAACACTCACATTCCAGCCACTAAGGTTCATTCTATATCGTTGTCCGTGCTTGGCAGCATACAGCGTTGCCTACTCACCTGACTTTTGAAGCATGAAGTGTGACTTTAATTAACTAATTGATCTATGTCTCTTATTTATATGATTGTTGTACGGCGATCAAAAGAACCCTCCTCAATACACCTCAACTTATTTTCCTTCTCTTTCGTAAATTTGCTACGAATTCCTACCAAAAGATACACATTTCCTGAGATGAATGAATCGGTCCGTTGTTGTATTTGACTAAGGTCTCCCCTGACAGTATTTTTCATTATGAAAATATGTTTCAGGCTGTAAATAAATGTGCATTCATGGTAGAAGAAATATCATAATTTTCCAATAAGTTTAAATAACCCACAGCAAACGAAATGTTCTATAACTTTGTACTTTCACTTTGGTCCCATAGTAAATAATAACAAAGAATTTACATGCATCTGCAGAAATATTGGACTTAGTGTTGAACGAAAGTGTTATCCACTTATCAGTCCAACTGATAGATAAGGAGATAAATATCTTCAGGGCAACTGTAATATTTTGGAAATGGCACAAAAAACTCCAACAATCATGAAAAGCAATCTACCCAGTTTTCTAGTTTTTATTAATAATCTCGTATTGCTGAGCACTTTGCGATGTTATGCTGAACTCAATTTTCTCTTTAGGTAATTATTTGTGTGCTTCGGTAATGCCAGATGAAACACAGTTAAGTGGCATTAAAGGCTTTGTAAACTAATGGATATAAAATGAAAATAAACTTTTGTCAGATATTTTAATGCTAAATTTTGCATACATCTGCGGTTCATCAACAAACTATTAATTCAACAAATATCTTGGCCAGAAGTATTGTGCTATTAGGCAGTAAATGCGATTTTATTTTGTTTTTCTGTGCGTTTTGTTTTATTTTACATTATCGTCATTATTTACAGGTTCGTCATTGTGGATGTCAGTTTCCCTGGCTCAGTACATCAACAAACACTTGAGAACACAATTACCCTGCCTTGTCTTTCCGTGTTTACTGTGCGAGTGTAGGCCAATCATAAGCCTTAGCTCCCAAAACATTAAGCGAAAGGGAAAGTGCCAGACCTGTTTACATCCACAAACCAGGTCAATTCCTTGACCAACCTCAAAGCAACGTTGTCGACTTAGTGCACGTGGAAATAGATGGAGTATTCCTTCACGTCTTTTGAGTGATTAATTATTTCGAAACCCTAAGTGATGCCCCATAATTACTACCGAAACTATGTCAGAAATAAGTTACTCTGCACATCTTATAAGTAACAAACTGTTATCTTCGTACATTGCTGTGGAATTACGCATCCAATTTGGATCAAAAACATTTATATTTTAGAAATCGGCTGATCAAAGGACATAATGCCATTAGACGTTTTTGTTTCTAACCCTTTTATGAAGCACATATTAGAAGGAATGTAATGACTTCCCTCCACTCTGTACCACGTGAGTCAGCTACCCCTTATTTTCCAGTTTTATGTAATCATCATTTTATACTCTAACATGAAAACAATGGCTCCTATGCTTGGTTCTACCCACGTATTTAACATGGTCGTCTTTGGTTATACACTCAATGGAATTAGTAGCTACTAACCACTGAAGTTAAAAATCTACACTTTTATATAGTGGAAAGATGAGACACATGGCTGTAGAGAGGCATTTATTATTAACAAAAACTTCCACAACAACATAATGGATTTTCCAGCTGTCAGTGAAAGAACTTGTGTGCTGAGGTTAAGAATGAAATTTTATAACATCTCCATGGTTAACGCGTAGGCCCCGACAGAAGAAAAGGAACTTAGAAAGAGGAATGCTATCATAAGCTGGAAAGGACGCTGTACCCTCTAGTGATGTCAAAGTAATTCTTGCTGATTGCTATGCCTAAATGGGAAGAGGAAAGGTATTTAAGAACAGTGTGGGTACAAATAGTCTACATGAACGGTGCAATGAAAATGGAAGAAGACTCATTGACTTTGCAAAGAGTAGGAATGTGATAATTAGCTCAACCCAGTTTGCGCACAAAAATTTACACAAACAAACATGGAGATCACCAGAAGGAGAAACGGTAAATCAGATAGGCTATGTACTGATCGACCAAAGAAGGGCTAGTGGCATCCAAGATGTAAGACAGAGGTCTGCACCCCAGTTCACAGAGCTGCAGACTCAGATACTGATTAAAGCACAATGTTGATGCAGAATTAACCGAGCCTCACAGCAGAAGTCCTAGTCATATTAGAAAATAGAAGTTACAGCCCTGAAAGAACAAGAGACAAGAGAAAAATATCAACAAGCAATAAGGAGATAATGTGAGAATCGAGCAGAGAAATTGAAAAAAGATATTGAGATATCTTGGGGAGAAATTAAACCGCTGTTCTTCTAAATTCTGTTCATTCCACTCTCTCTAAGAACGTCAAGCAATACGTTTTAGTAAGAGCAAAAGAGGACTAAAGCGCGCATGACCTTTGATGGGTGGCCATCTTCCAAAAGAATAAGGGGAGGCTGACACAACGTGGCATATACACGCATATCGTGTGGACCGTTCGTTAACCAGGGATTCTACATAATGAGTTTAACAAATGTGTCCAATCCCATTATTGCCAATAAAGAGTCGATTCGTCGAAAAAAAAATTTGATGTAAAATATTTGGAGCCATTTAGCTTCATGATGACTGGGTACAAAGTGTTCATTATTTCACTAACTCTCGCGTAAACATTGTATGAACAATGCTGCAATGCATTTCTACAGTAATTTGAATGAATTTACTCCGAATTTAATGTTAAAATATCATGAAGCTTAATTTCTAAGAGATGTTTAGCAACACCACGTTCAGTTGTGACTAAATTCATACGAATTGAAACAAAAATACATTAATGCACTGTTCACACAATGTACTCGTATTGGAGATAAACCATTACTATCTATTCGTCAAGAAGCTAGATGACTATATTTTCCAAATATTTGATACAAATTATTTTCCAGCGAAACGGGTCTTTATTGTGAATAATAAAATTTTCCTGGATATATTATTTGTTACTCATGTATAATCAGTGGTTAACATATGGTCGAAGTAATACCTTCCAAACGGTGGCACACTTCATCCAGCATTGTTGGAAGCATGCCCAAATAAACATTTCTCATTAATTCATTCTTCAATAGCTTTTCAGCAAGTACCCACAGTAGATATTTCTGTGAAAGTCATTACTGTCAAATAAACAGAAAAACGAATAGTGCAGGCTTAACGGAGTAAAACGTTTACTTCCTTCTTATGTGCTTTGTTTTAATTCATGACATCACATTTCAGCAGAGCAGAAATACATTGAAAGGACTGAGAGGCGAGAGGGAAGTAAACGTTTTGAGTTGTGACAGCACGATAGACTGTAGACTGTGTTAATGTCGAGAAGAAATCTGAGTATTTGTGATAAAATTTTAGAGGACAATAAAGTGATAGGAAAGTAACCGGCCGGATTTTGTCATGTACACAACATCAAGTTTTTGGTGAAATCCAATAACTCCTTTGCCTACCAAGTTAGCGACGACATAATTGGTGGAGCACTTTGCTATTCGGTTGTTAGGTAGGTACATGTAGATATGATATTCCTACAAAGGACCAAATAGAGAAAGGAGATCAAGTTAGAGGTGTTTTAAAGTTTTCATGATTGTAAGATATTAACTCTTGGATCAGTGTTTCATTATTTCATTATTTTCTCTCCTGCTTTACTTTCCTTACTTCTCTCCCTCCTCCCTTTTTGTATTTTTCTTTCTTTTTTCAGCTTTTAGTATTACCTTATAGAAAACCTCACATACTTTTTAACACTTTGTGTAACTTTAAGGAAAGAGCTTTGAAACATAATAAAATTCAATATTATATATTGTGATTTCTAATTAGCTGACGTTTTCCTCAAGGAAATAAAGACAATACAAAAAGTAAATACTCTTACATATAAATCGTGATCCACAAGGCCATGGAATAAGCGACGCTTTACATTAGCATTTCTAATGGCTCAACTCTGACTTATAGCAGCACTTAAGAACTGCATACAAACAACTTTGAGAGTTGCAAACGCCTGTTGAGAAGAAGGAGGGAAAAAAGAAAAGGAAAAGAAGTACTCCTGAAGAGAGTAGTGTGACGTAGTGCAGCTACACACACATACATACATACATACATACATACATACATACATACATACATACATACATACATACGCACAGATTGTAACCGCACAAGTTTGAGACGGTACATTCGCACAATTTTCTCTATCTGTTCTTCAACAAATATTAATCAAACATTTACTCTGTTACCTAATTCACGTTAATTGAGCTAATCATTTGCACAAATTCCGTTAGTAATACAGGGTGTCCGGAAATAATTACTACGGCGCGAATTTTTATGTAAATATTTTTTTGCTTATAGATAAAAAAAAAACTTAATTTAGAAATTCTCGAAATAGGACAGCTCAATCGGGTACAAAATTCTATTTCACATAAACGTAGTAATAGTTTTATGGAAATAGATAATTTAAATACTTTTGCTAAAAAGACAATAATCTATCACCTTTTAAATTTCACATAAATGTTCGTGCATTGTCATATTATGAAAACGCAATTTTAACGAACTTCATTCGTAAACATATTGTGTATTGAGTGATCTACGGCATTTAAGTGAAATGATTAGCGATATAATGCCAAAAGGAAAGTCAAGTGTTTGCTTTCGTTTGCAACATACGTTGCTGACTTAATAGCATTTATACAAGTGATGGAACAATTCTATTCTGTCAGAAATGTGGAAAATTGGTAAATGCAGGGGAGCGATCTCAAGTTTTGCAGCATTTAGCAGGGAGTAAACTTCCGATAGCCACTTCACCTACAACTTCTAGACAACCTGGTTTCAAAAAGCTCCCAAAATTGTGCAGATTTGTGCAAAACATTTTTTTGTGCAATATTCCTTTCTATAAGTTGAGAAATGTGTATACAAATAAATAGGTAAATATATAGAAAGAAATTGGGTAAGTACTGACGAATCACCAGGCTCTAAGGGATTGGAAAGTAGATGAAATAGTTTCCAAGCGGTTTATTTTATTTGCACGTAGAGAAATATCAGCATTATATCATGTACTAATGGCGCACTTATTCAACAAGTCTCTGCAGTTGTTATGGACAAATGAGGTAGAAATTTTATGTTTTAAGGATACCACCCCATATATCAAGAAGCCAGTTGAAGGCCTTTCTGTGCCGTGATATAGGTAACTTGTATAGTATATGGTTTACACAGAATATGTGAGCAGATGTGTTCGGAGTGTTCGGAAAGTAAGTACGGTTTTGAAAAAAAATAATTAAAGTTTTTTGGAATCAATTTTATTTTTACGTGAAAGGGCATACCTTATAATATTTTTCCACATAATTTCCGCCAATCTTGAAACACTCGACGGTCAGCTTTTCTATACCTTCTACATAGAAACTTCCTGCCAGTGATGATAACCACCACTCTACAGCATTTTTCACCTCATCGTCAGACCGCATCGTCACTTCGTGAAATGTGTGAAAAGTCGTCTTCCGGACCTCATCGTGGACATTTGTGAGACCTTCATTAAACATTCTAACCACTTTCTCACCATTCCTTCACTCACAGCGTCTTCATCGTAAACATCTGTAACTTGGCGATACATTTCGGCTGGTTCACATTCTTTTCGTTCAAAAATCGAATTACAGCACGAATCTCTAAGTTGGCGACGTTGGCAATTGTCTTAAACCTTTTAATGTGCACAAAAAATAGAAAACACAAACGTAGAGGAATTAAAATGGCGCCGGTGAACAAAGAAGGCTAGTGCACATGCGCGAAACATCGACCGCAGTGCTGCGGCGGCGCTAGAATGAAACGGCACTTACTTTCCGAACAAGCCTCGCACATTGTATTCTAAAGTGGAAAAATTGACCTCATATGGCAAAAGGGCGTTTGTGAAAGCGCCAACAAAGAATTGATATGTTCAGAACCAAAATTCCAGATGTTCCACCCATACCCATAGTTACTCGTTAGGGAATGAAGCAACAGTCAATTATACAAAGAGCTTTGAACATTTTAAATCGATGATTGATGAAGTAAATAAAGATGATGCTGCTTCAACTCAAATTCTTCAGAATTTAGTCAAGTGCAGTACAGTAAAAAATGAAATGTATTACTACCTGCAAATTTGAGTTGGTTGTTTCATTCTTATCAAAAATTAGAAACATCAACCAGCTTGTTAATGATACGGTTAATGAAGTGCAAGGCATTGAGAAAACAATAATTCACTCAGGGTCCAAAGGTAGAAGGTATTAAACAGAAATTTAAATGTTCTTCGAAAAGATGTGGATTTCATACGTGTAAGCTTCCCAAAGTTTTTAAGGAAGTAGACATTGGTGATATTGAAAATGTGTGCGCCAGTGATTTTCCTTTGATGAAATACGAGAGATTATGTTCTATAATCTAGAAAGCTCCTTTTCTCGGTCTCGTGCATTGTTTCAAGACAACCGACATCGATTTGTAATGGAAAACTTGGAGAAAGTTTTCGTATTTTACTGCTTGTTGTTTCAGTCCACCACTGCCCCAATAAGATTGGTGTAAGTATTTACAGTTTCCTAAAACTGAAACAAAATATTTTTGGCTTTTTCATGCATATAGTTAATACTTTTGCTACTTAAAAATCCGTTCCCTAATGAATACCTTCTTAAAGTCATATGCTTCGTTTCTCAATGAGCATTTCTAATAAAACTGGTATTTATCAGTGCATGCACGCTGAATGTTTTGAAATAAATAAGCAATAGTTTTAATAATGAATAAGCAGTAAACAATATAACAATAAACGTGCTATAAATACCTGTAATTAGGATAATGATTTATAGACACGTTTCTCCTTGTGGATGCAGGGCAATAGAGGAATAGAGTAGGCTTAAGCGGTATTAAAACCTTTACGAACTGGTTCTCATATGATCGCTTTGAAATGCAGTTTTATTTGCATCACTAAGAGGATAAATTATAGTAAAGTATAAGCTTTGCAATGTTTTATAGAATAAAAGGGAATAATTCCACCAAACAATCTATTTCACAGGAGGCCGTGTATGACTGTTTGATGGTTGAACATTTTGTTTAATCCTCAGTATTTAAGAGTTTTACAATCTGTTGTTCTTGTGCTACGAGTGGAAATAGAAGAGTTTTTGAAGGATTTCTTCGTATCCAATCCGGGTTTGACTCGGGCCGCCCGGATTTTAACAAAAACCTGCAGCAAACTAAGGTAGCCTAAAAATGTCTTCTCCATTGACTAACCCAACTCAAACTTATTCCTTAATGGCAAAGAGTGGACCGACTAAAGATCAGGCAATTGTAATTGAAGCATATGATGGTATCCCTCTTAAGGAATATATTTATGCTATTGGCAAACTCACTGATCCTTCTCAAATTCGATTTGTATCCAGAATCTCAAATAACAGAATTTGCATTTACTTAGCGAGTAAACAACTGGCTGAAACTCTATGTAACCAACATCCTAAAATTAAAGTTAACAACGTTACATTAACGTTGCGGCCACTCCTAACCAAACAACGTAGAATCATACTGTCAAACGTATGCCCAGTTATACCCAACTCTGTTCTTGAACATGCTTTAAGTAACATTGGAATTAACACCACCTCTGCAATAATGCATATTCGAGCAGGATTTACCCTCCCAGGTTACCCTCACATACTGAGCTTCCGACGTCAAATTTATGTTCAACCTGAGGATTTTGAAAAGCTTCCAGATACTTTTGAGGTGCATCATGAGGGTACTGCATACTGGATATATGTATCTTCAGATACTCCAACGTGCTTTATGTGCAAGATGGAGGGTCATTTGGCTAAACAATGCACACAACAAAAATTACCGAACTGCCAATACGTACCACTATCGACTCTAACACTGTAGACTTTCCTCCTCACCGAGAATGGTGCCACCTGATGAGCCTCCCTTGCCTAAAGAAGGGGCCAATGTTAAAACCAGTCTAACAGAGCCACATATTCCGACTCCAATATTGGACCATATAGTTCCTGCTGCTTCCTCTAGTACAGCATTGCAATGTGTGAACATTCCTCCGAAACAAACTAACGACCAGCCTCTGGTACCTCACGCTTGTGCAGAACGTCCACTTTCCACTACCAGTAGTGCTGATATAGAATCGTCTGAGGGGCCTGTCAGCTATCACTCTCACCTGTCTCCAAAAGCTGAATCATCTGTTGATGATATTGTCCAAAAGCACAAATCTACCCCGCTAGCCAAAAAACCAAAACCTTCAGATGCTGTGCTATCTATCACTAAATCACCTTCGCCCATCAAATCGATGTTGGATGCTGCGCCAAGTGAATTTATTTTCACCTTTACTCAACTTTGCAGCTTCTATGAGAACGCAAGTCAAGTGACTTCACTCAAGTAGCCCTAACCTATACTACTGATTTGCAAGGAATAGTGGAAATACTTCGCAAGATATATCCCCATCTTACAAGCAATAGCATTAAAAATCGCACAACCAGACTGCAAAAGAAACTAATGGCATTAATAGAGAGCGGTACTGATGTACCAAAATCATCCCCTATGGACGCTGATGAGGCTGAAGGGTCTTTCTCTTCATAATGAAGTGCGAACTTACCCTACTACAATGGAATATCAATAGTTATCACTCACATCTTGAATACCTACAGCTGCTTTTGCATTCCCACAATCCTCTTATTCTTTGTTTACAAGAGACCAACTTCAATGAAAATTATATAGCTCCTCTTAAACAATATTCTGGATATCATCGTAACCGCACAGGAGCTTGGAGAGCAAGTGGCGGTGTTGCGACTTATATTATATTTTACCACATAAAGAAATACCTCTTAATACTTCATTGGAGGCTGTAGCTGTGTATGTTTTTTCAACAACAGAGATCTGTATTTGCAATCTTTACCTACCAAACAGTATCACTGTTGATCTATCTACGCTTTATGCACTAATTGCTCAACTGCCTAAACCATTTGTACTACTTGGTGACTTTAACAGTCACAATCCTGTATGGGGCAGTAAAAAACTTGATCAACGCGGGAAAATGTTTGAAACTTATTACGTACTTCGGATTTAACACTCCTTAATCTTCCAATGCCAACCCACTATGATATCTACCATAACAGTTACAGCTGCATTGATCTCACCATGTGTTCTTCCAGCATAGCACACTTATTCCAGTGGTCTGTCTATTCCACCCCTCAGGGTAGCGATCACTTTCTGATCACCATATCTGCTCATCATTTTACACCTACTTCTCAATTACGGTTTCCCACTTGGAACCTTAATAAAGCAGATTGGAATCTTTATAAAGATTTACTTTTAAAAGCCTTGCAACAGCTTCCAATTCCTGACTTGTTTCCACAAATGGATATCGATGAAATTGTTTTAAAATTTTCTACCGCTCTAGTTGGGACGGCAAAACGTTCTATACCTACAACAAGAACTGGCAACTACAACAGAACTGTTCCATGGGGGAATGAAAAATGCCAAGAAGCTATTAAGTTAAAACATAGGGCATACTATAAATACAAACGAAACCCTACCTTAGTCACTAAATCTGAGTTCCAGCAACTTCGAGCTGCTGCACGACGTGAAATTAAGCGAAGTAAAAGGGAATCTTGGTTGATCTACGTCTCATCCCTTACCAACAAAAATTCTCAGATTGAACTGTGGCATAAACTCCAAGCTATATGTGGTACACGTCGGAAACCTTCGATCAATCATCTTCGAAGAACACCCTCTGGCGAAGCCATCACTGAACCACAGATTATTGCAGATACTCTTGCATCTACCTTTTCTTCTGTATCCAGTGAATCCAAGGATAACCAGGCAGATTTTCTAACTCCTTGCCCCTTAGAAACAACTCTTTCCTCGGCTTCCATAGATTTCAGTCAGCCCTTCAACGAAGACCTTACAATGATGAAATGCTTGCTGAATTACATCACTGTAAGAGCAAAAGCGCTGGACCTGACAACATTCCTTATGCGCTTCTTAAAGAACTGCCACATAGGGGGTTACAGTATTTATTGAAGGTATTCAATTACATCTGGAAAGCACAACACTTTCCCAGTCAGTGGCGATCGTCTATTGTGATTCCTATACCTAAGCCAAACAGGGATCATTCGAATCCTAACAACTATCGCCCTATTTCACTGACAGCACTATGTGTAAACTGCTAGAAAAGATCATTAACAGAAGATTGCGATGGTTTTTGGAACACAACAAATTCTTCAACGATTTACAAAGTGGCTTCCGCCAATACAGATCTACGCTAGATACCTTGTTGATACTGGAGTCTGAAATTTGCAATGCTTTTGCCAACCATCAGCACATGCTTACTGTGTGTCTCGACATTTCTAAAGCCTATGATACGGTGCATTAATGGCTATACAACAACGATCTCCTTGCCACACCTTGGTAAGGGAGATACGTGAATTATACAGTGAGCTTATTTCATCAGGTAAACAACTAATCTTGGCATGGATACAATCTCACTGTAACATACCAGGAAATGATCTTGCTGACACTGCCGCAAAAGAAGCTACCAAGCATCCTCCAAGCTTACCAGATCTTAAGCTACCTCATGAAGACTATTTACGGCGTCTTAAAAGAACTATCCTACACCGATGGAAGACAGATTGGACAACTACATCCAACAGCAAACTGCATGATATCTGTCCAATACCTAACCTGTCCACAACAATTAGAACGCTAACCAGGCTAGACCAGGTGCTATTAACCCCATTATGCATTGGCCACACTGCGCTTACTCACTCCTACATTCTGTCCCGTGAACTTCCTCCTAAATGTACTCTGTGTGATTCTACTCTTACCGTTCAGCATCTGCTCACTGTTTGCCCAAGATACACTCACCAACGACTTCAGTATGGAGTTCCTGAGAACCTTCAGCTAGCTTTGGATGATCAACAATATCATAAGAAAATCATCAAGTTCATCAAAGCATGCAAAGTTAATGTTTAAATTCAATGTAAACTTCATGATATGTTTCCTCCTTTCTTTCCTCAATGTTTAGTCGCGATATGACTTTTATGTTGAAGCGACTTCAAATAATAAATAAATAAATAAAAATCTAGTTCAAACAAATGTGGTGTTTTAACGACGTCTACTTTTTATGTCGAAAGATTTTGTCTATCGCAGAAGGTTTAACAGCTACTAAAATCCACCCAGAATGGAGAGGACTCCGGAGTCTATTACGACAAAATGAGACATGATTTTAGTTCGTCGTGAAATGGTAGTTTAATCAAAAACGTTGGAGCAATTTTGGAGAAAAAGTATGTTTAAAAAATGTTCCCTCTAAAGGATAGTTTAGAATATATTTTTTTAAAATTATTTTTATAATGTTTGTGTTGCATCTTTACAGACAAATCTGTGTGTGTATGTGTAGTTTCTGTTTTTCTAAAACTGCTTTCTTTATTCGAGGAGTAACAAAGCGTGTATTTCCGGAGAGATCTCAATACCAAATTGTTGGGTGGAGTGCAATACTCATTTAAGCGAGTGGCACAACAGCCCCTGGGGACCATGTCTACCGCACGATCGCTGCGTCACCCACCTCTGCCCACCACAGGTATCATGAGTAGGGTGCAGTACTAGAGGTGGAACGTGGTCAGTGGCACGGTCCCTCCCGACCGCGGTCTTCTCTACCAGGCCGCTACTTTTCAATCAAGTAACTCCTCAGTTGGCTCCTCAGGAACCTAACGAGGCTGAGTGCACCCCGGACCAGGTCTTCCAGCGGGAAAAGATCCCCGTGGTACCGGGAATCAAACCCGGGTCTCCTTCTTGGTAAGCAGCAGCACCAAGGAGACGCCTAAGGGCGTTGAGGAGAAAATAAATAAACATTCAAGTCGTGAATAATAAAAAATTTAGAGGACAATAAAGTGATAGAAAGGTAACCGGATTTCGCATTTTGCTGTTTTGTGAAAATACATTAGATAGAAACAGAGATATCCCATTTAGCTCATTCGTACGTTGTCCTTCAAGATTGAGATAAGCTATAGTTTGCTTCCTGTTCCATTTAGCTTTACAGCACAGATCTACTAGTACTTTAAAGCTTTGACTTCTCTACCATGCTTAATTATGTAACAGTAATAATAATAGATCGTTTCCCTAACGCGGTAGCACAATTGCTGTTTACCAAGAGCGGAAACCCGGGTTCGATTCCCGGTATCGGCGTGAGGATTTTCTCTGAGCTGAGAGTGCTTGTCCATAATACACTCAACCTCATTAGGTCTCTGAGGGGCCAATTGAGGGGCTATTTTATTAACAAGTGGCAGCCCCAGGTCGCGAAGACCGCATAACCGACTCGGAAGGCCCGGGTCGCTGACCACGTCCCACCCTCTGGTCCTGCACCACACTCATGATGCCTATAGTGGGCAGAGGTGGAGGACGCAGCGACCAGGCGCTGGGGCTTGTCCCTGGTTGGGACTGTTGCACTGGGGTTTAGTTTATATTTATAGTATAAAGCTATATATAAAATAATATAGTGAAATATTGCATGCTCTCAACTTGTATGGTTTTGGTTACGGTGCCTTAATATTTTAATTTAAGGCGAGACTGCGTAGCTCTTTAGCTTGGAATGTTCTCTTTAATTTGATGTATAAATTTTCTTTGTAGGTACATTACTTGTATTTGAAATACATTTTTAAAAATGAGTCTACAGCTGCCATTTTGTACTATGTATTTTTCACCACTTTAGAGAAAACTACTATACGTCTGTGGTAAAGAGGTAAATTTTAGCTTATCTTTTAGGAGAAATTTTGCTCTACAAAATGGTACCATTGTTGAATATGACAACTTTTGCTTTTACAAGCGATGGTTTTTTTTTTTAAATAATAATATCATGCGATTCAGTGCGTTCTCTGCACGTTATTATTTTCTTTTATTGCAAGAGCTCCACTCTTGGATTTAGTGTGCATTATAGTGTTTATAAAGTGACAGAGCTAACAAGTGCATTAAAGAAGTGCAACTGTATGGGAAACCGGTATACTACGAGTAAATCCTGTGCAAGTGTGGGTCAACAAACAGTGAAAACTCGCCTAGCACATCTACACCCCCATGCAGATGTAAGAGAAAACTAAATATAAATATAATAGCTTATATGGTGAGTAAAGTTTAAGTATAATTATAGATAATATATAGCCATACTAAGCAATGTTTTATCTGAATGGTTTGTTGTACTTTTCTTCAAATATGTGTGAGTTTTTGTTTCTAAGTTTTTACTTTAAACAGAATTTTCTCAAATTTACATTTTCGTGTATAAATCACTCGTTTTCTCAAAAATTATCAAAGATAGCACAATGCAATTTTGAGGTAATAAAAAAGACCTTGATGGTTTTATGTTAATAAGATGATAGGTGAATTTTAATGAATAACTACCAATAAATGTTCTATCATTATGGAAAACATTATAGCGCCCTTAATAAAGAATTGTATAATATGATTCTAGTTGAGTAAATATATAAGGTATGTATATTCCACGACATTTTCAACCACGATATCCGAAATAGTGTCTAAGAAAAAGGTACTGTCTTTCACAAAAGTAAATACACAACTTTGCGCAAAGGATCACCTAACTCTCAGGTGTACTTGTAATGATGGTATGAGAATTAAATTAGTCATATGTTTCTCTTGCTGTTCAGAGGACATAGCAGCCATGTCACCTCGTAGCTCACCTCGCAGTTTAGAAAAGAAATATTTCAGCAATCCTTCTACATTAACAGGCAAACGTTGCAAATTTAGCTTCAATGCTCATACAGAAAATATTTTTTTCATGATGTTTTATTAAGTTGTGGACTAGAAGTAAAATGATTCCAGTGTTGAGTGCTAGACCTAAGTCTAATCAGCTAAACGTCATTCATGTGTTCACTATAGCGGAACTGGATAAGACGTGTTCGCTGAAGTCAAGACACTAGTTCGAATCCCATTTCATATTATTTTTTATTTCCTTTTCCTTCTTTCTTTCTTAACGGGAACATCGTTATTCATATAACCCGTGCGAAATATAAAATTATACAAAACTAATAAAATCAATTTCTTTAGGTATTTGCATTCCGCATAGCGTAGGAAGTTTTCCCACCATCTTATGAATGCTGCACTAAGATTGAAATTTTCAAACTGAATGCCTTAGAAGATATTAACTGCAATTGCTGAAAATAAAGCAGGGAACACGCCTACCTCAACTGCCAATCATGCCTCCCAAAATTAATATTTCCCTTTAAATATTCACATTCAAAACCATCTCTATAAATGTGGTAGTCTATTACCATGTTGAAAGATATAAGCCTTTAATAGTGTAAACTACGGTTTTGATGGTCATAAAAATGCATTGTTAGAAGGTCTGGATGCCAGTGAATAATGTCATTCATGATACATTAAACATAACAGAATGCAGCGAAAGCAACCTTTGCATCTAGCAAGGTTGCCATGTCGTTTATTTCCAAACACTACACAATGTTACCATGTCCCCAATAACTCAATTTCCAGCAGTGTGCCTTCATCGGATTCTCCATTCCTGATAAAAAGCTATACAGAATGAAACACGTTTGTTAATTTTGTATTTCAACAAATAAACACGTGAAAGTTGAGAACCGAACGCCCGTCAGCTAGAAGTTCTGAATTCCACTGTCAGCGACTCGACGCTCTCGGCCATGCTTCAGTTAGGCATTCGCGCTGTATCATATGATATTCAGTTTGTTATCGCTACCGCCAGTGTGCCGGAATTTCGTCCCGCAGGAGTTCTTTTACACACTTCTTTAAGCACACTTAAAAACCATCGGTCTGGGCTGGATTTGAACCCGCGGCCTTGGGATCAGTAGGCCAGCGTCTAAGCAACTGAGTCACCCAGACCGACGTCACTAACTTGACAGCTAATTTCAGTGCAAGGCGAAAAGTTCGTAGCACCTTTAGAAATGGTTTAAATTTTTTTTCTGCGTGTTCCTTTACATTTATTTAGAGGTATAAGCAAAGGAAATACTTCTTCAACAAGCATGAGTATCGCAGTGTGCGGTGTGGAGTTTGTTTCTTTGTTTTCATTAACCACAAACAAATAACGATAAAGCGATATAGTAGTAATTGCACGTTCCCATTGATAGAAATATCATTAATAGAAAGAAGTATTCAACAGATTCACAGAGGATTGGATATTGAATACTGATAATTTACAGGGAGCAGCGATATTCTAAGATTAAGATGTGACATCTGGTTTGTAAACTGGAGATTAAAATCTAAGGGTTGCAAGGAATCGATAACTTTATCTTCCTTTCAGGGTTTCAATCATATCTCAATTTATTTAATTCTAATACCCATAATGAGTGATTCATCTATAGATATGAGTTGTTATTTGGTATAAGTAATTATCAAAAGCGAAAATCATTGCTATTATTATATATAATGGGAGAGTTAAAGCAAAAAATGAAGACTATATATTAGTTTGGAACAGTGTTTTGTAAATGAGAGTGATGAATCATTATCATTATACACCAATGAGATAATGAAGGTCATTTCTGTAGCTGTTAATATTTAGCCTAGTCTAAACTTTATGGTTCCTGTGAAAAATAGTAGAGCACCTCTGTTAAGGCAACGTCTTCTAATATTAAGGAAACTTAATGAAAATAATCTTTCGGAGCGTGATGATTTAAAAACTTTAACTGAAGATATGAAACAATCACACATTTTCTGTGTTTAAATAAAATTAAAGTGATTATTGGTGCTCCTTGATTACAGGACGTTCAAAACAAAACTTTGTGTACTTTATTTGCACAGAAGTCCACAAGCGACACTCTTATATTAAAAGCACCTTTAAGTGCTAGAAATATTAAATAAAACAAATGTTACAAAAGTGATCCTTTTCAAAAACCTTCTTAAGACAGGCGTTCCTGTTCTCAAAGACAGGCTACATTCTGAGTAAGTAATAAATATAAATTAACTATTGATATTAGCTATTTCGTTATAATTTATCTGTCATTAATAAAAATAAACTAAACGAACTTGAAACTCCAAACTAAACCCCACGATAAAAAAAGCAAACCATTTCTAAAGGTGCTAACGAACTTTCTGCCTTTCTGTGAAATTAGCTGCCAAGTTAGTGACAACACGCTTAATGTAGAAGGATTGCTGAAATATTGCTTTTTAAAACTGCGAGGTGAGCTACGAGGTGACATGCCTGCCATGCCCTCTGAGAAGTAAGGGAAGCATATGACTAATTTAATTCTCATACCATCTATGCAAGTACGCCTGAGAGTTAGTTTACCCTTCACGCAGGTTTCACTGAGGTGGGTATTTACTTTTGTGAAAGATAGTACATGAAGTTAGTACATTTAACATTGGCGGGATAGACCTTTTAGTCTCCCCTGAACTCCACCGTGCCTCAATTCGTATATCCCACAATGTTACACAAGACCAGCCTAACTATAATTCAAAAAAGAATATTATGAGCACATGCATTGGTCTTTCTCTAAAAATGTTTAGGGGAACTCTCGGGCTCTTTACTAACCTACATGTAACCAAAGAAACAAGCTAAGCCGGGCAGTTCAGTGCTTTCGTTTTCGGTTGCACTATTATCCACCATAATTGAACTTCCAGCATTATCATTTGAAATGCATTCATCCTTGCTATCCTTTATTTTCTTAGATGCTGGATACCACGTAGAATAATTCGTTAATTTTCGACTCATCGTGTCTTCTAACTTGGAAAACCACGTGCACAGTGTACAATACACCCAATACACTACAAGCGTCGGTAAGCAGCTAGGGTATATAGAACAGCTCGTTACCGCGTCTACCACTGCAAGGATATCTACAAACACAACAGATCCGCTCAGATCCAAAGAGAAGAGATTTCAATTCTACACTATTCATAAATACGAATTAACTAATAGTAAACAAGAAACTCGCTTAGAAGATAAAGAGCAGTGCGGCTGCTGTTGTTGTGGATTTAGTTTCTACGCTTACAGAGAGGTTGTGATCGGTTCTATAGCTATTATAACCTCTTTAAACTGAAGCCAACCCAACAAATATGAATAAAACCGTCGGTAGTTGTAAAATAACATTTCCTACTTCTTTAATGGGGAAATCTCGTGGTTTTTAAATTAGTTGTCAGAAAATGTTTAGGGGAACGCGTCCCCCAGCTTTCCTCCAGAAAAATAGCACTAACACAAATAAAGGCTTTTTAATTACTTATCAATCTAAAAAGTGGTTTTACACGAAAATAAGTCTCTGTAACTGAAGTGTGAAGCATTTAAAGATATTTTCCGTCTGTTTACACTAATCTTGTTCATCATTGCGTGTTCTCTGTCTAGCGTAAGCCTGGGAACTTCCTCTCAATGAGGGCGATTCACTTATTGTCTTTGCTGACAAACAAGACGAGTAAAACGAAGATCTCTCACGGTAATGCACTAGTTTCCCAGTTGTGTTTACTTGGGATTTCCCAGTTTCTTTTAACGCACGAAGGGATATCTGCACACGTGAAGTACGGCGCTGTTGGGCATGACTCAAAATGACTAAATCGTCACGTGCTTCAGGACATGGTCCATTTGAACATGGACTGAGAACATTGTGACACCACACACGTCGGTATATTTATTTTTCTATAACGGATTTCAGAAGAATGGAAGCCTAGGATACATTGAAACGTGCAAAGAACGCCAAAGATAATCTTCGGCGGATTCTTCATCACCTTCTGAGGTCTTTTGAGGCGTGTTATCCACTTTACCTAGCACAAAGCTTGCTCGTAGGTTAACACAGCAATAAGGGGAATGAGAGATACAATTTAGAATCACCACACACACACACACACACACACACACACACACACACACACACACACACACACACACACACACACACACACACACACACACAACTTGTCATACATGTAGGCTGGCGAGGGAAACTTCTATTACAATTACACAGATCTTAAAGCTGCTAATTGAAAACAAACGGAAACAGCAACATTAAGTAGAATGGAGAAATATAATATATTATACCTAGGGTAAAGATGCCTAATTGAGTGATATGAAGTTCTGTCACATATCACGGCATTATGCTTTATGAGTTCCAAGTTCTGAAGTATTCAGCCGCTAGTGGAGGTAGTCTATTTTTCCAATTTAGTGACGATAGCGCCCAGAGTGAAAACAGATAACTACAGAACGTGTTGTAAGGTGAACGTTTGTGGAGCACTGCAGATTTTCTCTGTACTGGGACCGTTACTAAAGAAGTGCTGAACTGTGAGGTAAATATTAATGCATCATTATAATAATAATAGCTGGTACCTTTAGGAAATCAATTCATGTTGTTATTGTAGTTCTTTTGTGCACACATAGAACTAGAACAGCTTTCCCGTTTCATGTTTTATTTTCGTGTTTTCTTCAAAATTGTCGCTTGCTTACCCAAGAGTTAACAAAATCAATTACGACACAAGATGTGATTAGATAAAACGGTTGATGTAAGTTGTGTTACACATTCATACAAACTGTGCCAAATGTTTATACAGTGAAATATACTATTCTGACTAATAATAATAATGGTGCTAAAATCCCGGGAAATGTTGCACAATTAAACCATATCCTATAAAAACGCAGTTTTAACCTTTCGAAATGTTCTTTTGGAGGACAATGTTCCCAGCAGGATAGAATATAGAATAATGCCAATATTTTTACTTGCTATTCGACAGACAGAGAAACTGAAGAAAGACAGTTGTGAGTTGTAATATCGCAAAAGACTATACACTGTGTTAACGTCAGCAAAACAGAACGTTGTTGTTGTGCAAAAGTTTTAGAAAAACAAAAAATTAAGTGAGAATGGATTTTGTCACGTTGGCGTCGGAAGTGGGGTCCCAGGAATTGTTAAATTGTCACAATAGTGTCTGTTGGAACAGATTATCAATAAATTCAGCTGCATGTTGGAGATATCGACTGGTGTAAACAGCTCGACCTGGGATATTCTACTTTTCTAATGCTCTCAATAATTTTTCCCATGGCTGTACCATCACTTTTCGCCGCTTGTAGTGTAATATTTAATAAGAAGGGCATTAAACACTACTAAAGCGGAGAATACTAGTTTTGGAAAACGGGAATACGATTTACTGAAAAAAAAAAAAAAATATAACGAGAATAAAATATTGGGCTATGTATCTATCTAGATTCTACTGAGAAGGTGGACAAATTTAAGTATTGCCTTTTCCATAAGGGAATATGGTTTAACTCTCGCCTTCAGTGTGAATGTTCACTTTTGGTTACAAATTTATGATGACAAATGCAGGTGCCTAGCGAACATATCTAGAATTGTGATGAGAGCAGTACTCGTAATTAAAATGTGACGACAGTCCATGATGACTATACGTTATTCTGGAGAAATCTCCGTAACGATGTATTTTAAATTCCACTGCTTAACATTGCAATCATGTTTGCGATAACATGCTTTGTCGGAAGAACTTGTGAAGGATGACTCAGTGTCGCTGCATTATAATTTACAACGTGTTACACAAGTACAGACCTCACGCAAAGGAAAGAAATATAAATTGCACCATCGTATGCTGAAGAAGAGATGTAAGGATGGGGTTTATATGTTTATGAATTAACACGTTAACTATATATATACCAGGTGAGTCAGCCACGCCTTATTTTTTTGGAAGATAGGTCACCCATCAAAGGCCACGTGAGGTTAGTTCAGTTTTACCCTTACTAAGACGTACTTCTTGACGTTCTTAGACAGGCGAATGCGCAAAGTTTAGAGCAACAGCTGGTTAAGGGACAGAACGTACTCCTCGCTAAAGTACACCTCAGAAACATACGATTGGTTTACTGAGAGCGAGTCCCGTTAAAATTAAGTTAACCCAAGGAACTCGAACCGCCTTTGCGACTACTCACTTCTTCTAACAGAGGCTAATTAGAAGCAGTAGGCTTTATTAATCAAATTAACATAATATGAAGCATGTGCTTACCACAGTGCACGTTTTCAGTTGTGCAATGTTTCGTTACCTTTAGCTGTTTATTACAAATGCATTAACCCGGCTCTCAAGGAGCCTTGTGGGTCGTAAGTTCGAGTCCTGTCTCGGGCATGGGGGTTTGTCTATGTCTGGAAGTATGACAGAGAGTAAATGGTTGCGTGAACTTGATAGAAATAAGCATCCAGATGGTTGCATGTCCTTTCACGACCAAACGAAATGAATAAGTAAATAAATAAAATGTACTAAAAGAGCAAATGTTCAATCCTCTGCCTCCGGAAGCACACAGTTTTAACAGATTTGATTCTGCTTTACCACGGTGGCTGGCTGATAATACTTTTTATAAAATAAAGAAATATTTTAGTCAAATCTAATTTTCTGAACAATTTATGGATACACGATTTAATATAGAAGTTTTAATCATGTTCTGTGTATTTAAATATAATTATAATACCTAGCGATTGTACCTATACTATTACTGATATCGTGACATCAGTGATATATTTCAGTTATTACATTGGAATAAAGATAACGTATTGTAACTTTAAATCCACAAATGCATTATAGATTTCCTATTCTTGTATTAATAGTTGTTTATGTAACTGAAACCAAGTATAACACCAAACAGTCCCCGAACAATCGCACTTGCATCATTTCGTCTTGAAACCGGCCACGATTGCTTGGTGGCATATATTTTTAAAATTAAATTATTAGACTCCCGACACTATATAGCATGCAAAAAATTAATACAGTAATGAGGAAGATCCACCTATCGTCCTGTCCCGATCTTCAGTAAATAATTGGGACATCATTCCTGCTTGTACAGTGTTATTGGGAAGCCCGCAAGCAAATGATGACAAATCAAGAGCTCCAGAACATTTGATTAGTTTATGCAACTAGTGTATAATCTAATTGTGACATGGATATATGCTTAGCTTGTGAGCGAAAGCGAACGTGTTAATTGTACAAGTGTCGCAATGAAAAGATTATAAACAAGTTACATACAACGTTTTATGTAATTCTAGCGTTAAAACACGTAAAAATAGCTAACAGGTTTGCAAAATGTAAAATTATTATGTATCAGAGATGTTCTCGGTCTGGGTGGCTCAGTTGGTTAGACGCTGGCCAACTGATCCTAACGTTGCGGGTTCAAATCCGACCCAGACCGATGGTTTTTAAGTTTGCTTAAAAACGACAGCTCCATGTCAGTCTATTTACTGGCATGTAAAATAACTCCTGCGGGACGAAATTCCGGCATACCGGCGACGCTGATGTGATCTTGGGAATTGACAGCGTCGTTAAACAACAAAATGTTTGTTTATTTGTAATATAATTGCTAAACAATGTGGCTTCATTTGTTTCAGCAATTATTGAGAAAATGGAAGGTTATGATAAAACTATTGATAATATGGATTGTATTCTGCTGGACATTTTGAACGAAGCAGAGTTGTGAGAGTTTATTAATTCCAGAAAAATAAAAAATATTTACGTAAAAGAATGTGAAAACTTTAATGGGTGAGGAAAGGCAAAATGCATTAGTTTGCGAGAATGATAATTTCAGTTTTTATTACAGGCACGCATTAATTATGTTGTGGCGGTGATGACGTCATTGCTACCTTGTTGCCATGATAATTATGGCATTCATTTTCTGGCACTGGCACTGGTGGCAGAAAAGGGCAATTTCGCACGATTTATGCCGTTATAATATGCTCTGTTAAAGCTAGAATTGCATAATATATACTGATTTGTCATACAGCTCCTCTTTCTTCATTTATTTGGCATTTGGCTGTAACTATACAGTCAGCACAAATCATACAGCTTCTATACATAGTAATTATGTTATACACCGAGCAAGAATTAAGCATGCTTAAAAATGTTTCGGAAAGCTATTAGCTCGGAAGCATGAGAGGTATATCTACTACGAGTTGAGTGCAGGGTATATAAGTTTCAGGCTAGATACTTCACCTCTGCACCTCTTCAAGAAGTGCATAAGTTGAGCTTTGTACCCCGTCCTTAGTAATTGCAGTTTAGCTTCCATTTTAAACCTTCTTTCGTGAATCGAAAGCCTTGCAGACAAAATGGTATTGACGAATGTGACGTCTGTTGCGCTGAACATAGCTTCCACTGTAACATTGAAAACTTGAATGTCAGGGCAGCACTGGGAAAATACACTTTGGAATTCAGCACCGCTTATATAACGAACATGACAACAAAATATTCTAGCAGTGAGATAATTTTATCTTCTCTGCAACATTTTTAATTTAGGAGATCCATTTGAACAGTCTATAGCCGGCATGTGCAACATCGACCCAAAACGAGTTCTTGCCTCACTCCACCGGCCATTCCTCACTGTCACTGCTGTTCAGCTTGCTTCATGCCTACAATTCGATTTCTCAGGTCTTGCAAAGCAGTTGCCATAGGTGGAACAAACACTATGTTTTATGCACCCTCAGTGATAAAAATCGCTGGGACTAAAGCCTGGTGATCTTGGAGATCAAAAGCTTGCACTTGAACAATGTTTTGAGACCTTGTAAATTCTAACACAAAATGCTTTTTCCTGTGGTGTAGTTGCCATGTTGCTATAAACTGACAACAAAGCAGCTGCAACCAGATTTTGAAGACGTCTGTTTCCAAAGAGTGGCAGAGAGAATTTTTTGGCAGTTACATAAACAGGAAAGTTTGCTGTTTAATGTGTGGATCTCAATTTGCAAATATAAAGCAAGCTTTGGTGATTTTACATATATTTATTTACAATTTCAAAGAGTACTTAATACTCCTGTTTGTAAACGTATAGAACAGACAATATGATTACGCTTTTTAGAAGTTCAGTTTCTTATTAGTTTAGTATAAGCTACTGTATTTTACGTTTGAACACAATATCGAGTTCAGAGTCAAACAATTTATTATGTTGAACAAATAGTTTTAAAATATTTTTAAGGCTAAATAGCACTGAACTTAATTGCTTTATTTATTATGAAAGAGAAACAATTTAGTATGTGAATCATAAGACGACTGCCACAGTAACGCAGGATAGCGTGCTTGCCTTTGGCGCGGAAGACCCGGGTTCCAACCTCGGTACCGGTGTGAGGATTTTTCCCCCGCTGTGAGGTCTGGTAGCGGATGCTCTCAGTCTCGTTAGATCCCGATGGGGCCAATTGAGGAGCTATTTGATAAAGAAGTAGCGACCTCAGGTTGCGAAGGCCGCATAACTGGCTGGGAGGACTCGGGGCGCTGGCCATGTCCCACCCTCCAGTACTGCACACCACTCATGACGCCTGTAGTGGGCAGAGGTGGGGAACACAGCGGTCGGGCGGTAAGCCTTGGCCCGTCAGGGCTGTTATGTTAGGGTAATCATGAGGTAGTATAAGAGTATTACGTGCATAAGATACACGAAGGCTATAAATTTGAGATTATGTAAATTACCTAACCATAGCATGCAAAATATGTTTAATGTGAACAAAATAGTTAATACCAGCATAGAAATTATTACTATCGGGCAGGTGGAACGAAGCCACCTGCGCTTCTTGTATCAAAACAACCTTCGTCACTTGGTAAGAGAATGTGGGATGAGTAAGGCACGTTCAATAGCTACCTCTCCTCTCGTGGCCATGCCTGGTCTATGGGAATATTCTACTACAAATGCACAAATCCAAAAAACATATAAGAAGTCTGATGTGGGATACCCGCAAGGCGTTCTCAACCTTTAAACGTAGTAAGGATGGGCCTCATCGGGGACAGAGCGACGCAGTAAGCCCTCGGCCATCTGTGCTTCTACCGTCATCCCTGGTAGGGAAGGGTGAAGGGAAAGACCTATTCCGAATAACAACAGGCACAAGCATGGACGGGTTCCCTAACGTTTCCCGGACTCTAATGGCCTAGTTGTCGACGGGGCCTTAAACAACACTCCCTCCCTCCCTCCCTCACTCACTCACTCACTCACTCACTCACTCACTCACTCACTCACTCACTCACTCACTCACTCACTCACTCACTCACTCACTCATCCTAGCGTTTCCAGTTCGAACACATCTCACGCTGCCCGACCTCACATACAAGTCCTAACCCATGCCCCCCCCCCCCCCCATTGTTAGTCGATTTATCTGTCAGTCGGTCTGTCTGTCGGTCTGTCTGTCGCTCTGTCTGTTTGCTTATCTGTCGATCTATTAATCGATCTGCCTGTCGGCCGGTTTGTCAGTCGGTTTCTCGGTCTGTCTATCGATCTGTCAGTCGCTGTGTCTGTCGGTCTCTCTGTTGGTCGGTCTGTCATTCAGTAACACGAATCCAAACACACGGATAGTTTTCTAATAATGTTCTTTCGGAGAGAGCTGCAGAGGAGTCAATAGCATACATTTCATTGAAATATCAATACCTAATTTTTGGATGGAACATAATACTTGAGTGTTAGCAAGAGGTCCCTTTATGAGGGGGGGGGGGGGGGGACTAGTAATTTATACAAACCAAAGACATGTATTTTTACCCGTCTTGTGAAATATATAGTAAGTTGCCTGAAATGGTATTACACAGGGTGTTAGAGGTATAAGTGCAGATATTTGTATTGATAAATAAGGACGGTATAATAAACAATATTAGATCAACATTCGCTTCATTTGAAACTTACACATTTACTTACTAAGTGTAGTAAGTTTAAAGGTTGGGTAATACCTCTAGATAGGCGTGACACAGAGGGCTGACGCAGAATGGGCTAGTCCTGTGATAAGAAATGGTGTACCGGAAACAGATTTTAATGCTTTCTGCAAGGCCAATGGCCTCAGAATACCTAGGCCAGTATGTGACGCAATGAGATGTAAATCAAAACGGATAGTCTACACGGTAGACTTTGTTCATTTCGAGGCGATGTTACGACTATGCAAAAATAAGAGGTAGTAAACTTTGTGATTTTGTGAGAAAACTGTTAGACGAAGAGAAAAAACAACTAACGCATCACGTGGATGCTTTGTCTTAAGGTACCAATTATATCAAAATAAGTATTTGCATTTAACACTACATATGCATACTATTTTGTATAAAGTTACTGTAAGAATAGTTTGTTTATATTATTAAATATAAAAAGTAAAACGGTATATAATTTTGCAGTCAAAATTTTGTGTAAATTTATTTATTTTCTCATGTTGAATTCTTGTAGAATAAAACATTTTTCAATAATCAAAACGTGAAGATTGAATAGTGTTAAATAGTGACTTCTATTTATTACATATAACCTATTCCGTAGTAGTAATAATTGTTAATGACCTTACCTTACCTTTTGAAATTCCAAATGAGTATTGCTACTCTCGTTTGTATCAAGAAATCTCTATAACAATTTCAGTGTCTCGTGCACCTATCAATTTTAAAATCTGGTTTCCTTAATCACTTTCCCTGTTATTTCTTATGCGCTTTCTATGTATTTTCCTATAATTAACAACTTCGTCATCACCACTGCGAGAGAACCTATTATTATCCAAACACATTAAGAACCCGTTTGGTCCTATGGGTAAGTAAGCTACTTTTGTTTCATGTGACTAATATATCAGAATGGTTTCTTGCACACATACACACATACACCAAGTACTACTTCCTTTTTTGAAAAATATGTCTTCTTTAAGCTGCATAGAGCCTGAAGAGCCTTTTATTCACTTCCAACGCACTTTTAGCAAAAAGTCCGTGTGGGGAAATACATAACTCAAAAACCGAAAAGTCTATTAAATACCAAACTTGATTCAGCATCTTCCAATTGTGCGACACGAAAATTTTCAAGAAAATTCCGCTACTCCAAATTAGCCTTTATATGAAACATTTTTTTAAAAAATCTGATGTGTTGCACCCACATGACTTTCTCTACTCTTGTACTAACCATTCTTACAAACTCTTATTGCTATATCTTCTTCGTGTTAGTTGAGATAAACATATGTACAACTTATTTTAAGCAACTCGTGCCAGTCGAAGAAATCTGCACTTCACCGCAGGTCACCTTCACGTCCATTTCGCACTCAGCGTCATCTATCGGAACTTGGATGGTATTATCTAAAGCAATTAGATCATCCTGCCGGCGTTCCACAATGTGTTCTATTTCGATGTACATTCGCTTATCAGCTTAGAAATTCGTGTTATATTACAATATCAGCAGAGATGAGATTTTTAAGATCAGTAAAGGGATGTAATTAACTTCAAATGAAGCTATTAGAGAAGACCTAAATTATATTGAATGCATATCTAATCAATTAACACGTTGTAGAGATAATTGGTTAAATCGTTTGGAACAAATGTCAGAAAATAGAGTTCCTAAAATAGCAAGAACGATCACTCGTATGTAGACCTAGGAAGGGATGGAAAGATAGTGTGAGACCGGAACAGACCGGAACAGACCTGTTCTTCTCTAATCCATGAGAAGAAGAAGATTTGCATAGCTTTCAGCTCTCAGGCTTTGTGAGCGATGAATAAACTAATCAAAGGAAACAAGGAAGATTCTGCTGCCTGTCCATTGATTTAGCTTGTGGCTGGTAGGTGGCAGCATCAGTCAGAAGCGTTTGCTGAATTTCAGTTGTAGCGCTAGCCAAGGTAAGTAGAGTAGAAAGAGCGCTAGCAATTTGTAAGGACTATCCTAACTACTAAATTATGCAATCATAACCACTAATTTAGTTCCAGCTATGAAAAAAGATTGTGTATATTTGGTTCTTACTGGCTTAGTTAGATCAATACCTTGTTGTAAGGCTCAAAATGGATAGGTACCGTGGGCATATATCCCGCTCGGGTAAACCCGAGCGACCTGATTTGGCTCTTGGCTCTTGGCAAGAAGCTCGTGTCACTTACCACGTAAATATTCTGTGGGCTTCATAACGAAAGTTCATCTAAGCTAGTGAGAATCAAATATACACAATCTGCTTTTTTCATAGCTGGAATTAAATTAGGTGTCGGGGAGCAAAATTCTACAAGTTACCAACCCACCAAAGCGCCCTCGTTAGGTCTCCTGGGAACTATGACCCCAGAATCAGGACCCACAGAATACGCCGCTTTAGGTCGTATAGGGTTCCCCGCATGTCTTGCGGGCACGCCCCATAACTAAGGAGACAATCCATCAGCTGCAAAAAGCTGAACTCCAATATAGTCCCAACAAAGAGTTTGTTCGGCTCAAAATTAACCCCTATCAAAATTCAAATCTCAAAACTTTAAACGTATTCATTTCAAAATTTTTCATCTTCCATCAGAATTGCTGCACCCTGTCTGTCATCTGTCAAGGGGCATAACAGCTTCCTTCTATATTACACTAACCTAAAAATAAAAAAATGTCACCCTTATATACCCATCTCAATATATTTTCCATATCTGCGGTTAAACCCTATTGGGGGTAGGTACGCAGCAAAAATTCATCGGGCTGAACCTCAGCCTGCCAGCAGCTCTTGTCATCCACTTTGTTTGAAATTACTTGTTAATGGGCCGGCTTAGCATTTTTCGTCATGGAGTTCCGTTATACGGAGAGAGTAAAAGAGTTCCGAATCGGCTGCGTGGTGTTTTGCCTGTCCGACTCCTCGGCGCTCGTTGCCGTGTGCCGCTAACATAGAAAGGCGCGGATGAAACCGCACGTTTTTCAAGCTACCTTTAAAGGCTTTACTTATCAACTTTATGAAAGGAGGTGCTGAAACTGTCCATCGTCGTCCAGACATACATTTTCCTGGCGGATATTTTATTTTAATTCTTCCAGGGTAAATGGGTTTGTCTTGTACACTTTATGTGTAAAGTTACTCCAGAGATAGAAATCGCAGTATTTCCAACCTGCACTTCACTTTTCACTCCGAGTACACGTCCGAAAATATTTAAGATCTTCAGTATTCATAGTTCGTCTCGTGTGGTTCGAACAGTGGGCGTTTGGGAACGTCTTTCTTACATGAGTAAGAATCATATTAGCCGTGGACCCTCTTTTATTGGCTACACATATCGATATGCAAAGCACAGGAACTCACAGATAGTTCAGTATCAATTGGAGACACCCCTTATTACTAGAGCATATACCACTGTAGAAGCTAATGTCGATGTGGTTTCAGCTCGATCGAGCTCCTCCGCGCATATCGCCATTTGCAATCATATAACTGCAGCACGTCCACCAGGAAGACAAGAAGCAGTCGCTTGACCAGTCAGATCTCATTTTATAATATTTCTTGACTTCTTCTTCTGATGTTATTTTAAGAAACGGTTTGTGCAGAGCAGCTAGAAGCCCCAGAAAACCTTTGTCAATGTATTACGGTTACCTGTAGATCCGTTACACCCGTCTACTACACATTCAACAGCGTTTCCACGTGCGCATTAACCAAGAAAGTCATCGGTTCGAGCAGTTGTTAAACAAAGAGGGTCCTTTCGTGGCTACAATAATATACAAACAATAGATTATATTAATAACAGAATATATTTCAAGGAACTAAAGCTGTGAAGTTTTTAAAACTTAAAGCTTGATATTGCCTTAGATCAAGTGCTATAATCCTTAATTCATCTAGATACATCAAACATACCTATGTCGTATTTAAATAGTTACTTACATTAAATAACAGCAACTTATTCTAATGAAAACATAAATAAGAATTGTCAATTAAAATTATTATATATATATATATATATATATATATATATATATATATATATATATATATATATATCTGTGTGTGTGTGTGTGTGTGTGTGTGTGTGTGTGTGTGTGTGTGTGTGTGTGTGTGCGTGACTGAAATTTTTAAATTCTGCACTAATGTTCCCCATATGCGAAACATAATGGGGACAAACATGTTAAAAACCAAATTTCATCCATTTTGCTCTAATAGTTCAGGAAATATGATGATATGTTAATTGTTGCTTATGTCACTGAAAAGGTCCCTCGCCACAAAAAAATTATGAATACATGAAGTAAAATAAAAATAAACACATTTTCGTATAACACTTTAACCCTAGGTTCACAATACATCTTATTTTTAAAATTACCATATGTTTCTCTGTGCCTTCTTTAACTTAAGCTCTAACATTTTCTAAACTTAGAAATGCTTTTGCATAATAACTGTAATTTGTGTGTTTGAAAATAAATTCTTAGACACATCTGACAATAAAGACTGGGGACATTTTTATTTATTGTGTTCTGTAAACTTGTGTAGCAAATTTCGTTAGTGAAATACAAAACCTGCTCCACGAGGAGAAAAATGCTGAAGGTATCAATGGCGGAAAATAGCATTAAAGATTTGAATGCATAGCTCATATTAAAATGCACGTGACATTTAAACATGGAGTAAGGTATTTCACAGTGAAGCCCGAAGGCACATTATGCATTTTTTACATTCTCGAATGCTCAATTATTTTATAGAATCAAAATAAAAAAGGTTGTTTTCTCTCGATTTTCATGAAATTTAGGCATATATGTCCTTAAACATAATGTTGGTTCTAACCAAGATTGTTTATGAATATTACAACACGGTATAAAATAAGAATGCTCATTTCAACGTACGAACATGAGAGATAAACAATTCAACATACGTATACTCTGTTCATCAAGAGATTAGAGGAGATATAAAGCACCGGTTTGTATCACTCCGCGGCCACGTGCATTCACAATGACGCAACACAGTTACCTACCGCTACGCGTAGGTATAGTATGCATTTTACACTACTAAAAGGATATATTTACTTGATCCAAATAACATGTAGCACATGGAAATTAAGTGCTACTTAAGTCATCTCTGTCCATAATAACACTTTTTTCATTTCCTGCTCACAATCTCGAAACCAATCTCCAGAAGCAGCTTGTGGAAGGAAGTTCGTTTTAAATCTGGAAGATCGGGATCAGAGTTAACTGCCAACAGCACTTTGTTTAAGGTGGGGGTTCATTGTTAACAAAGAACTAGTGAACTTTTCGACGGATTGCAGAATTCACAAATTCGTCGCAAACTACATCCACCATTTATCTGGCACCTGGTCGCTTTTTGCAGGGATTTTCGCCAACTGACGATTTTTCTTTGCATGTACTATAAATACTTGCAACTGACACACCGGTAAACTCGGATGTTAATTTCATCACGTCTTCGATAGCAAGTTCGGGATATTTCAATATTGTTGTCTTTTCACCACTTCGCAACGGTTTGCCGCACTTATGTTTCACAACTCACTTGTTCCGCCATGTTACTTTCATACTGTATAATGCGCGCGCAGAATGAATTAGGCTGGTTACAGATTCACTTAACTGCGTACTCTTACACTTTAACTATGCTTAGTACACTTAGTTCATGCTTTAGCAAACATTAAGTGACAATTCAGACCTTAGTAATAGTATTTCTTCAAGGGACTATTTACACGGCGAAAGCGTCAAGAGGGCGCGCTGTGGTCAAAATGCACGTGGCTTTGTTTACGTCTCCTCTAATCTCTTGATGAACAGAGTATAGATAGTATTTGCTTGATCCAGTGTATACTTTCAGTTGTGCAAACTTCAACTGTCAAATTACGAGTGTATTTGAGGAGGTGCTGTAACATCTGTTGTATTATCAGTAATTTCCCTGAGTGTATAACCAAAAACTGTGCACCCATCTGGCACAATTACATCATATACGTGACCTTCTGCACAAAGTACGAAGTGAGCCTAATTTTGCTATAATAAAACAAAATGGTACGTTTTCAATAAACTTCATAAAATTAAAAGCTTTGTACCTCATCATACAATTCTTCTTTTGGTTAGCTGAACTCTGAGGGGATGTATTCCAATTACAGTTTCTACTATAGATTGAAGGATGTAACTCACTTAAAAATGGTCATCCCGTTTTTGCACGAAGGGAATGGAATGTGTATCAAATTTACTCTTCTAAGCTCAACTATGCCATAATGTAGCGCTTATACGCCACTGTAGTGTACCGCATTATATACAGCTCTTCATTATGATACTGCTATCCACCAATCAAAAGTGCACAGTTCATACAGACACTGCCTACTCATCTACCAATCAAAGTACACCAATTCATAATGACTAGAGCTCGGATTTATATGCACTATAAAGTATGGACATATGCATGCATCTATGC